>RRZL01000080.1:565956-593166 GCA_006782975.1 Chlorella sp. Dachan | reverse complement strand
GGGGGGGGGGGCCAAGTGGTACAAGCTAGCATGCAGGTGAGCCGCTGTCGCCTAATCGCTGACCGCCGGTGCCCGCCGCCGCAGCCTCCAGCCCGGCAGACAGCAGCCCAATCACCGCCGCCCCCTGCCCCCATGCGCCTGCCTGAAGAAGCCGCGCAGGCCGCCTCGTTGCCAGATGGCCTGCACCGCCTCGAGGGTGCCCAGGCTGCGGGACTGGACCAGCTGCATTTTGACGGTCTCCAGTGGGGCTGTGCTCGTCTTTGCCGCCGCTCCCTGCACAGCACACGGGCAAGTGAGGTGAGCTCCACGGCAAGCTCACTGGCGGGCGGAGGCATTAAGGAAGTATGTCAATGGCGGGCTAGCACATGAAGACTGCACACACTTGCAGAAGCTGCCGCAGCCTTATTCGGAGTCAGCGCTGCTACAACCTGCTGCTGCCTCATGGTCGTGCCGCCAGATACTCCTCACCGCAATGCCGCCAGCAAGCAGGCGGCGCAGGCTCTCAGGTAGCGCCGCCGCTCGCTTCTGCAGGCGGTGCTCCAGCCGCTGCACCTTGTGGACCTCATGCTCCACTGGAGGCATTGGAGACAAGAGCGGTGCTTAGGTTGCTGGCGAGGCGGAGTACAAGCAGGAGGGCGCAGGAGCACCCCCACAAACGGCAGCACTGAAACGGCTCACTCACCTGCCCGCCGCAGCTCCCCTTGGCACGACACCACCATGTCCACCTCCCCAGGTTCCTCCAGCTGCGCGGCATGGGGAGCATTTGGACGTTTTGACAGCGTCGGGAGCGACCGGCGCCTGGCGCAGCGCCACTTTCTCTTGCAACGTGGCGGCAGCTGGTGTGGCGTCGCAGGCGCGGGCAACAGCCGCACCCACCTGCAGCGCTGCCAGGGGCAGTGGCTCCGCCTGCACACCACTGGGCCGCTGCAGGGGAGCCGGCCTGCCTCTGCAGACGAACCGCGGCCTCCCCGTTGGGGTGGGGTGCTGCAGCCGCCGCGCGGCGGCGATGGGCATTGTGGCTTGGGCTGGGCGCATGGCTGGCCTTGGACGAGGGTGCCGCTTCAACCAAAGGAGGCAAATGGGTCAGTGAATGGCCTCCCTGCAGCTGTCTTGACTGGTGCATGGACTTTTCAGCAACCAAACTGCGCTGGCTGCCCTTGCTCCCTTTCATCTCTGCCAAGCTATCAGGATGGGGTCCAGCTGGCCTGCGGCCTGTTGCCTGCTCTGCCTGGTGGTAGCGGCTGCCTGTGAAGCTGGTCCCGATTCCCACCGCCAGCTGCGCCAGTCCGGCTTCTTTGAGCCTGGGTCTGGGGCAGGAGGTGGATGGGGCGCGGGCAGGCGCAGGGGTGGCGCGGCCGCCGCTGCCACCTGTGAGAGCGACGCTCAGAGCCTATTGCCTGACGCTCAGAGGGAGATCCAGCAGGCAGTGTCCAAGGCCTTCCAGCAGTGCGCGCTGGTGCCCTGCCGGCCCGAGGCCGCAGGCGTGGCCCCGGTGGGTGGGCTGTGGTGCTGGGGTGCCTGCTGACCTTCTGGCCTGCCTTCAACCAGGCGCACCGCCGGCTGCCATCCCAGCTCCTCGCCTTTATTTTGTGCATGCAGGTGATTGCGGAGGCAGTGGCGCCTGCTCTGGTAACTGCCTCCAGGGACGCTCTGTACTACTGTGAGTTCCCATGACCCAGATGCTCCCGTGCCCCAGCCAGAACACTGGGCGAAGCGAGTCGTCCGGTATGCATTTTATGCATTGAGCGCTCAGGACCCCTGACTGCCTGCCCTCCCCGGAGCACTGCCCACCTGCAGCCGCTTGCTCTGAGGAGCCTGACAACGTGGCCTCCCAGCTCGCCAGCACCTACCAGCAGGTCGTCAGCGAGAGCTGCGGCTCGACGGCCGGCAACAACGCCGCATCGTCCATGTCTGATCTTCTGGCCTCAGGTGCGGGGCTGGGAGCAGGGCTGGGTGAGTGGGGTGCATGGGCAGCGGCAGCAGCAGCAGCTCAAGGTGCCACCTCGCATTTCCGCGTCCTGTCCGTGTTTGCTTCCCAGCCACGTCCTTCCCACCCGCCCTCAGCCACCCAAGTGTTGGAGGCCTCTCTCTACGTGTATGGAGACGTGGATGCTGCATCCGCTGACCTGGCTGACACCCTGGAAGATCCAATCGCGAGTGCTGCTGCCTGCTGTGTGGTGGTTGGCGTGGCAGGGGTGGTTTATGGCAGGGGTGCAACCCGTGCTCGCTCTGCCTGCTCCGCCCGTGCCACGAGTGAACACGCTGCAGAGCCCTCTTCTGAACCGACGCCAACCCAGCTCTGCCTCTGCCGCCACCTACTCTATGTGCGCAGGCCCAGAACTTGGCTGACGCCCTGGACGCCTGCCTGGAGGCGGCACGGGCGCAAGCTCCAGCCCCCGAGGCACAGCAGGCCCCGGCTCCAGCTCCTGAGGCAGAGCAAGCTGCCGCGCCCTCCCCTGCCCCTGCCCCCGAGGCGCCAGCGCCGGCACCCGAGGCAGAGCAGCCGCTGCCTGTCCCGTTTGGCGTGGTGGCGCTGCCCACGCCAGTGGGCCTGCCGCCTGCACCTGAGATGCCCATGGTTGGCGCAATTACCACACTAGCGTGAGTGGGTTACAACTGCAAGTTGCGATATTGCGCAGCGCAAGTGGGCATTGCATGGCATGGCTGGTCTTGTGGTTCCCACGCAGCATGAGTGCCGGCTGCGACCGCGCACCTTCATCAACCAAACCAAAAATGTCGGCGTGTGTGAGCCACGCTCTGCCCTACTGCAGGCCGAGCTTTGGGCCACAGCGCACCGCTGCACCTGCGCCAGAGCCAGAAGTGTGAGTGAGCAGCCGGCACTTGAGATGCGTTCAGATGATGCTTCAGCGGTAGGGAAGCACACCTTGCCAGCTGCTGCCTGACCCCAATGTAACTGGCTGCAGGCCCAGGTTTGCCGCCATCCTTGCACCCGAGCCTGTCACCGCTCCAGCGGGGTAAGGGCCGCGGCCGACAACCTAACCCCTGAAGCATGCCAGGTTTGAAGATTGGCTTCCTGTGGCCCTTGCTCGCGCACCTGTCCACTTGCCCCATCCCTCCACTTGTGCAGCGCTGCCACCAACACCACCCGCTCAGCTGCAGCAGGGCCCATTGCCGGCATTCAGGAGCGCCTGGCAGCTGGCAACCCTTGAGAATCAAGGGGAAAGGAGGGTGGGAGAGCCGCCGGTGCCAGCATGTACCTTAACGATTTGCGCGTCCAAACCACGGTGCCAGCACCTCAAGCAGCCGCTTTCTCGCACAGCTTTGCACAGCCAAGCTACCAACTGTTCACCATGCTCTATGCCAAGCCACATGCCTGTGCCCCACATCTAATGCTCGTCATTTTCAGTATACGACCATGCACGGTAGCAGACGCTGAGAAGCACGGCGGCAGTGAAACGCTGAGAAGATTGCAAGGGATGAAACAACAGGAAGGGTCAAGTTCAAACTACTGCCTGCTTATGCTGCTGCCAGCAGTGCATCAAACTGGGCCGGCCGGAAGCTGCCTCGCCGCGCCTGGGCAGCTTGCAGCAGGCCCGCTGCATCTGCCGGCAATGCGCAGACACGACCCGCAGCCGCAAACAGGAGGGCGTCGCCGCCGGCCGATGCCGCATCCAGCAGAGCACCAGCAGCAAACTGGCCCAGCAGGCCCTGCTGCCTGGCCAGCAACAGCGCCTCCCGCGCCCGGCCGTGCCGCAGCAGCTGGCGGCAGTGTGCGTCGTGGGCTCCCAGCCGCTGCAGCAGCCGCTGTGCCAGCTGGGCACCACCCGGCAGCCGCCCGCGGGCAGCCGCCTTCTCTAGATGCTCCGCCAGCAGCACAGAGTCGAGCTGCGGCAAGGACAGCAGCAGGGGCGCGACAGCATGCGGCAAGCCCTGCAAGTGGGTCGGGAGGAGGGGCAGCAGTGGTGTCAGCAGAACTGGGCAGCTCCAGGCGGCCAAGCAGCGGCATGGCCACGCCTGCTGGCGCTATCAGACCTGGCCCACTTGCAAGCAACACAACAAGAAAACGGTTGTGCATGGTGCTCTGCACCACACAACACCAGCTTGCCTGCTCGAGCAGCACGTCCACGAGCAGCGCAGCCAGGGAGGGGCAGGGCGCCAGGCCATGGCCGTGGCACGAGGCCAGGTACTCGCACAGCGCTGCCTGCAGGTAGGCTGGCCGGCACCGCTGCTGCGCATGCAGCGGGACAAGCACCGCGTCGTGCACATCCTGCGGGGCAGTTAAGAGGGGGCGCCGGTGTGAGTCTTGTTCACACGTAACTGCCTGTCTTCCATCCAAGCCGCTGCTTCCTGCTCTCCTGGTGTATGCATCCACAGCCAGCACACGGGGCTCACCTGGGGGGACACGACTGGGCCCAGCTGCTGCGCGGCTGCTGCCACCACTGGACTGGGGCTGGCTGCTCTGGCCCCTGCTGCCGCTGCCCCTGGGCCCGCAGGCAGGGGCGATGCCCGGCCACTGGAGGCCGCGCTGCCGCTGGCCATGCTCGCCCCGCTGGGCACCCGGCTGCCCAGCTGCCGCTGCTGCCTGGCCTGCCCGCCCGCCGCAAAGCTGTGAACCGTGTCAAACGCCTGGCGCAGCATGCGCAGCGGCGGCTCCTCAGCTGCCATCGTGCGCAGCACGCGCAGCGTGATGGCTGCAGCATCCCGCCGCGGCGCCGGCGACGCGCGCCGCCGCTGCAGAAAGGCCAGCAGCCGGCAGTAGTCGGACTGCGAGTCTGCGATGGCCCGCAAGTCCAGCTGCAGACGGTACACAATGCCGGCCGCTGTGTCCACCAGCCAGCAGGGGAAGTGCAGCGCGTAGGCAGCCGCGGGGGCGGCAGCAGCAGCCTCGGCGCCGGCTGTGAGCAGGCTGCCGCACGTGGAGACCGGCAGCTCTGGGGCAGCTGCATCTGCTGCCTCCTGCTCCACCTGTGCAGCAGCAGGGCTGGCGGCGCCAGCAGTCCCTGAGGCCCCCGTAGCGCTGGCCATGGTGCAGCCGGCTGCTGAGTGCTCGGGGCCTGAGGGCACGGTGGGTCCACCCGGCGAATGTATTGGATCATGACCCAGCGGTACCGCCAGCGGCAGCGGGCTGCTGATGGGGCTGCCGCTGCCGTGCATGATGTCTATGAGCATGCACACCGCGCTGTCGATGTGGTGCACCTGCAGGGCAGGGTGTGGCAAAGCACGACAAGTAGGGTGGCGGCCTTACGGCCGCAAAAAACGGGGCGGAGCCCGAGGGGCGGGCCCCCCGCTGCCGCCGCTGGAGGCGGCGGCACTCGTATCTGCCTACTGTTACCTAGCTAACAACAAAGCTTAATTCTAGAAGCTACGCCTAATTAGAAGAGAGCAGGAATGTGCTAGAACTGGCTTCCCATAGCAGCATCTGAGAGTGCGCCCGAGAAGAGGTTGTGCAACATGGGCATGGGGTCTGGAGCATTTGGGCCCAAAGCGTCCATGGCAGGGTTGAGGTCTGGGCCATGGGCAGCATAAGGGTGCCCCAAATCTGGAAACTGTTTGCCATTGCGAGCTTCCCGAGTGCGGTCGAGGAGGCGGCGCTGCCGGGTCAGCCGCAGCTGCGTCTCGCTCGTTAGCTTGCGATTGCGGCCCGCAGCGGCATCAGGAGGCCCGGCGAGCAGCAACAGGAGGAGGAGGGTTGCCCAGGCTGCCCGCATGGCTTTCCGGGCTTGCTAAAGTGCGTGGAGACAGCTTGCAAGAAGACAATGTTTCTCACGGAATGCCGAGAAGCGAGGCGGGACTCGCACTCGAGTGCGCGCGCGCTTCGTGATGACGCAACCCCTCTCCCACGACCCCGTGAGCCTCCCTGCGGGCCTTCCGTGATCGCGGCTCCCCGTTGTTGAAGGCGCCTGGATGCGGAGCGGGCGCTCGACACCCCTCTGCTGACGTCTGTCGTAAGCTGGCGGCGCCCTCGGCACATCGCGCACACCCATTTGGAGACCCTCCCCTTCGGTCTGCTAGCTTGCACACTCTTGCTAATGAATAATATGTTGGGGCAGATCGCTTTCCGAGGCCCTGGAGGTGGAGACAGGCTGGGCCCCTATTATTCAAAGTAAATCAAACGAACCAACGAGTGAACTAAGGGGGCTCCGCCCCTACGGGCTCCGCCCCGAAAAATAAATAGAGCACCCTGCTTCACAGGGTGGGCAGGGTGGGCAGGGGGAAGAGCGGCTGGGGTAGTGTGGCCTGGTGAGCTGGCGGCGCTGCGGCTGGGCGACTGGGCGACTGAGAGCTTGAGCAGGAGAGGGATGAAGGGGGGTGAATGGAAGGGAGAGTTGGAGGTTGTGTGACTGGTTGGGGATTGTGGCCCCCCCTCCACAGGATCCCACAGCTCCGATTAATCACCGACTTAACGGCCCAACTTAGCGATCATCGGCGCATCCCCGATCATAGCAAACTTCTTTTAAGTTCACGATTTGCTTTTGCCAGCTAGTAATCATGGCAGGGTCATATGTCTAAAAAAGTCAGGGAGTGGGCAGCTGGGCAGCAGGGTGGCGGCAGCACTGACGGGGGCGGCCGCCGCTGCCGCCGCTCGCCACACACTAGGGCAGCCTGCACAATCAGTTATTGCTATGCAGCAGCATCTTCAGCCAGCACTCACCAAGAGCACATTGTCGACCACTGACAGTTCCAGCTGCTGGGCAAACACGTCGTATGTATGAGCCAAGGATGTGGCATCCCTGCAGGGTGGGGCGCGGGCGGCACGAGTGGGTGGGCAGGCCGGACTGCGACTGTGGCTAGCTCCCATCTGAGGTGCTCATGTGCAGCAGCAGGGCAGCATGCACGGCATGGACCCAAGTGCCAGCCGTGCAAGCAGCTGGGCAGGGGCCGGCGTGGCCGGCCAGCGGCAAAACCCTAACCTCAGCCCCGCCCGCCCTGCCCGCGTCCGCCCCGCCCCCGCTCCACGCCACACGGGCTGTACCTGAACAGGCGGTAGAGCCGCAGCACGCCCGCCCGCCGGTCGTGGTGGCAGCAGAAGACGCGGCCATAGAGCACTGCCACCCAGCAGGTGTCGGGGCCAACCAGCCGGGGCGGCTGGTCGCGCGCCGCTGAAAAGCCGTCGAGGGCGGTGGAGATGGCGGCGGCCACACCGGGACGGATGGGGGAGCCCCAGGGCGGCGTCAGGTCCAGCAGCGGCAGGCGCAGCACGCCTGCGGGGCGGAGGGGAGGGCAGCGGCGGGGGTTGGATTAGAAGGGCGGGGAGGGTGGAGCTGCGAAGCAGACGTAATGGACGGGTGCACGCTTGGCGCCGCACAGCGGCCTGGCCCCACCTGTGCGGCTGAACTGGATGGCCTGCAGCTTGGCGCCGTTGCTGCCAAAGCCCAGCACCACCATCTGCGTCTGGGGGCTGTACACATACCACTGCACCCCCTGCAGGTGCAGCGCGGGGGTGGGGCAGGTAGGCTGGTTTGTACCAGCGGCAGCATGCACGGGCAGAAGGAAGGGAAAGCTGGGTTGCCAAGCAGCGGCATGCAGCGTGCGTGCCTGCGACCACCGTACACAAGCTGCGTGCAGCAACCATACAAGCCCCAGCGCTGCGCGCACCTGCAGCGGCAGCGTGGTGTCGAGGCGGAGGGCTTGGAGCGAGGGGTGCACCGAGTGCAGCTCCAGGCCCGCCCCCGTCACCATGACCAGCTGGGAGGCGGTCCAGAAGAACCCCAGCAGCTGCACCTCGGCGCTCTTGCGGCTGGAGGGGCGGGGTGGGGGGCAAGGTGTGGGAGGCGTGGGGGTGTATCACGGCAGGCAGGGCAGCAGCGCATGCATGGGTTGGGCAACGGGGTCAACCGTCCATGCAGCCTGCAACCTCCACAACACACCAGGCCTCCACAACAGCAACCAGACGGCATGCCGTGCAACAGCAACCAGACGTCATGCCGTGCAGCCCCCGCCGGCGCGCTCACCCCTGCTTGTCGGCCCCCGCCGCCTCCACAAACAAGCACCCGGTGGCGTGGCAGTGCAGCTCCACAAGGCGCGCGGAGCGGTGCAGCGCCGTCAGGCTTCCATCTAGGGAGGAGCGGATGAGGCGCACCGGCGGACCCTCGCTGACCAGAAAGGCGCGGGCTGTGGAGCTGGCGGCGGAGCTGTCGCTGTCGTAGCCAGAAGGGTCCGGATGGCCGCCGCCGGTGCGGGGCGGGGAGGCCCACGGCTGCGCGCCGCCGCCACCGCCACCTGCCAGGCTGGCGGCGCTGCCTGGGGGCCCGCCGGGCAGGGCCACTGCCGTGATCATGCGGCCCTCCACCAGGTGGATGCAGCCGGCCGCCTCGTCGTAAAACACCTGCTGGCCGCCCTGGGGCAGGAAGCCCACCCCGGTGGGCTCCGCCGTCACGTGCGCCACGGCCGCCATGGCGGCTGCCCTGCTGCAGACGCCGCCTATCTAGTCCAGCAGGCCCCTGGCGCTGCTGCTAGCGGGTCCGGCTGCCCGCGGCGCTCAGGCCTCAGCCCTCCAGCACATCCCGAATGCTGCAGAGGCAGGAGCAGGTTCATGGCTGTAAGCCACACCACACAACTTGCGCAGCCGTCCCACACCTGCCGGGCCGCATTGTTGCCTGAACAACCCGCCAACAGCATTCATGGCCACCAAAACCCTCTCACCGCTTGAGCAGCTCCGCTTTGAGGTTGTCCGGCACCTTTTGGCGTGCCGCAGACTTGACGGCCGCCACAATCTGCTCGTGCCGCACGCCGTCGGCGCCCCCACGCGCCACAAACTCTGCGGCGGTGTTGGGGGTGCTGGAGATCAGCTGCATCATGCTGCAGCACGCAAAGGCATTGCAGGTGTCTACGGAAGGCCAGGCAGCGCGGCTGCTTGGGTTTGCGTCTGTGGGCGGGTCCAAGGCGGGCAGGCGCCCGCAAAGCGCACCTCGGCACAGCTGCCGGACCTCGTCCGTCCACCCGCTCTCCTCCAGCCGAGCCCGGGCCAGCTGCTTCAACTGTTCCCGTGCACCGCTGAGCACCAGCTGCAGGTTGCAGTGGTTGCAAGGGGGACGAAAGCAGTGCTGAGAGCTTGAACAGTCGGCGCGAGCGGTCGGCGGCGGTGGCTGCCTGCGGCCGCCGGCGGCGCCTCGGGCGTGCGCTGACTGATCAGCGCAGCTGCGCAATCACTCAGAAGAGCGTGCAGTGCGTCAGGTCCGCCGCAGCGCGAGAGCAGAGTCCGAGCGCCGCGGTGGGGCCCTCGTTCCGGCTACCTTCTGGTCGACTGTTTCTTCGACAGATAGGCGGCGCTTGGAGCCCGACATAGACCCGCCCGGCAGCCGCTCCAGTCGCTCCAGCAACTCTCCTCCTTGCCGCTTCTGCTGCGCCTCCTGGAGTGCTGCAGGGGTGCCTGATAGATGAAATGCAGGGCCTGTGCGCCCGGTGTGCTGCGGCTGCCATGCCTGCCGCAGCCGGCCGTTGACGGCTCCATGCACAAAGGCGGTCTGCGGCATTGATACCTACATTGAGCATGCCACGTCCCTCAGGACATGCGCGAGTGGCCTCTTATGCTCACAGCGACACCAGCTCATGTCGTCACGTTAGAATATGCACCTGGCATGTGACACAGCCCACATTCAAGCCTGCCCTGGACCGCCTGTGCCGTCCGCACACCGACGTTACAGGCCCTGCCCCTGGCGGCTGCGCCGCCACTGCGCAACCATGTACACCGACACAGCCGCAACTGCAATGCAGGCGCCGCTGATCTGCAGCGGAGGGTTGACGCCCATCACTGTGCGCCCCAGCACCAGCTTCTGCTCGGCGATGGCAAAAACCAGGCGCAATCCGTAGAGCATGGACACCAGCGGGGCGCCCAGGGCCCAGGTGGCGTTCTGTGGACCGGGGGAGCAGGGTCACCCGGGTCAGCATGAAGGCATCTCATATGTGTTGCAGGCAACGGCACTCGTCGCCCATGCGCTCATAAGCAACATCCTGATGTCCTGCTCCAACAGGGGCAACGTATGCAGCTCACTCACATTCCCACCCATTTCTGCTGCCCACCTGCAGCGCAAAGTTGCCGCCCAGGTAGACCACGCTGCCATTGACCACCAGCACTGCCCACCAGCCGGCGCTCCAGCTCCTGAAGTTGGAGCTCCAGTCACTGCCGTCAATCGGCAGACTGAGCGGCAGCAGTGCAAGGATCGTCAGCGGCAGGTAGCAGAACTGCAGCGGGAACACCGGAGGGATGCGAGCTCAGTGAGTTGCGGCCCTGTTTGCGCAGCAGGCGGCAGCGTGCCCAACCTGCGCCGGGCCCACCCTCCACTACACCGCCCTGCAACCCACGACAGCTGTTGGGCGCTCTGGTGCATGAATAGCAAGGCTTCCGCTTGCTCACCTGCAACTGTGTGGCGGTGAACCCCAGGTGTCTTGAGGCTTGCAGAATGACAAAGTTGGCAACAGTCATGAGCATCGTCGCAATGGAAAGCGCCAGTCCTAGCCAGCCGTCGGTGCCGGTCAGCCCGCCAGAAGAGGCCTGCGCTAGGCGTGCACGCACAGCAACATGTGTAGAAGCAACGTCAGGGCTGGCGCTGCCTCCCAAAGCTGATTGCATGTGACACAGCCATGCTTGCACGCACCGAGCCGCCAATCGTGGGGACGAGCACCATGGCCGACCCGCCCAGCATGAGCAGGGCGCAGGGCCACAGCAGGCGCGGCAACCGATGGCGCAGAAGCAGGGCTTGCACCAGCGCCACGCCTAGTACGCAAAACAGCATGACGAGCTGGACGACGGATGCATCCACCCAGCCCGCTGCCACTATCTGGCTGGTGCTGCCAACCGCATACGTGGATGCCAAGGCGGCCAGCGCGGCCCATCGCACTGCTGCGGGCCGCTGCCGCTCCAGGCGGCGCATGCGGCCGGACAGGCCCCTAGCCAGGTACACGTCTGGCACCTGCCTCTGCGCTGCGCCATGCCGCCTGCCGTACAGCGTGTCCTGCCGCTGCATCGTGCCGTCGCTGCCATCTGCTGCTGCCATGGCATCCAGCCTGCTGCTGCCCTGCTGCTCCTGGACAGTGCAGGGCACCTGTTCCAGAGGGTCTGTCTGCGGTGGAGGTGCAGCATATGCTGTACCGGCATGCACAGCCCGCGTCTCCAGGCTGCACCCGCTGGTCTGTGTGCCGTTGCGCTCCTCTGCATGCTGTTTTTTGTCCGGCTGCTGTGCGTGCTCCAGCTGCTGCGGTGCACTTCCTGCTGTCCAGCTGACACCACCAAGTGCCGACGGCCGCCCCAATGCTGCACACGTGAGCTGCAGCGCGCCGTTGACAACTTCCAGGGCAAGCAAGCTCGCGAGAGCAATCAGGTTGAGGACGAGCGCTAGCCGTAAAGCTGGCAAAGGAGGCTCAGGCTGAGTCTGCGGCGGCAACAGGATGGGCGGTGAGCGGTGTCGGCAGCGGCAGCGGGGCAGCAGCAGCACAGCTCAGGCCATCCTATGCTGATCATGCCTCTCGCCTGTAGGAAGCGTGACAGAACGGCAAAGAGCGCGACCAGAGCGTGTGCCAGGCAGCCAAGCGCAAGAAAAGCCGCCACGCTGAGCGGCGTGGAGGCCTTTTGCACAGTCATCTGGGGCGAGGCATCACTCCGATCGTTGGAAAGGCGGCTTGCAGGCCGCCACGACACCTGTGGGCTGCGGGCCGCCGCCGCTCAGCGGCAGCGGCATGACGTCAACTGTGCAAGTGCGGCATTGTTGCAGTGGTCAGGGTGTGATGTGCTGAGTATTGCAACCACACGTCGAGGGGGCCAGTGATTGTGCAGGGACCTTGCAGGCAGCTGGAGTGCAGCAAATGTTGCTCCTCGCCTGACCGGCGTACCCGCATTGCAGCGAGCGGCGAGCGGCAACGTAAGTTGCCCGTGTGTTTGCACCGCTCGAGCGCAGTATCTCTCCGCTTCCTTCTCCATCACCACCTCTACCATGAAGTCGCCTGCGTCTACAAGTCCCATGTTGTGTGGTTGTCCTTGCGAATGCCGCCGCTCACGCTCCCGCCGCTGCCACCAAGCCGTCCGTGCCCAGCAGGATGTCATTGTCCCTTTGCACAGCGCTTCACAGGGCCTTTCAGGTTGTTCATCAACTTTGGCTGCCACAAGAGCTGCACAGCCCTCCCTGTCGGCAGCGGCACTTCGCTCGCTTGAGCCCCCAGGGCAGCCCCGCTGTCTGGGCGTCTCCTTGCTGTTCTGATAAGCTGTGCGCGGGATGAGGATCGCTATGGAAGACGATTCGAGCGGCAAGCACAAACTTTCCGCCGTGAAGTCGCGCTCGGCCGCGCTGACGGGTGAGCGAGGCAGTGTACGGTGCGAAGAGATTCGAGCACTAACTTTTGGCCACCACGCAGCGTGCATTGCTTTGCGGCAGCTGCCGCCGGCGCCGCTCCCGCCTGGTGGCCGAGCGCTGCTTCACACCTCGCCCTTCCACGCCCCCTGCCTGCAGCCGCCCTGCTGGTGGGCGTCTGCCTGGGCGTGATGGTCAGCGAGAAGCTGTACCTGGCCAGCCAGGAGGCGGCGCTGGAGCCGGGGGCGGTGGAGGCGGCACGCTCGCGCAAGCTGGAGGTGGGCGGCGGCGGCGGCGCAGCGGCGGCACTCTCCACACGGCGCAGCAGCGGCAAGCCACGCAACGCGCTGGAGGAGATCCTGCAGCGCGTGGCACCACAGGGGGAAGTCATGATTGCCATCAGCAACTACAACCTTGTGCTGGAGCAGTCGCTGGTCATGTGGCTGGAGGTGCGCTGGTACCAAACCACCGCCGAGGAGGTCTGCGGCTTTGGGGGGGCAGGGCAGAGGTGGAGAGCTCTGCTTGTTTGGCTGGCGGGTGCCGCTGTTTGCCTCAGGCGCCGCAGCACATGGCGTCGTTGGCGCCTGCGCCTGCTGCCGTGCTGCCGCGTTCATGGCCACCTTTCGCTGTCGCCTCCCGCAGTGCGTGCAACGAATCCCCAGCCTCACCAACTATCTGGTAGTGGCCATCGATGAGCAGCTGCGCGACTACTGCGTGCAGGTGGGTGCTGGGCAGCTGCGGTTGTCAGCTGCGGCTCACAGAGTCGCCGTGCTTGGTGCTGCCACGAGCAGCAAGCTGGCCGTGCCGCTTCCATGAAGTGTGGCTGCTCACCCACCACGCCGCTGTGCCACACATTGCGCCCCCCGCCGCAGCACAACATCAACCACTACTACCGGCCGGTGGTGATCCCAGACTCCCAGAAGGACACCGGCTCCAACCACGCCATCTCAGCCATGAAGTGCGCCTGGGCTGGGGGCGGGGCGGGCTGGGGCCTCACCAGTGGCTGTGCATTCGTGTGCTGGGTGCTGTGGGTGCTGGACACTGCAGCGCTGCAACGGGCTGCAAGCAAGCAGCAGAGGGTGGTGGGCAGCTGGCTTGCAAAGCGAGCTGCTTAGATGCTGAGGACCATGCTTTCCCAGCCGACTGGCGGTGTACCCACCCCCTCCTTCACCCCTGCAGGTATGAGATCATCCGCGAGTTCCTGCAGCTTGGCTACGACGTGCTATTAAGGTGGGCTAGAAGGGCGGGCCCATTGTCGCTGTGGCTCGTCGCGCTGGGCACCAGGAAGGCACCCAACATGAGTGTGGGCAAGCCGCAGCGGCTCTAGGCGGCATGACTGTGGCTCATCACCTTGCACCCTGAACCTCCGCCATGCTGCATCGCTGCTGCCGCTCCATGGCTTCACCATGCGGTTGCGACCTGACCGCATGATTTACAATCCGCATGCGCCTCCCACCCTCCCGTTTCTGCTGCAGCGACGTGGACATTGTGACGCTGCAGAACCCGTTTGACCACCTGTACCGCGACAGCGACGTGGAGGGCATGACGGATGGGCACGACCCCGGCACTGCCTATGGCGAGATTTACGGCATCGACGACCCATCCATGGCAAGTTTGTGATGCAAGTGCCCTGATGTGTGTGGGAAGAGTGGAAGGGGGGGTGGCAATCAAAAGGCGGGCCATGCCAAAGCCTGGCAGGAGTCTCCCCTGCGCATGTTCACATGCCCTCCGCCACCCGCGCCGCTGCCGTGTGCAGGGCTGGAGCCGGTACGCGCAGGGCACGCGGCACATGGCCTTCAACTCCGGCCTCTTCTTCGTCAAGGCCAATGACAAGACGATTGACCTTATGACGCGCATCGCGGGTGGGTGGGCATCCCCTGTGGTGCTGGCCTGGGGGCGGGTTGGAGGTGAGCTGTGGGTGGGTGGTGCCCCTGCTTGCGAGGCAGGATGGGAGGCTGTGCACTCGCCAGGCACCGCCAGCTGGCGCCTCAGGGTCTGCTGCCACCCGCCCACCCCTTGCACACCCCCTGCAGACAAGCTGAGCAAGCAGAAGGAGTGGGACCAGAGCGTGTGGAACGAGTGAGGGCTGCCTGCCGCTGCCGGCTGTGCTCCCAGTTCACATGTTGCAGCAGCACATGTCCACCTGGTTGCAGTTCTTTTCTGGGCTATGTCGCATAGTGGCGGCTACATTTCACCAGAGCGATGGTGCTGCATTGGGCGTCCGACTGGGTTCACAGTTGGGTTCAGCACTGCTCCTTTCTTGCTGCCCGTCCTCCTCCTCCCCCTCCGCAGATACATTTTCTTCCTGTCGCATGGCGACTACAAGTCGCCCCAGATCATCGCACGCGTGATGGACTACTTCAAATTCATGTGAACCACATGGCTTCTTCCATTTGAGGGCGATTGCATGCCAGAGCTGGCGTTGCTTGGCTCCCATCCCTGCCTGCCTGCCGGCAGGACGCTCGAAAGCTCCTTGCCGGCTTGTGCGTGTTCGGCGCTCTCGACTCCAACCCACCCGCACCACCACGTGCTGCAGGAACACAAAGGTGCTGTTCAAGCAGGTGCGGCACATGCCGCGCAACCAGCAGCCCAAGCCAGTCATGGTGCATGCCAAGTGAGTGCAGGGCGGGGGCAGACAGGGTGCAGCCAAGGCACATTGCATGAGGCAGTATGAAGCTGGAGCCGCAATCCACCTTCCCGTTCCTTGGATGGCCGCCTGCTGCTGCCCTCCTCACCTCCTTCCTCTTCTCACCACCCATCCTCACCTCCTCCCACCACCACCACCCCTCCCTCCTGTCCCCCCACCCAACAGCTTTCACCCCGACAAGAGCGAGCGCATGCGCGGCATCATTGCGTACTACATCCAGGGCGAGGAGCACGCGCTGGACAGGTTCCCCGGAGGCTCCGAGCCCGGCACGCGGCGGTAGCGCAGCGCCACCATGTGTCCCCTGTCCCTGCCCATGCTGTATCTGCACTGCGAGCCCTTGCGTTCTGGTCTTCTTCGTGCTTGCAAGTGCCGGCCTGCTGCTGTATCTTCCCCGCCCCTGCTCCCGTGTCCCTGTTGCTGTGCCCTCCCGCTGCCTCTGTTATTCCTGCTTGCACCTCCAGCTTTGCAGTTCCCGCTTTGCACAACTTTAATGTGAACTTACTGACACGAATTTGCAGCATAAAACCCCACACCGGGAAGGTGTGGCAGCAGCAGGCCAGTGAGAGCAAACAGCATTGCCCCCTTTCTCCAAAGCTATGTATCCAAGGCTCCCTTAAGCCCATCAGCCCGGCAGCACCGCCGCGCTTGGCTTGCTGGTGTAGGCCAGCTCCTTCTGGCTGAGCGGGTCTCGGTCGGGGCGGGGCAGGTCAAACAGGCCGCTGGTGCGTCCGTACGTGTTGCCTCCCAGGCGCGAGATGGGCTGGTAGTGCTGCATGCTGACCACCAGCTTGCCCGAGGGCGAGCGGCCTGGAGGGGGGTGGCAAGTAGATGACAGCGTCAGCTGGTTGCTGGGCGGGCAGTCATAATGGGTGCCGCTGGGCCTTTCAACAGACTTCAACCTGGGTGCAGCGGAGCAAGCGGTCTACAGGCAGAGCCCCACACCCTCATCCCCCACCGTGAACACAAGCGCCAGCCCCAGACGCAGCAGCCTGCAGCCGCAACAGCAGCGCACCCGCCACGCCCTCGTGCACGTGCATCATGACCACCTCGCCAATCACAATGGTGCCTGTAACAGCCCCCTGCTTGTCCTTGACCTCGTAGCTGTGCCGCAGCTGGCACTCCATGTGCACCGCCGACTCCTTCACGCGCGGCGGCTTCACCTGGGGGTGGGGTGTGGGGCGGCAGGGCGGGGGTGGAGGGCTGCTGCGCTGGCGCAGCATGCAGGTGGGATGGTAGGCAGGCGGGCATACAGTCCTGACCTTGACTGAGGGCACTGGCGTGAGCCCGCTCAGCTCCATCTCGTTCTCCCCGTAGTCAAAGTTGCCTGTGCGTTACAATCCAAGGGGGAAAGGAGAGTGATGAAAGGGGGAAGGCATCGCGCACACTGCCGGATGGCTGCTGGCCGCTGCCCCCCTGGTGCAAGCATGCCAGCGGTGATTCGCATGCCAGGTACAAGTGCTGCTGGCGCACCGCAGCAATAGTTGGCGGCCTCGATGAACCACTCGCTCATGATGTTGACCACAAACTCCCTGCGAGCAAGGGCAGGTGGGGGTGCATAGTGAGAAGTCGAGTCGTGCAGGGCCGGGGGCGGGCAACACTGGCTCCTGCTGATCAGCTGCCCATGCTGCAACCCAAACGTCCACAGCCCCTGGGACCTCAGCCCAGCCCACCCCGTCTCCAGCAGGTTGAGCAGCGTGTCCTTGCGGCCGTGGGGGCGCAGCCGGCTGGCCGCAAACCCGATGCACACGTGGGGCGGGTTGTGGGCCACCACGTTGAAGTAGCTGAAGGGCGCCAGGTTGCCCACGCCGCTGCTGCTCAGGGTGGACACAAAGGCTGTGGGGTGCGGGGGTGGGGGTGGGGTGGGGGGCGTGGAGTGTTNCCCAGTCAGCCCTACTGCAGCACAGGCGGCCACAGCAAGTTGCGCAGCAGCAGCTGCACGCACCAATGGGCCGCGGCACAATGGCAGAGATGATGAGCGGGTACTGCACACAGGGCAGGCGGGAGCGGAGCAGGGACACCTTGAGCGCTATCCAGCTGCTGCATCTGGCTGCAACCACTCGCCGCCCGATGCGATACAGCAGCTCACTGTAAGCACAAGGAGGCACGCATTCAACTCTGCAGATGTGCTGTTGCCACACGCCTCCACGCACCAGCACGTCGCCAGGCAGCTGCGAGGGGTCGACAGCGTGCATGCCGTCGCCGTCAAACGGCACCGCCATCTTTTGCGGCGGCTGCCACCCAGGATGCGGTGGCCTGCCGGCATGGGGAGCAGCGAAACAGTGGTGAGCAGCACCGAGATGCAAGTGAGCCGCTGCCCACAGCCCCCAAAGCGCAGGCTGATGGCGGCGCACCCTGCTGCAAAGAGGCTGGCGCCGTCGGCGCGTGCCGCCGCCAGCTTGCTGCCGTCTGTGGGTGTCGCCGATCGGTGCCCTCGTCCCGACACCAACTTTGCAAGCTGCTGGGCCGCCAGCAGGGCTGCGGCACCCGCTGCAGCGGCGAGGCACAAGGGCAGGGCTCGCTGGTCGCCGCCAGTCATTGCGGGGGCAATGTAGGAGCGTGCCACTCGATTGTCGGATGTGATCAAGCAGCACAGAAACGGCCAAGGCGGTGGGCCGGGTTCCCACCAAGAAATGCGCCGCCATGCACTGCTGAGGCAGCAAGCAGCGGCCTCGATCGCCCTGCTGCAGCACCATCACACAGCCGGGCATTCATTGTCATTGCTGCAACCGCCCTTTGTGGCCGACCCACTTCGCCCGCGCCTGCCTTGCCACCGCCCAGGCCCCCCACCTGGCCTCCAATTGGGCACATTCCCACCCAGCAGCACAATGCAGGCAGTCAGCTCGGCGCAGCGGCCAGCTGCGGCAGTGCCGCATAGCCGCCGGCTGCAGCCCGCTGCAGCCTGCTGCAGCCCTGCAGTGAGCAGCCAGCGGCTGGCAGCGGCGCTCCCACGGCGGCAGCTAGCACGGCAGGCCGCCAGCAGCTGGCAGCGGCAGCGGGCGGCGCGGCCGGTGGCGGCGGCGGCAGCGCCTCGCGACTTTGACAAGGACAAGTTTGAGGCGGCCAACAAGGACTATGCCAAGCTGACGCAGCAGATTGAGGTGCGGCCGGGGCATCGTCTCTGGGGCAGGGCGGCCGCAGTGTCGCAGGCCGGCGCGGCGGGAGAGCAGGGGCCTGCCTGTGTGCCATCCGCTTGCCTGCTTGGGACAGCTTGCACGTATCAACTCTGCCATCCCCCGCACATGGCACCTTGATGTGCAGGACACAGCGGCGGAGGTGGTGGAGGGCCTGCAGGGCACCAGCCTGTTCCTGGTGGGCATGATGGGCAGCGGCAAGTCCACCGTGGGCCGCCTCGTGGCCCAGGCGCTCAGCTACTGCTTCTTCGACACAGGTGCGCTGGCTGCGCTGGTGGCGCCCAGTGCTATGTGGTAGCACCAGTGTGCTGTCGGGCAGCCGCTGGGGCCGGCGCTGCTTCATCTGGCTTGCTGGGCCCTCGTGCAGGTCGAAGGGCGTCCTGCAACACCGTCAATCCCTTCCGCTGCCACCTGCTGCCAGCGCGCCCGCCCAACCCCACCACCGCCTGCCCTCGCCGTGCAGACCAGCTGATTGAGCAGATCACGAGCAAGCAGGTGAAGGACATCTTTGCGGAGGATGGCGAGGAGAATTTCCGCGAGATTGAGACGCAAGTGCTGGCGGTGAGCGGCCCGGTGCCGCAGACCTGAACCGCGTGAACTGGCGTGGCTGCCTGCGGGTGGCAGTTGTCCAGATAGCCTGGGCATTGTTCGGCAGTGCGGCAGCTGCTGGCCGTTGGCTTGTAAAGCAGCGCGTCCGCTTAACACGTGTGTGCATGTGGCGCTCATGACGCTGAGTCGCACGCACCCTGCCCCGTTGCTCTCCGCCGCTCAGGAGCTGTCGCCCTTCAAGAACTGCGTGGTGGCAACCGGTGGAGGCGTGCCCACCCGGGCTGAGAACTGGGGGCACATGCAGGTGGGGCGAGGCCTGTGCCGGTGGCTGCTATGCAGACTTGAGACGGCACGGCCTTGCGCTGCTGCAGCGCGTGCAGCGTCTGCCTCCACGTGGCAGCGTTTGCTTGGTATGCCAGATGTTGGCGTCATGCAGCCCTCCTACCCAGCCTTGTCCCTGCTGCAAGCCTGCAGGGCGGCATCACCGTGTGGCTCAACGGCCAGCCCACGCTGCTGGCGCACCGCGTGGTGGGCGACGGCACCGAGTCGCGCCCGCTGTTGTCGCAGGTGCAGCCTGGGGAGGCTGGACGTGCGGCTTGCTTGTGTTGCTGGGCTGCTGCTTTACGGCAGCGTGGCCGTCGTCAGCTGCAGAGATGGCAGCCATCCTGCACGCCTCCGGTGGGCCTGCTCTGAACGCCCCGGCCCTGCTCTCGGCCCCACAGAGCGGCGAGCAGTCTGAGGGCGAGCAGCAGCAGGCGGCGGAGGACGCCTACACGGCGGCGGTGGCGCGGCTGACTGCGCTGCTGGACGAGCGGCGGCCGCTGTACCAGGATGCCGACATCACCGTCAGCCTGGAGGGCAGCGGGCCGGATGCCGACATTGGGGCGCCCGCCATGGAGGTCGCCTACCGCGTGCTGTCTGCCATCAACCAGCGCATCAAGGATGACGCGGGTGGGTGACAGGCAGCGGGTGGAGAGGTTGGGTGGGGGCAAGGCGGGGAGGCTGGAAGATGCTGAGGTGGGGAGAGGGCAGGTGACGGACGCATGGGCGGGTAGGTGGCTGCGCGCCGCCATGCATGCATTCAGGGGGTGTTTGGCGGGCTCCTGCGGCTCTGACTGCCCAGCTCACCTGTACAGCCCATGTCATCATGCGCTCCCCTCTCGCCCGCCCCTGCCACCGTTGCAGAGGAGCGCAAGCGGCGCATGGAGTTTGAGATAGTGCGTGAGGACCTGCCCAGTATGACGGTGATTGAGAGCCCCGCAGCGGCGGCGCAGGCGGCCAAGGAGGCTGAGGACCCCTTCCTGCCCTGAGCGTGTTGCGCACTGTCCGGGCAAACTTGGCCCAAACCCGGCTGAGGCTCACATTGAGCACAGACCGCACCTCTCAGCCCAGCCCTGATTTGATTCTTCGCACCCTCCCCTCTGATTGTCCACAATTGCTGTGAGCCCAGCCAGGGCAGCCAGATTGCAAGGCGCCGGCGGCTTGCAGGCCTGCAAATTGGCATGCACCAAGGAGGAGACGAGAAGCACATGTTCATCAGTCTCTCTCAGCCTTGGGTGTCGTGCCTGCCCTCACCAGCACATGGAGGATGCACGCACGCCTGGCTGGGGCAGGCTCTGCCTGCCCGCCTCCCTTGTTGACCCGCCCAGCCTGCAACCACAAATCTTCTGGGTGTGCCGGAGTGCCCCAAGTCTGCTACACTGGGCCTTCAGGGCTAAAATGTTCAGGGACCGCTGGCGCCACGCTGGCCGCCGTCGGTAGCCTTGCTGAGGTCGCTGGGGCTCTCCCCTCGTCCGACACAGCGGCGCCTGCATCCCTGAACGGTTGCCACCATGTCAGCGGCGCTGCAGCGCCTTGGGAGGCTGCGGGGCGCGCAGTGGCAGCAGCTGCGGGGGCTGGCGGCCGCGGCCCAGCCTGCGCCCGCGGATGACCTCATCGAGTGCTTCGTGGACGGCCAGAGCGTGAAGGTCCCCAAGGGGGCCAATGTGCTGTCGGCTTGCACGGCTGCCGGCGTCGATGTGCCGCGGTGAGCCGCCTGCACCCGGCTGGACGGTGGCGGATGGGACTAGGACGCTGATCAGACCGCTGCAGGGCAGGGTTTGGCGCCAGGGGGCCAGGGAGGCTCCCTCCAGCCCTCCTTTGGCGCTCGCTGGGCGGCCCGCCCGCCCGTCCCAGGGCTGGGGTGCCCCCATGCAATGCGCCCCGGCAGCCAGGCGCGGTGGGGCGGGCCCTCCGCCGCCGCCGCTGCCCTGGCACCGCCGCGGTCAACGCCGCCGCTCGCTCGCTGCCGTTGCCGCAGGTTCTGCTACCATGAGCGCCTGTCCATTGCGGGCAACTGCCGCATGTGCCTGGTGGAGGTGCGCCAGCCGCTGCTGCTGCCACTGCCACTGCTGCTGCCGCTGCCGGTTTGGTGGCGGTCCCTCGGATGCGTTCGAGCGCCGGCTGCACGTGGTGTGGATGGTTGCGCTGGCTTGCCACCACCGCTTGCAGGCCTGGCAGCTACTATTGCACTGCTACGTCCACGCATGCTTGCCTGCCGCTGCCAGCGCCCCACCCGTCTGCTGTTGCCCACCGCCCGTGCGCCAGGTTGAGAAGAGCCCCAAGCCGGTGGCCTCGTGCGCCATGCCCGCCGCGCCGGGCATGAACATCAAGACGGACACGCCGCTGGTGAAGAAGGCGCGAGAGGGCGTGATGGAGTTCCTGCTCATCAACCACCCGCTGGACTGCCCCATCTGCGACCAGGGCGGCGAGTGCGACCTGCAGGACCAGGTGGGGGGTGATGGTGGGTGGGTGGTGATGGCGGTGGGTCGGTGGGTGGGGTGGATTGCATGGCTGGCGGTGGGGCAGCAGTGAGCCTGCAGGAGCAGACTGCAAGGGTGCGTTCTCCCGTGGAGCAGCCATGTTGGGGGCAATGTGCCGCGGCTGTGGCAGTCACCATAGCCAGTGACGGCAGCAGAGTTCGCCAACTGGCCAGCATGGGCGCGTCGGCAGCAGCCTTGCTGGCAGGGCGGGTCTTCAGGCAGAGCGGGCATGGGCAGAGGCCAGCAGGCGTATTGATGCAAGCAGGCAGGCGTTGCTAGTGGTGGTGCTGCTGCTGTCTTGCGCTTGCTGTCGCTCGTGTGCCGCACGCTGACTTGCTCTGCTGCTGCCTGCCGATGCCCCGCAGTCCATGGTGTTTGGCAGCGACCGCAGCCGGTTCACAGAGGTCAAGCGCGCGGTCAGCGACAAGAACCTGGGGCCCCTGGTGCGCTGGGAGGGGGTCGGGAGTGAGCCTGGGTGGGTGGGTGGGAGTTGGGAACAGAAAAAAACGGGGAGCGGCAGGGCAGTGGCGAGTGGGCACGGCACGGGCCCTCGGGGGCATGCCACACCTCACACCACTGCATGGCATGTGCCCAGCTGTCAGCGCTTGCCATGCACTGCTGGCCACCCTGACCTGCCACTCCCTCATCCTCCCCGCGCTGCGCAGGTCAAGACGGTGATGACGCGCTGCATCCACTGCACCCGCTGCATCCGTTTTGCCAAGGAGATTGCGGGCACAGACGACCTGGGCATCACGGGGCGCGGCCGCGACGCAGAGGTTGGCACCTACGTGGAGAAGGTGCGGGGCAGCTGGAGGAGGCGCTGCTGCCACCTGCTGCTGCAAGGGGGAGTTGAGCTGGCTTGGTGGAGGTGGCCAGCCAATCGCTTGGCAGTGGATCATGCTTTGGCTGCAGCAGCGTGCCGTCGCAGACCGTGGCGTGATCAATGGCGGGTGTGGTGGTGTTGAAGGCTCGGTGTTTGAGACATGGCACCCCCTCCCCTTGCTCCCCCTGCAGCTCATGACCAGCGAGCTGTCTGGCAACGTGATTGACCTGTGCCCCGTGGGCGGTGAGCCCTTTTGCTGCCACTGCCGCTGCATTGCTTTGTGCAGCAGTGGGCTGCAGCGTGCAGCGGACAGAGGCCCTACGGTTCAACAACCAGCTGCTCCACGTTGGCTTGCCTGGCCCGTTGTGCAGGTGCTCCATGCCGACCGCCCGTTGCGAACCCAACCCCATGCCCTGCCCCCTCCCCCACCGCTGCAGCCCTGACCTCCAAGCCCGCGGCCTTCACGTACCGCAACTGGGAGCTGAAGACGACGGAGAGCGTGGACACCAGCGATGCCATGGGCGCCAACATCCGCGTGGACACCCGTGGCGTGGAGGTGCGGGGGGGCGAGAGAGAGTGTGCTTACCTTACCATTCATGAGCTGCGATTGCCGCCTTGGTCTCGTGAAGATGGGGCCCCAAGTGGGCTGGCGCGCAGCCTGTTAAACTTGGACTAGACTGAGAGTGGGATGGGGTGGGTGGGTGCGGGAGGAGGCGGTCGGAAAAAGCTGGCGGAGCAGAGTTGACCGTGTGTTCTTCCTGGCGGCGAGCCCCGTCCCGCTGCTCACACCCTCACTCTCACTCGCGCCCACCTGCCAGGTCATCCGCATCGTGCCGCGGCTGAACGAGGACGTGAACCAGGAGTGGATCAGCGACAAGGCGCGCTTCCAGTACGACGCGCTGCGCTACCAGCGCCTGGGCGTGCCGTACGTCAAGGGCGACAAGGTGCGGGGCTGGTGCAGGAGTGAAGTGGGCAGGCCAGCCAGGCGTGTGCAGGCAGGGGCATTGGAGGGAGGCATTGCGCTGGGACCTCACATGGCTGCAGCTGCGCTGAGGATGGGGTCCTCACCTCTGCTGCTGCCCTCCCGGGCCTCCCTACCTGCCCTCCTCCCCGCCTGCAGGGCCTGCAGCAGGCCACCTGGCCCGAGGCGTTTGCGGCCATCCAGAAGGCGGCGGCGGGTGTGAAGGGCGGCGAGATGCGCGCCATTGCCGGCAAGCTGGCGGATGCAGGTGAGGCACGCTGGGGGCTGCTGAGGGGTGGCCAGCTGGATGGGTATGCCTTTTTGGATGGATGGTGGGCGGGCAGTCGGGGGTAATTCAGGGGCTGTTGGAGGCAGCAGGATGGGCCAGCTGTCCAGCCCAGCCTGCACCCAGCCTGCAGTCTGTGCGCCAAGTACCTGCCGACACGCTTCCCTCCTCTCCCGCACCTCGCTCCAGAGTCCATGGTGGCGCTGAAGGACCTGTTCAACCGCCTGGGCTCCGGCGACCTGCGGGTGAGGCGGGCGGGGGCAGATGCCCGGGTAGGGTGGCGGGCCCACAGGCAGGCAGGCAGTTGCATGCTCAGTGGGGCACCCACAGCACACCGCCGACTTGTGGCTGGCCAGCTGGTACATACTGTAGCTCACATGCATGACCCGCTGCCATCCGCCGCTGCCGCCCTCACCTGCTCACCGCCCAACCTGCTCTGGACCCTGCCCACCTGCCCCCAGTCGGAGGGCGGCTTCCCCGACTTTGACGCCGATGTGCGCTCCAACTACCTGTTCAACTCCACCATAGCCGGCATCGACGCCGCGGACGCCATCCTGCTGGTGAGAGGGCGCGCTGCTGCTGGGCGGCAGTCCGGGCCGGGGGTTTGACGGAGGCAAGGCGGAGGGGAGGATTGCAGGATGCAGCGGCGGCTGCAAGCAGCTAACGCTGCACCCGGTGCCCTGAATACCATCAACAAGACACTCACCCGTGCCGCGTTCCTCCCACCCCGCAGATCGGCACCAACCCGCGCATTGAGGCGCCGGTGCTGAACGCGCGCATCCGCGCGGGTGCGTGTGTGTGCAGCCCGCCCGCCCGGTGGCGTGTAGGCAGTGTGCCAGGGCTGTGAGCGCAGCTTTCCCTGTGGTGGCCGGTTGTGAGGGGGCTCTGCCTGCTCCCCCGGCGCTGATTCGAGCGCACCCCTCACCTGCCCACTCCTCCCCACCTCGACTCCGCAGCCAACCTGGCGGGCGTGCCGGTGGCGGCGGTGGGCAAGCAGTACGACCTGACGTACCCTGTGGAGCAGCTGGGCGAGGGCGCCGACGCGCTGGACAAGCTGCTCAAGGGGTGAGGGAGGGAGGGAGGGAGGGAGGGAGGGCTGCAAGAGGGAGGGTCGAGCAGCTCGTGGTTGAGGAGGATTGGGCGCGATCAGCGCCCAGCCCAGCCCGGCTGGCTGGCTGGCGTCTGCCCTGCTGATGCCACCCCACTTTCACTGCAAGGCTTGGATGCCTGCTTCCCACCTCCCCTGCTACTTTACTCACCGTCTCCTTGCCTCGCCCACCGCTCCACCTGCACGCAGTGACTACGTCAAGCGGCTGAAGGGCGCGCAGCGGCCACTGGTCATTGTGGGCCCCGGCGTGCTGCAGCGCGCCGACCGCGACGCCGTGCTGCAGAAGGTGGGGCCAGGCTTCAGGCTGTGTGTTTGAGCAGCTGGGTTTACTGACATGTGACCTTACCTGTCTTACATCTGGCATGTCCCAGTGACCACCCGCTCCAACCTGCTGGACCGCCCCTGGCCCACCCTTCTGTGCAGGTGCACAAGCTGGTTGAGAAGGCGGAGGTGGTGCGCGACGGCTGGAACGGCTTCAACGTGCTGCACGACACCGCGGCCCGCGTGGCGGCGCTGGACATTGGCTTCCTGCCCTCCGCCCGCGCCCGCGCCTCCTCCAGTGAGCGCTGCGCCGGTTTGTGGCTTGTGGCTGCTGCAGCGTGTGCATCGTGATGTCCCTTTCGAGTTCTTCCGAGTGTTCAGCTGTGCATCGCGGACCCCTTCCTCACCCCTGCCCTACCCCCCACCTGCCTGCACCGCAGCCGCCCCCAAGCTGGTCTACCTGCTGGGCGCCGACGACTTCAGCGAGGCGGACGTGCCCGCCGACGCCTTTGTCATCTACCAGGTAGGGAGGGCTGGCCTTTGGAGGGGGAAGGGGAGGCCAGCCTGGGGTGGTTGGGTGGCTGGCTTGGCTGTGCAGTGCAACAGTGCTGGCTGGGTTGCTGACAACTTGTGCTGCCCCTACCTCGCGGCTGCCTAGCCCTTGCTGCTGGTGCGCTCACAACTCGACACCCTGCCCTGGCCCGCTCCAATTGCAGGGCCACCATGGCGACCGCGGCGCCGCGCGCGCCAACGTGGTGCTGCCTGCCACCGCCTACACCGAGAAGTGAGCAACTGCTCCTAGCTGAGCGATGGTTCACACTTTGGTTGCCGGCTGGGGGCTCCCCGCTGAGCATGGTAGCCTGTGGGCTGGCTTGCTGCCGCATCACACTGCATGGCTTGCTCGTGTGCGCCCTCAAAACTCGCAACTGCTGCCGCCTCCACTCGCTGCGCAGGTACGCCACGTACGTGAACTTTGAGGGCCGGCCGCAGTCCACCAAGGTGAGCTGTGGTGGAGCCAGGCGGCAGCTCATCTCTGCCCTGCTTGTGCTGCCTTGCCTGGCTGCACGACTCCCGCCATCCGCAGCCTCACGCCTCCCACCATGCCGGCGCCGTCCGCTCATGTTGGATCTCAGCTTGCCCTGCTGACCCTGCCCTCACCCCTGCTCGCTCTTGCTCCCTGCAGACGGCAGTGGCCAGCGTAAACGATGCGCGGGACGACTGGAAGATTGTGCGCGCGCTGTCCGAGGTGGGTGCCCGGCACAGAGGGCAGGATGGAGGGCTGGTCTGCGTGGTTGGCATGCGGCATGCGGCATGCTGGCCCGCCCCCACCCTCACACCCAACCCGCCGTCCTGCTGTCTGGTCCGCGCGCTCCATTCCCCACTGCCACCCGACCTGCTCTCATCCGCCATGCAACCACAACAGGTGCTGGGCGCGCCGCTGCCCTACAACAGCCTGGATGACGTGCGGCGGCGGCTGGCGGATGTGGCGCCGCACTTTGGGCGGCGCGACGCCGTGGAGGCGCCGCTCTGGCTCAACGGCGAGTACTTCAAGGTGCGCACCCGGGGCGGGGCGGGGGCAGGGGCGGGGCGGCAGTGGGGCTGGGCTGGAGCCTTCAAGGTGCATATGTGCTTGCCAGGCCCGCAGCCTTGCCCTGCCCCAGGCCCGCAGCCTTGCCCTGCCCACCACCCACGCACCACCCACACCACCCACACCACCCCTGCCTGCCTCCCCACCCTCTGCCCCCCAGGCGTTTGCTGAGCGCGCCAAGGCGGCCAAGGCGAGCGGCGAGCCGCTGGCCACCTCCATCCCGCAGTTCTACCAGACGGATGCCATCTCGCGCGCCTCCAAGGTCATGGCCAAGTGCATCAAGGTGCGCAGGGGGCGCTGCAGAGCTCCAGCTGGGTGTGGACTGCAGGTTTGGGAGCATGTGCCGTGCGGTGATGGCCAGGGATGCTGGATGCGGGGCGGGTGGAACAACCGGGTTGGCCTGTCCAGCCGTGAGTTGCAAAGCATGACCAAACTGTGCAATGTGTTGAACCCAGTGCTGCCTGCCCGTGTCCTTGCTGCAGGCGCGGCAAAACCCGGTGCCGGGCCTGCAGGCGCCCGCCGGCAACTGAGTGCGCGGCACGCCTCCCGAGTTGCTTGTTGCTGGCCGGCGGGTGTGGCCTGGTGCGCTGTGACGGGGCCAGCGGGCGGGCAGCGGGGCCGTCCTGCGTCCCGCAAGTCTCGTAGCTGCCCAGCCACCCATGTCCCCCTTCTGCTGTTGTTTGTTGTCTCTGCTGCTCCCCTCTCCTCGCTCCTGCCCCTCGATGCTCCTTCAATGCGCGGCCTGAGGCCGCTCCCCTAGCCTGCGGCGAGGGCGGAGCCGTCACCTACTGTAACAAATATTCAGGGCCGTGG
>RRZL01000080.1:541199-558808 GCA_006782975.1 Chlorella sp. Dachan | reverse complement strand
GCTGGCGGAACGTGTCGGCCAGGCCCGCCCGCAGCAGGCCGTGCACCGTAGGCCGCGCCGCAGGGTCTGCCTGCAGCAGGCTGCGCACCAAGTCCTGCAGCGCCTGGGCGGCGCCCGCAGTGTGCGCCCCGCCCAGCACCGCAGGCAGCGCACCGCCGCGTGCGGAGCTCAGCTGCGCCAGCCGCTGCTCCTGGGAGCCGCAGGGGAAGAAGAGGTCTGCGGCGGGAGGCACGGTGCAGCTCGTGTGGTTGGTTGCAGAGCCGTTCGATGGTGGCAAGTAGCAGCACAGACGGCTGTCAACCACTCAGCCAATCACTGCCACGCTCCACCACAACAAGTCCGCCCCCTCCCCACCCGCTCCCCAGCAGCAGCTCACCAAGGAAGAGCAGGCCCAGGCTGAACATGTCGCTGGGGCAGCCGGGCTGGCCTGTCGCCTCCTCTGGGCTGCAGTACAGGGCGTCCGCCTGGCTGCCGCCGCTGCTGCTGCTGGCGCCCTCCTGCTGCACGGCCAGGCCCTGCTGCGACAGCAGCAGGCGGGAGGGCCGCAGGCACAGCAGCGGCCGCCGCTGCAGATGCGCCGCCTGCACCATGTCAACCGCTGCGGTGAACACGCGCTGGCGCTCATGCAGGCCGGCGCCGGCTGCCGCAGGGCCACCCAAAATCAGCTGCTCCACGCTGGTGCCGCTGGCCGCCTGCTGTGCCTGCTGGCCGGACGGCTCCGCGGGCTGCTGCACATCCTGTGGCAGCACCAGCGGCTGCTGCTGCTGCTCCTCCTCCTCGCTGTGCGTCTGCTGGGTGGCAGCCGCCGCCGCCACCGCCGCCATCGCCGCCGCGGCTTCCGGCGGCAGCTGGGGCACGGTGGCACCCGCGCAGCGCTTGCGCCACACGTGCTGCCAGATGTGCTGCACCTCCTTCTTGGTCACCTGTTGAAAAGGGGGACCCAGGTGGTGGGAGCGGAAGGCGGGTGAGCCACGGCACTGCCGATGCCTGCGCATCTGGTCCACCTGTCGGCAGCCGCAAGCCCCCTGCTGCCAAACCAGGCGGCCCGGCTGTTGCCTCACCGGCTTGACCAAATACTCCTCGGCACCATATTGCACACACTCGGCCACCGTCTCCTCCTGGTCCACGCTCGACATCACTGCAAGGGCAGGAGGGGTGCACCACGGGGGGCGTTGGCCAGCGGCGGCTGTGCCGCAGCAAGCAGCAAGCACCTCGGCAGGCAGGTGTCCGCCGCCTGCCATCCAGCCAGCCATCACCACAGCCACACAAGCAGGAAGCCCTGCGCGCCCACGACTGATAGCAGGCTGGGCAGCGGGAGGGGCAGCAGCACTCACTGACGACGGGCACGGCGCGCAGGTTGGCGTCCGCCTTGACCTGGCTCAGCAGCTCAATGCCATTCACCTCAGGCATGCACACGTCCTGCAGCAGGTGCAGGCAGGCAGGGGCACACGCACACTCAAGACCTGGCCGTTGGCAGGGGTGCTTGGCTGGCCAGTGGGCCAGCCAGCACGGCTGCGGCACACTCGTGCTCCTGCGCTCCCCCGTGTGCCCAGCCCACTCACAGTGAGCACCAGCTGGAAGGTGTCGGGCGCGCTGCTGCGCAGCAGCCGCAGCGCCTCTGCGCCGTCGCTGGCGCTTGTGACTGCGGAGCGTAGGGGCGTGGGCGGGGCGCGCCGTGAGGGGCAGGGCAGCTGGGCGCATGTGAAGGGCGGCAGCGGCAAGCACGGGTGTCCCGGGCCGCAGCCCAGCGCCTCACCGCGGTAGCCGCACTTCATGAGCAGCCCAGACAGCACGACGCGCGTGAGCCGCTCATCGTCCACCTGCAGGCTTGGCGGACAGGGTGGGTGGTTTGGTGAGGCGGGGGCAGACCGAGACCACGAGCCAGCAACCGAGCAACAGCGGGCCGGCAGGCAGCACTCACCACTAACACGTGGATGTTGGAGGCGGGCGAGGCATCTAGTGGCGCGACCGAGGGCTTGCGAGGCCCGTGGACATCACAGTCCTGCTGTTGCTGCAGGCGGGCAGGAGGGCGGCAGGTGTCGAGGCGTCAGCCGCGTGTGGCGGGAAGTGCGGCGGCGGCGGCGGTCGGCGCGCCAGACTGCGGCACCACGTGGGCCCGTGTGCGCCGCTCAAATAGGGCCATAACGCTTGCCACGCAGATCCCTGGGCCCCCGGCGGCGGCGCGGCGCCGCAGGAGGGAGCCCGCGCGGGTCGCCGGGCTTTTGCGCCAGCCAGCGCACCTGCTGCTGCTGTTGCAGGGCTGCTGCCAGCGGGTGGCCCACCACGCCGCACATGGAGCGGCCAGAGGCGGTCGCCAGTGGGTGGAGTCGCTCGGCCGGGAGTCCACACCCCAGGGCGCCAGACTGCTCCCCTGCTTGCAGCTTACAGCCACGCGGGATGAACCGCGGAAGGCGGGCCAGAGAGGACGGGCCTCACGGTTAACCCCAAATGAGCTGGCGCCATCGCGGCCAGCATGTGGGTGTGATTGCACCCGTCTCACATGGGCAGGGATGAGGCCAGTCATGGTTTCCTCAGCTGGTTGAGGCTTGCCAGACATGCAATGCAGTGCATGAAGGCAAGCTTGTGGGACAGGGAGGGGCAACCCAAGGAGCCACGGCCACGAGCCGCTGCTGTCGGTGGGAGGCCGTGGGAGCGGCTTGCCCTCCCACGCCCTACCATCGCACCTGCAACCATGGTCAACAACAGAATGCAGTATCCCAGGCTGCAGTGGGCGCACTTGAGGCAGCAGAGTGTATAGAAGGCTGGCTGCATGGGCCAGGGGGCAGTCGTGCCGCAGGGAGCGGTGCCTGGGAGCGGTGCCCGGTAGCTTTTGAGCGGTGCGGCGCAGCTTCTTGCATGGCACCGCGCAGTCCGGAGGAGGCCCGCAGCAGCGGGAGGCAGCAGGTGACGACAGACAGGTATAAAGGCAGGGGAAAGTAACAGGGTAACAGGTGTGTGTAAGACAGAAACAATGCGGCCGCTCGCGCCGCTACAAAGCTCTCAACCCGCCAGTCTGCTGCTGCTGCTGCTGCCGCTGCTGTGCCTGTGCCTGCTGCTGCTTGATCTGCTGCAGGGCCGACTTCAGGAAGTCCTTCAGCACCTTGACCTCGCTGCCTGCGTGGCGGAACAAGTGCGGGGCATGGCGGGGGCGGTGACACGAGGGCACACTCGCGTGGGGCGGCTACTGGGCACCGCACTCGTGCCGCTGCTCCCTCGGCCTCCATGCATGCCATCCCCCCAGCCCCTTTGCCAAACTACGCACCTGTGATGTGCGCCACCAGCTGCTGCGCAGCCTCGGGCGGCCACCCCATGCGCGGCAGCAGCGCGGTGCAGAGGTAAGCGAGGTACGCCTCGCCGCAGCGCGAATGCACCAGTTGCAGGCTCTGAGCCACCTCGGTGAGCAGGGAGATGGCTGCCGCATCGCGGATGTCGATGCTGGAGGCCACCAGCGCCTCCAGCAGCACCTCACCGCCAAACTGCGGGCAGGTGGAGGGTGGGGCGTGGCTGTGAGTGGGGCGAGGCTGGTGGGCAGGTCAAGGGGTCAAGGCAGAAGGAACAGGCAGAGAGGGCTGAGGGACGAGGTTCAGCAAGCAGAGGCAGGGCGTCGCTCCAGCGGCGACTGAACAGACAGCCAAGCAACCACCAGCCAGGCGCGTAACATTCCCCTCTTCCCGCCCTCCTCACCTGCTTCATCACAAACTCCCGGAAGCCGGGCAGCGCCTCGCCGCCCTCGGCGCTGCACCACTCCCCCGCCACCCGCTCAACCGCCTGCACGCACGTCTTGCGCACGCCTGCGAGCGGGGCAGGAGCAGCAATGGGCACAAATGGCATGACACAGCAATACCAAGCCCACGATGCGGCAGCATGCTCGAGGGCAGGCGGGAGCCTGAGGCGGCGCTAGTAACATGCAGCACAAGCGCTCGACGGCAGGCCAGTGCTGGCTGCCCATGCATTGACCACCCAGCCCATGGCACTGAGGGCAAGCACCCCCTCGCCAGCCCCTTCCCCACACTCTCTGCGCACCAGCGTCCACGTGGGTGGCGGCGCCGCGCATCAGCGCCCCCAGTGCCGCGTCCAGCGTGCCGGGCGGCGCCCGCAGCAGCACTCCCGACAGCCCGTTGTGCACCAGGGCGTGCAAGAAGCTGTAGTAGGCACGCTGCAGCTCGGCTCGTTCCCGCAAGTCCTCTGTGCTGCCCGCCCCCGCTGGCCGCTCGCCCGCCGCTGCTGCCGCCGTGGGTGTGGACAGCGCGGCCGGGGTGCACTTGGCGCCGCTCCAGTCCCAGTCGGTGGGCAGCAGGGAGTGCACTCGCGCGACGCACGCCGGCACCATCTCCTGAGGGCGAGGGGCAGGGGCAGGACATGGGGGGGTTGAAGTGCTGCAGTGGCAGAGGTGTGTGCCTGGGCATGCTGCCATGGCACCACAAGGCACTCTGGGTGCACGGCTCACATGCCCGCCCAGCAGCACAGCACAGCACCGCCCCCGCGGCCCACCTGCATGACGGGTGCCAGCGCATCCTTGAACCGCGCCGCCAGCTGGTTGAGCAGCAGCAGGACATCCACCACGTCTGTGGCATCCGCCTCCGCATACAGCAGCACCTCCAGGGCCGCGGGCAGGTAGGGCAGCAGGCTGCAGCGGTGGGGCCAGAGGGTTTAAGTTGATGCGATGCGGGTTGTGGGTGAAGTGTGCAAGCTGGTCTGAAGGCAGCGGGTGAGAGTACCCCGGGAAGCGCTGCTAGCGCCTCTGACTACCCAGCACCAGGGCAGCCTCCCCGCTACTCACGTGGCACCCAGGCACTCCACCATACGGTGCAGGAAGGAGATGAAGCGGGCGCGAAGCGGCTTGTTGGAGGGAAGCGCGCGCGGCGCGGCCACCGCCGCCTGCAGCGCCCCCGCCAGCAGCGCCCCCAGCTCCGGCCGGGCCTCTGTGCACAGCCGCAGGCTGAGCCCCTTGGCCACACGAGTCACTGCCTCCAGCGCCTGCTGCACCAGNGGCGGCCGCATAGGTGGGCGTGCCCCCGCTGCTGGCCGCCGCCGCCAGCTGCGCCTCCATCTGCCCCACCAGCGGCTGCAGCAGGGCGGCCACCCAGGTGCGCTGCTCCGCCGCCGGCAGCTCCTCCTGCCCCACCAGCAGGCCAGCAGCCTCAAAGGCATACAGCCGGTCATCCACGGCAGTCAGAGCTGCGCCCTGGCCCAGAGCGCCGCGCCCGACCGTCACACCAGTCGACTTTGTTGAGGCGCCGGCGTCCTGGGCAGGACTGGCCGCGATGGCCGCCAGGTGCGGCTGCAGGCGCTGCACGGGGCGAGGATGGTGAGGGGAAGGGGGGCGGGTGGGTTGTGGTGACTGCTAACCGTGCAGTTGAACTGGGACAGTACGCCTCCATTGGCAATGCAAGGGGGCACGTCTCATGGCCCAGCACACCCCCCAAGTCCACCTGTGCGCCACCGCACATGACTGCACCAGCAGCTGGAGCCCCACCTACCTGCAGGATGTCGGGCACCAGCGGCCGCAGGTTGCTGCGTAGCTGCTTGGCCAGGCGACAGAAGAGGTAGGCCGCACGCTTGGCCACCGCTTCGCAGGGGTGGCCCATGCCGCGGCTGTCTAGGAAGCGCGCCGCAACCGCTGGCAGCGCAGTGCCGCCGCCGGCTGCCGCTACCCGCGAGTAGCGCACGTAGGTTTCAAGCAGCGCAAGGGCCACCAGGCGGTGCTTGGCGGCAGGGACCTGCGGGTTGGGGCAAGGAGGAGGGCTAGGTCAGGCATGAACATGGCGCTGCACGAGTTGCATCCCAAACACCCGCGCTCGCAGCGACCCCATGGTGCGGCCCTCATCACACAGCAGCAGCACGAGCGCCAAAGTGAAGCGGCCCCCAGCCCAGCTTCCACACGCACCTCCGTGGCCATGATGCCGGCCGCCAGCTGCGCCAGCACACCACTGCCAGGCTTGGTATCTGCCTCAGGCGCGCCCTCCCCCAGCTGGTACAGCAAGCTGACCGCCACCTCCACATCCTGCCACGCCGCGCCGCCGCCCACTGCGGCACTGAGGCGGCCGCCCACAAACGAGTAGGCGGCGGCGCGTGCCAGGCTGGCGGTGTTGCGGAACAGCGTGAACACGTCCTGCCGCCGCTCAGCCATCGCCGCCTCCTCCTCCTCGGCCGCCACCCTGGAGGGAGGGAGGGCGAGTGGTGGGCGGGTCATGAGCACGCACCCAAGCGGCAGGCTGGTTACCTGCTCCTCACCATGCACCACTGGGCTGAAGCATGCAGCACCCCACATCCTTCACACCTATACTGCCCCGCACTCACCGCTCGCCGGGTGCGGAGGCCACCACCTCATAAGCTGCTGTGTCATTTGGGAACCGAGCACAGGCTGCGATCGACTCCAGAATGGCCGGCAGGTGTGCTGCCTCTGAGCTGCCTTCCGGCAAGCTGCCGCTGCCGCTGCCGCCGCCGGGTGCGCGCTTCTGCAGCGCGCGTAGCCGCGCGATGTAGGCCAGCAAGAAGGGCACCACTGCCGCCGCCACCTCATCATGCCCCGCCCGCAGCGCCGCCAACACAGCAGGGAACAGGGCGTCCAGCAGGGCCGAGGCGCCCGAGCAAGCCGCTGCCGCGTCTGACGATGCCTCGGAGTCCACCGCCAGCCCCACGGCCGCCATGGACAGCACACTGTTCTCCACCTTCTTCCACGCCTCCAGCACCTCGGTGGCCAGCGCCGCCAGCAGCCTGTCAGGGGCAGGGCGGGGCAGCGGGTGAGGCGGGGGTGGGGGCGGGGGTGGCGAGGCCGAAGGAGGTGCGGTGCAAAGCTGCTGGCTGCCGTGCGTTGGAACGCCCCCTCTCTGCCCCAACACAATCACCCGTTCATCATCTGCCTCTCCCCGTGCATGCTGTTGCCCCACCCAGCGCTGCACAGCGCAGCGCTGCGCACCGGGCATACTTGACCGCCAGCTCCGGCTCGTCCTCCACGCTGGGCATGCCGCTCGCCCAGCGTGCGCACACCGGCACCACGCCCAGCTGCTGGATCAGCGACAGCTTGGCCACCGCCTCCATGCGCTTGCTGCAAGGCGGACAGGGAGGGGGAAGGGGGAGCTTGGTTAGCAGGCACGCATAAGAGGCCTCGTGGAGGCGTCGCGCCTGCAAGTGGAGCCCGGCGGTGTAGCGCAGGGAGCATTAGTTGCCCCCCGTCCACCTACCTGACGATTTCTGTGAGCACGTCGGCTGCCGCTCCTCGAAGCGACTCCTGCGGCGCGTTCAGCACCTGCACAGGGGCAGCAACCGGCACATGCTCAGCTGCTCCACTTCACCAACAGTGCCGCCGCACAAGCAGGAATGCGGCAAGCCTGCACTTGGCATAAACGCCAGACCAAACGTCAACGGCAAGCCAGGACAGGGAGGCATGCTGCTGGCTGGCCCGCACCTGGAACAGCAGCGGCACAAAGGTGTCGTTGGCCACCAGCCCAATGTCGATCCAGTGCACAAACCTGCAGGTGGTGTGGGCTGGCAGGCGGCCCTCAGATGGTGTGGCCGTAGTGCAGCAGCACTGGCAGCAAAAAAGCCTCCATACCCCTGCATCCACGCCCGCCACAGCCCACCCCCCAGCTGCTCCCTCAGCCCCACCACCCACCGCTGCACCGTCTCCAGCGCTGAGGTGGCCACGTCGGGTGCGCTGCCGGCATACGTGGCCACAATGGTGCCCCACGCGGCCGCAATGTCGCTGAGCGCGCGCTCCCGCATGCTGTCCTTGAAGTGCATGCTCTGCTTGGCCTCGTCTGAGGAGCGTGGCACGTCCAGAGAGATGATGTCCTGGTCAACCGACACCAGGATCCTGGGGGAAGACAAGGTGGCACAGGCACATGTACGGCGCTTGTCAGGTCGAGGCTGTGACCAGATGAGCAGATGACCAGGTGCTGGGGTCTGCCTGAGGACTCATGTTCACACGGCCTGCAGCTGCTGCGCCCCTGCTGCCCCAGCTGCATCGCTGGGCCACCCCACCTGCAGAACATGTCCACTGCAGACGGCCCCTGGCTCAGAGTGCCCAGCAGGTCCTGCAGACCAAGGGGACGCGTCGGCAGCAATGGATTGGTCTGACTGAGGGGTTGGGGGGGCAGAGCAGCTAGTCCAGCAGGCAAAGCACAGCACAGCGATGACAACCAGAACTCGAGGCAAAAAACACGCCACAGCAGCCGCCCCTCCCCGCCCTCTGCCCCGCGCCTGGAAGAAGGAGGGCCACTGGTCGGGGTACTCGTGCGCCGCGATGGCCACCACCGCCTGCGCAATCTTGTTGCGCAGGAAGGAGGGCAGCTGCGCCGCCGCGGGCTGCGTGCCCGCCGCCACCAGCGCGCGCTTGAGCTGGTTGCGTGCCTCGGGCGGCAGCTGGGCGTACGAGCTGCGCGCCAGGCTGGAAAGCGTCTGGGCGCACCAGAAGCGGACCTCCAGGTACTGGCTCGCCTCGAAGCGGGCCAGGCAGAGGCGCCAGCAGTCGGGGGAGGCGCGCACCTGCTCCAGGTACGCCTGCGGGGGACGGCAGAGGGGGGGGCGATGCACAGTGGACGTACGCAGTTGATGTTGGACCGGTGCGCTGCGGCATGTTGTTTTGGCCACAGGACATGTGGCGTTCCTTTCAAGACAACCGCTCAACCACCACCCCTCTGGAATTCACCCGCATCGATGCACCACCGGGCCTTCAGCGCGCACCTGCGACTGGGCCTTGATGTCGGGCCCCACGCCGCCCGTCTGGTCAAACGTGAACAGGATGGCCTTCTCAAAGTCGTCCATCCTGCCCCGTCCCTGCTACTGCTTGGTGCTACTCAGGCTGCGGGGGCTGCGGCGCCCCACGGCGCGCCTCGCTGGGACCTGCAACGGGTGCGGCAAGTGGGCGTTGTTGCCGGCGGCGGCGATCAGCAGCAGCCCATCGGCGCTGCATGACAGCAGCCGACTGCACGGTGTGTACGGTGAAGCGCCCAGCCTGCAGTTGGAAGCCCACTGGCCTGCGGGCAAAACTGCAAGCGCCGCCACTGCACCCTTCGGAGGCCCCAACCGCTGCTGTGCAGAGTATAATCCGATAGTGCTGTTGTTACGGGCTGCCATCGACGGCCGGAGGCCGGCAGGCGGCGCGAGCATGCCCCAAGCCCAGACCGCCGCTCACCGTACCGCTGACCAGCTTTGGAGGCTGCAGTGCTGTATGAACCTCGGTGTCGGATGTGTGCGAGCCGGCCCGCAAGCTCCAATCGCCGGCAACTGGGGTTTGGGACTGGGGGGGTGGGTGTATAAGGGCCTGCACTGCTTGAATGCCAATGATGTGATCGAGCACTGTGCGCAGGGATTGCGCCAGACTCCGCAAAGGCAGCTGGTGCCTCAGCAGCGGCGGCATGGGCAGCGCAGCGGGGCCTCAGCGTGCCGTTTCAAGGCGGCGTTACAGCAGCCTTACAGCGGGATGCAATCTGTTGGATGGATGCATATAGGGACTATACAAGCTCGTTGTTGGATAAGGGGAACATACACAGCACATCAACGGTGGGCGAGGGTGCAGGCGCGTGTCCGCGAGCCAGCCGCCTGACCAACCCCGTCCGCCCTCACGCCGACTTCTCTCGCTGCTGGAGGTGCGGCACCACCGCCACAGGCATGGGCGACTTGTGCACGCACGCCTGCAGGTGGTGGCTAGGCCACGGTGTCACTTTGATTGGCAGGCAAGCAGGCAGGCAGGCACCTGCTGCACATCCCAGCAGTCGGCGGCACACATTTCTCTCTCTTTCCTCTTCTTTCTTTCTCTTTTCCAAGCGCCATCAGAAAGACCCAGGCACACAAAGCACAAAACAGACACACCTTTGTGACGCTCCCGACCATAAACTCCTTCAATCGTCCTTTCGAGTGGCGGGCCATCACAATGCACTCCGCGTTGATGTCCTGGGTGCAGCAGGGGGAATTCAAGGAGAAGAGAGGAAAGCAGTGCGGTTGCGGGTTGCAGGCATGCATGCATGACACCCAACCTGCATGCATGCATGGCACCCAACCTGCAGACATGCAGGGCGCCGCGTGCCACATTGCAGCACTGTCTTGCACAAGAAGCAGCACGCACAGCTGTCGCCCAACGCAGGCCCACCTGCGCCTTCTTAAGGATCACGCTGCATACGCTCTCTGCAAGCAGGACAGCTTGAGGGTGCCAGTTGTAGAATACATGCGAGGCGTGACGTGCAGTGCCGCTGGGCAAGCCACCTGGGCATTGCTTGCCTCCGGCACCAAGCAATGACCACATTGCAAAGCACATCCATGCTGGGCAGCCCACCGCCTCTGACCAAAAGCCTGGCTGTGCCTGCTGCCCCCATACCAGCTTGCGCTCCCACCTGAGTCTGTTGGCCCCACCACTACGTGCAGCTTGAAGGGGATCTGCATGCAGGACACTTGCGTGCGGCGTTTGTGCACACCCGTACGGCTTGTGCTGGTGGCATGCCAACAGCTGCAGCAAACTTGAGCAGGCCGTCCTGCCTGCCTGCCATGCAGCCTGTTGAGCACACCGTCTGCGTTGCTGTGCAGCAAGCAACTGCAGCAGCACACACCTTTGCCCCGATGAGCTTCTTGGCAAAGCGGTGCGACACCCACAGCTTGGTGTCCTCCACCTCGATCAGCTCCGCGTTCTCGTCTGGTGGGATGTAGGTGCTGGGGCAGGCAAGCGGAGGAGTGGAAGGGAAGCACAACGAGGATGAGTGAGGGAAAGCATGCCTTGGACGTGCCAAGCTAGCAGCAGGCCAACAGCGCAAGAAGCCAGGGTGGCAAGGCAGGCCGGGGGCTCACCCTGCCCATATGTGCATCATTTGCGGCTCGGGCACCACGTTCTGGGCGGCAAAGTAAATCAGGGGGAACAATGAGCGGCAGCGTTACCGCGCCGTGCCAACCCGAGCTGGCCGGGCAGCCAGCCGCACTGGCATGGGGCCGCAGGTGTTACCCATCCCTACCAGCAGGTGGAACACGCTGCCGGGCCCAAACATCGCCATTGCCCAGTCGATTGCCGCCTCCGAGTCGTCGCTGTCGTCCACCTGGTTTTCGGGGCAAGGACAGGGGGCGAAGGGGGAGGGGAATTGTGTGGGGTGGGATGGAGGGGAGGTGCGGAGCCCACTCTCGAATACTCACCGGCAGTAGGTAGTGCTTCGCGCCCGCTGCGCTGCCAGCCGCACGGTCCACCGCCAGCAGCGGCCTGTGCGCCTCTGCTTGGGTGGGCGCCTGCAGAGGAGTTGAGCAACGTTCGAGTGCGAGTTGGCGATGCTGAGCGGCGGCAGCGGCGGCGCGCGGCGGGCTTCCCACTGGCTGTCGGGAGCTCCTCCCGCACGATCATGCACTTTCTCAACCGTTGAACAACCAAACTGCAGCCGGTCAAGGTGTACCGGGTGCGGCCAAGAGCACCTCGCTGGGGCCGGGTGCTTCCTGCAGCTCCTCCGCTGCCACGCTCTCTTCAGTTGCCATGCTGAATGCCTAGCAGTTGGTTGCAAGTGTGATCAGCGGTGCAGATGGCCCCAGGAAAGACTTGCATGGCACGCAGCAGCCAGCGGTGCTTGCATGCGCATGGCTGTGCTGCCGGCACTAGACTGGCCGTGCTTGGATCACTGGATCAGGGTCCTGCGCCCCTCCACACCTTCGAGACCAGCGTTGAAGGGCTCGCCCTTGGCTCCTGGGAGCTGTGCATGGCCGACCCGGCGCGCTAGCACATGCAGCTGGGCGCTCCCAAGGTGTGGAGGCAAAGAAGCGAGGGCACCAGGCCCCCCGGTCCCTTCGACAGTTCACAACGCCTCCCGCTGCCCTCCCCGACCCCTGCTTGACGCTCTGCGACCACCATGCATGCAGGGGGGAGCGCCGGTCAAGGGCGGCGGGAGCCAAGTGGGGCCGGGCTCGGCGGCGCCTGCGCACGCAGGTGCGAGCAGGCAAATGGCATGCCAGTGCTTGTGGCTGCTGCTCAGCGCCTGCATACCAGCACGTGCACCGCAGGTTGTGAGCCTCCAACTGTGCTTCAAGGCATGAACCCCCGGCCCGCCTGCCTGCAGGCTTGAATGGCGGGGCGCAAGCGGCGCCGGCGCCCAGCGCTGCCAGCCCGCAGCAGCCACTTGCGGCGCAGCATGCTTTGGAAGCTGGAGGCACCAGCAGCCAAGCTGTGGGAGGGGTGGATGGAGCAGCTGCCAGTGGGGAGGCTGGGCTAGTTGTCGCCCAACCAGCGGCGCCACCCCCCCCACACACCGCTGCACATCCAGCTGACGCCTCGGAAGCAGCAGCAGCAGCAGCAGGCGTGGCACCAGCTGCCCCACCACCAGCAGCCCAAGCAGCACCACAACCAGCAGCCCCGCAGGCAGGTGAAGCAGGTACCAGCGGAACTGCAGGCTTGCTGCAGTCTGCAGACCCCGCAGCAGCAGCCACGTATCAAGCCGCGGCAGCAGGAGCAGCTAGCACAGCTGCACCGCAGGCAGGCCAGGCAACGCTTGCAGCGTCTCCTGTGAATGCCCCGGCACGAGCAGCAGCAGCAGGGGGCAGGCTAGCAGCAGCGGCTGATGACCAAGCACAAATTCCCCGTGCAGCGGCCCCATTCCCTGCAGCAGCAGCAGCAGGGACAACAGCAGCAGCAGCAGCGGCAGCGGCAACAGCAGCAGCAGCGGCAGCGGCAACAGCAGCAGCAGCAGCAGCGACAGCAGCGGCATTCCCTGGCGGCTCCCCAAGGCCCCAGCTTGTAGCGCCACCTGCTGTGGCACCAGCCCTGCAGCCAGCAGCCGTCAATGGCGCGCAAGCCCTGCCTCTGGGCATCATACCCATGCCGTGGCCGGGACTGCTGCCGCCAAATGGCAGCGCGCGGCCCGTCTTGCCGCTGCTGCGGCCAGTGCAGCTTGTTCCAGCTGTCGCAGCAGCAGGCATGTCGCCGCTTGCAACGCAGTCTCCAGCTGCCTCGGCGGCAGGCGGCGCAGCAGCTGCAAATGGGGGCGCCCAGCAGGCAGCGGCTCCAGCAGCGGCGCAGCTGCCAGGTGCTGCTCACCTCATGCTGGGGCTTGCGGCAGCGCAGCCAGTGGCGGGTGACAAGCGCAAGGCGGACGTGGCGCTGGGCCAGCCGCTGCCGCCGCCACCGTCCATGGCGCCCCCGCCCGTGCTGGGCATCCCCATGCTGCCGCCCCCTGTCAACGCAGCCACAGCGGTGCTTGGCCAGCCCCTGAATGGACCGCCACCGCTGGGCCCGCTGCCGCTGTTCCAGCCCAAGGCGGCGGCAGCGCATGCAGCGGCGACAGCGGCGGGAGTGACCACCGACGCGGCAGGCGCGGCAGGTGCAGCAGGGGTGCCAAGAGAGGCGCCCAGCGGCAGCGTCCAGCCTGAGCCCAGTGGCGAGGTGGGCGGTGAGGAGGAGGCGCCGGCCAGCGAGGCGGCGGGCGGCAGCGGCCGCAAGTCGCGCCTGGTGTGGACGCAGGAGCTGCACAACCGCTTCATCAACGCGCTGAGCCACCTGGTGGGCTGCTGGGGCGTGGGCGGGGGGGTCATGGCGCCATGGCCTGCGCTGGCCGCCCTGCGTGACTGCGCGGCTCGTCTCCTACTGTCTCCTGTCCCTCTCATGGCGACAGTCTCCCCGTGACTGAAAGCCAGTGACAACATGACGCATTGGCGCCCACGGCATGCTTGTGTTGCCTCCCAACCCTGCAGGGCCTGAAGAACGCGGTGCCCAAGAGCATCCTGGCGCTGATGAATGTGGAGGGCATGACGCGTGAAAACGTGGCCTCGCACCTGCAGGCAAGCACCGGCGCGGCGGTTCGGCTCGTCCTGCAGCGGCTGCTGTGCGCGGGGGCAGCCACTGGCTCATCGCAGGCGCCTGCTTGGCATCCTGGCCTTGCCTGCTGTGCACAGCTGCTACCACGGTGGTGCACTCTCACAGCCCACCAGCCCACCCCTCCCCCTGTCTGCTCCTGGCAGAAGTACCGTCTGTACCTGCGGCGCATGGGCAGCCTGAGTGACCGCGACCGCACGGATGCCGACGCGCTGCAGCGCCTGCACGAGGTGTGTGGTGCTCCAGCATGCCTTGGGCCACCATGGGCTGAATAGCGTCCACAGTAACAGTGATGGGTGGGCAGCCAGCCTGCTAGCGCAATTGTTCAGCGGAGCAGGGCGGTGCGCAGTTGTCACAGCACAGCACGCAGTGTGCACGTGCAAGCATGCACCATTGCACCATGCATGCACCCCACATCCTCTTGCCCCTGCCCCCCTGCCCCGCTCGCAGCAAAATGTGCAGCAGATGGCGGCGCAGCAGGTGCTGCAGCACAGCCTGGCGGCCATGCAGGGGCCACACCCCGGCGTGCTGGCTGCAATGGGCATCGGCCTGGGCGGCGCAGCCCCACCAGTCGGCGGCTATCCGCTCCTGCCGCTGCCGCCGCATGCCGTCGCTGCAGCGGCTGCTGGTCATGCGGCCTTGGCTGCGATGCCAGCAGCAGCAGCAGCGGCGGTGGCGGCGGCAGCAGCAGCAGGAGCAGCAGGGCCGGTTTCAGCCCCTGGCTTGGTGACGGCCGGCGTGCCCGCCTCCCAGCCCTCCAGCGCCCCAGCTGCAGGCGAGGGGCTGGGCTTGGCAGCTCCAGGGGCTGCCCAGCAGGTGGCAGGACCGGCCAAGGCTGAGCCGGAGGATGCAAGCGGGGCGCCATCACTTCAGCAGCGCCAGCAGCCGCAGGCAGGCGGGCCTGCACAGCTGGCCGAAGCCGCTAATACGCACAACAGCCTGGCTGCGCTGGCAGACGCAGCAGAGGCAGAGGCAGCCCAGGGCAGCGGGTCCTCTGATGGCGAAGCGGCCGAAGCAGGGCCCGCCAATGCTGCTGGTGCACCAGGCACCGCCTCTGGGGCCGGAGGCTCCGGCCCAGCTGACCGGCCCCAGCTGACTGTGTCCACCAGCAGCGGCCCAGCGGCGGGGCCAGCGGGGCCAGCGGCGCCCCTCACAGTGGCTGCGGCCCCCACCACCCCGACAGACCGCCAGTAGGTTGCTGCAGTGCTCCGCCTGCCTGGCACCCAATCCGACAGTTCCCTGGGAGTTGGCTGCTCCCCTTGCGGCGTGGCCCTGCACCCCCGGCCCCCTGCCGCCAACGCTGTGCCCCTCGAGACGAACGAACACAACACTCCTGCACCTCCATTTTTCTGCACCCGTCTCCCTTCCGTCTCTGACCCCTAGCCCCTTCATGACCCGGCACCACTCACCAGCCGATTGATACACTCGGTCGATCGAATGATGATGCGATCTTTCTCTCCATGGGGTGGTGCCCGCTGATTGCCCCCCTCTGCTACCTCTGTACAACCCCCACCGAACCCAGCCGTTTCTGCACTGCCGCCCGCTAGCCAGGCTTTACTGTGTCGGCTCTCTGTGGATGGATTGTCGAATCCCTCCTCTCTGTGCTCTCTGCTCTCTGCTCACTGCTGTCTTTTTTCGTCGCCCGGCTGCCCCTGCGAACGTCACATGCACGTCTCAGGCGCTCGGCCCGCGCTGTACATTAGTCTCATGTGATGCCGATCAGCCGATATGCCAGCGGTTGCACCCTCTGTAACATCGAGCCTGAGCGACAGGGGCAGCGGTGGCGGCGGCGGCAGACCCAACTGAATCTACCCGCCTAGGCGGGCAGCCATGTCGCGTATTCCTACTCGATCTCTTGTTGATCGGCAGCGTTTCTGGCTGACGAAATCGCCGTTGGGCGCTGACACGCGTGTTCGTGGTCCCTGCTGCGTGATGCGGACACGTAGCCCCTGCCTGGATTTGTCTGCAAGTTTCAACAGGAGGCCCATTGCTTCCTGCCTCGCTTCAGCTGCTCAGCGCCCGCTGCTCGACCCGCCCCTGCGTTCTCACTTTGCGACCAGGAGCATTCCCGCTCGCTTTCCAGCAGAGCAGGTGTGCCCTGGGCCTGATGGACCGATCTGACACTGTCCAGGGGCAATGCGGCAGGGTGGCGGCGCGGCAGCGGCCGGGCCCGTCGCCTGGGCAGGCAGCAGTGGCGGCGCGGTTAGCAATAGCGCTGCGCAGCCCGTTTTCGAGCACTGGCAGCTGCTGCGAGCGGGCTGGGCGGCAGTGGCCCAACGGGGCAGGCCACAGGTCGTCACCCTTGCACGAGGCCCTGGTTGACTGACCCTCTTCTGCCCCCTCTGAACCCTCAATTGCGCCCCCCGCAGATCGCAGCAGCATGATGAAGGCAGCCAGCATCGCGTCCAGCAGCCGGGCGGCCGTTGGCGCGGCGCGCCCCGCCCGCCGCTGCGGCGGCGTCAAGGTGGTCGCCCGCGCCACCGGCGCCTCCCTGGTGGACGCCACCCTGCGCTCCGACCACTGGTCCGGCGGCAGCCCGCTTATCCTGCCCAATGGCACGGTGAGGCGGCTGTGGCGAGGAGTGGGCGCAGCAGACGTGGGCGCAGCGCACGCCGCCCGGTACCACCCGCGCTGCATGCCTGCACTCCAGAACCTCCAGAAGCATGCACGCACCGTCCACCCCCCGCGGCTGCCACCCGCTCCACCACCGCTGCGCAGGTGACGCACAGCGCGACCCACGAGCAGCTGGAGGTGATCCAGACCCTGCAGCCCATGTTTGAGGAGCACATCCTGCCGCTGCTGACGCCCGTGGACGAGCTGTGGCAGCCCACCGACTTCCTGCCCGACTCGCGCGACCAGGACCAGTTCTACCAGGAGGTGCGCGGGCTGGGCTAGGTGTGTGCGTGTGGGTGTGGGGGGGGGCGGGGTGGCACTGCAGGTCGCACCTGGGGGGCGGGGTGGCAGTTCAGGTGCGACCGTGTGTGCGCACACGTGGGTAGCAGGGTTAACCACCCGTGGCCTGTGCCTGCGGGGTGCGCGCATGGCCGTCTGCATCTGCATACGGCAGCATGGCGTGGCCTGAGGCAGGCCCACGGCTGCCTTGCCCGCCGGCGTTGCTTGACTGCCACTCGCTGGCCGCCTCCTCCCACTCGCACTCTGCAGATCACTGAGCTGCGCGAGCGCGCCGCTGAGCTGCCCGACGAGCTGTTTGTGTGCCTGGTGAGTGCGCCACAGCCTGGCTGGCCGGCTGACTGGCATGTCCTGCATGCATGCGTGGCGCTCCTTGCATGGCTTGCGCACGTCAGGCACGCAGCCCGCCGCCAGTTCCAGCAACCAATCAAAGGCAAACTCAACCCACACACCCACTGGTGCAGGTGGGCGACATGATCACCGAGGAGGCGCTGCCCACATACATGGCCATGCTCAACACCCTGGACGGGGTGAGGCGGCGGGGGGGTGGTGCCGGGTCCACACATGGTGTGGCGTGGGGTTGTGGCCAACCAGGGGCTGGCTGGCCCGGCTGTGCTGGACCGCATGCTGAGTGCGTCCCAGGCTTAGAGTCCTTTACTCCAGCTCCTTTGCATGGTTGAACTGCTGCACCCCTCGACACTCACCTCACCTCGCACCCCCACGCCCTTGCAGGTGCGCGACGAGACGGGCCGCTCCATGCACCCGTACGCTCAGGTGTGCCCAGGCTGTGCCCAGCTCCGCCACTGCTATGCCTTTTGCTGCGTGTCTGCTGGAATGGCCAGCATGCAAGCTTCGTGATGCTGTTGCACCCCTCCTCTGCGACCGTTCTGCTCCCTGCCTGCCTGCTACGCGCAGTGGACGCGGCAGTGGA
>RRZL01000080.1:516427-540945 GCA_006782975.1 Chlorella sp. Dachan | reverse complement strand
AGGGGGAGGGATGCTGCTGGGAGGGGAGGCGGGCTGATGGCGACTGCAACGACCACCCCACCCTTTCCGCATCCTGACGCAGCCCCGCAAACCCCTCCACCCCCTGCCGCAGCTACCTGTGCTTTGTGTACACCTCCTTCCAGGAGCGCGCCACCAAGGTGTCCCACGGCGGCACCGCCCGCATCGCCAAGGTGGGGGCGGCCAAGCAAGGGTCGCGAAGCACTCTGCGGCATGGTGGCTTCAGCTCACACCAGAGCACCTCACGGCCGGCTCCCGGTCCCGCCCTCTGCCCACCACTCAACCGCTTGCTTCCTGTGCTCCCCACATCCCCCCAGGCCTGCGGCGAGGAGAACCTGGCCAAGCTGTGCGGCCTGATTGCCGCGGACGAGAGCCGCCACGAGGCCGCCTACACCCGCACCATGGACGCCATCTTCAAGGCGTGAGTGGCGCGGGTGGGGGCAAGGCCCGGCACGCAAGGGCGTGCATGGGTGCATCGTTGCGCACCTGAATGGGCTAGGGGCAGGGCCCCTTGGTGGCGGGACAGTCACCAGCGTGTCTGCTCACCACAACCTCGCTGCCACCCGCTTTTCAACCTGCAGTGACCCCAACGGCGCCATGCTGGCCTTTGCCGACATGATGCGCAAGCAGATTGTCATGTGAGTGCAGCCGGGCTGGGCTGCGCTGACCTTTTTGCACTCGTTCTGCGACGGCCGACCAACTGGCCGTGTGCACCTGGTGCCTGCAACTGTCACAGCACCTGACCATGCGGTGCTTCTCAACCTGGCTTGCCCCACCCCGGCTCGCTCCGCCCTGCAGGCCCGCCCATCTGATGGACGACGGCAAGCACGGGGAGCTGAACCGCGGCCGCAACCTGTTTGAGGACTTCTCCGAGGTGGCCGAGTCCTCGGGCGTGTACACCGCCATCGACTAGTGAGCGCGGGTGCGGGGTGTTGGTTGGGGATGGGCAGTCGGGCGACAGGATGCGATGGCTGGGGGGCGCCGGCCGTCTCAGCATGCTGTGTCTCACCACGTCCGCCTCCAGAGCATGAACCCTCCCCCTCCCCTCCACCTCCCCCCCTCCCCCCCCTGCAGCTGCAAGATCATGGAGCACCTGATCCAGCGCTGGCGCATCGCCGACCTTACGGGCCTCAACCCCAAGGCCGCCGAGGCGCAGGAGTTTGTGTGCAACCTGCCGGGCCGCATCCGCAAGCTGGCGGAGCGCAAGGCTGGTGAGCATCCGATGATGTGCTGCGCTGGCCCTTGGCTGCGGTGCAACAGGCTGCAGTTGATCTGTGCCAGCAGCAGGACAGAGGCATGCAGGCAGCGGGTGAGAACGGGCTCGGCGCCTGCTACGCGTTGCGTCCTCGGCAAGGCAGGCCAACCTCTCACCTGTGCCCCTCCTCCCCGCCCATTCTCCTGTTGCGCAGTCCGCAAGGCCAAGACGAGCAAGGAGCCCGTGCGCTTCAGCTGGCTGTACGGTGAGCGCCAGCTGTTCTGTGGCGCCATGTTTGCACAGGCAGCCCAGGTGGCGCCATGTTTGCACAGGCAGCCCAGGTGGCGCTGGATGAAGTGCGTCCGCCCGCCTCCTGCTCTCCAACCCATCCCCACCTTTCCCTTCGTTCTTGCTCCGCAGACCGCCCCATCGAGCTCCACTACAACGAGATGACAACTGCGCGCACTCGCGGCACCGCTGCTGCGTAAGCACGGCCGCCGGAGCCAACTGGGCAGCGCCATGTTATACAGCCTCCCGCACTTTTGTACCTCCCCGACCCGCTACCACCGTTCACCCGCACTTGCGCACTCCCACGCTGCGGCATCTGCACCCGCGCCACCCCACGAGCGCCATCCGAGCGACGATACCGCCGGCATGGCAGACTCTTTTCTCCCGCAATGCTTGCTTGGTTTTTGCTTTTCGTCCCGGTCTCCCCCTGTGCCTCTCCCCTTTCTATGTCCTCCCACCGCACATGCTTGGCTCCCGCCCTGACGGCGGCTGCAGCCTCTGTACTATGCCCTCCCCTGCCATCGCATCCTCCCAGACATGATTCTATGATCAATGTGTAACCGTTGCAATGCAGGTCAGTGTCGGGAACAGGCAGGCGAATGGGTGTAGGGTCGGGGGAAAGCAAGTCAAGGAAGGACAAGAACAAAGCGGGACAAACAAGCAGCACAGTTGGGCGCCACGCCGCTCAGCTAACAGCAGCTGCCGCTGCCGCTGCCGGCGATGCCTGCTGCTTCCGCTTCCTGCCCTTGCTGCCGCCTTTCTTGGTTGCCCGCCCGCTGCCCTCGCCCTCGCCGTCGGACACCACCTCCTCCATCAGGTCCACTGTTAGGCAGGGAGAGGAGTTGGCGGGGTGCAGGGTGTGGAGACAGGTGACCATCTTGAGACAAAGCAGGCTTGGGACACCCAGACATGGACATGTGTCCACGGCTCGGAAAACGCGCACATGAGTGGCACAGCGATCATTACAATCACACCCATTTTCCCTGCGCCCCCCTCACCCTCCTCCGTGTCCATCTTCTGCGCCTGCATGTAGCTAGTCATGAAGGACATGGTCTCCCGCTTCAGCTGCGCAACGTTGTCCGACGCCCGACCTGTGCACAGGGGAGCGGGAGGGCGCTGGGTGAGGCAGTCTGCCGGCAACTGCTGGCCCAGAGCGGCTGGACCAGCTGGCCAAGCGCTTTCCTCGACCATAGGCACAGCGTCAGCCAGTCAACACCCTTGCCTGTGGGCGGCAGCTCGAGCTTGAACAGCAGCTCGTCGCCGCTGCGCAGCGCCGCCGTCACCGCCCCTGGCCCAGCCATCGCGCTCGCTGCTGCTATCCGGGATGCTCCAATCGCAGCTGGTATCAAGTGGTCTTCGACCTGGGACGGCACGGCCTGGTGAAGAGCGCTCAGGGGCCAGGTGCGAAGCGGGGGAGGAAGGACAGCGCTCCGATGAACACCGCAGTTGTTGAAGCGCAACGCTGAGGACACATGCAAGTGTGTACGACGCCAGTTCGCGCAGGGAAGCAGGCCCAATGCGCAGCCGCCAGCCGGCGCCACCTCGCCGCCGCCTGTTGACTGCCCCATTCGGCGCTCTCCTGAGCTTCCGCGCGCATCCGGCTCTCCGGAATAACTCTGAGAGTGTCCTGCAGAAGCGCCCCGCCCACGAGCAGCCCACTGCCCAAGTCAATGGCGCTGTCGTGGGAGCAGTCGGGCAGCGGCCAGCAGCTGCCCATCACGCTTCAGGACGCGCAGCTGCTAGCCCTGGAGTCGGGTTTCGTGTTCAAGAACGCGCAGGAGAGCGAGAGCCTGCCGCTGGTGCGCCGCGCCGACTTGCAAGGTGAGCGGCGTGGCGGGGTGCAACCGCAGGCGCCCTCCACACGCGTTGGCACACATGGTTGAACATCAATCAATCCGAATACCACCCTGCAGCCATGTTTGATCACTTTGGCGTCAACAGCCTGTCCGCTTTCCGCCACAAGTTCCGGCACTACCAGCTGCGGCCCCACCGCAGCGGCAGCGGGCCTGCCGCCGAGCGTGGCGGCACAGCAGCGGCTGCGGGGCCAGCAGGGCTGCTGGGCGGGCCTGGCAGCAGCAGCAACAGCCGCAACCGGTGGCAGGTGCAGCAGCAGGGCGATGAGACGTATGTGGGGGAGCTGCTGGATGGGCGGCCCCACGGCGGCGGCATCCTGCTGCGCAAGGCAAGGCAGAAGAGGGGAAGAGCGGGATGCAACTGCCTTGAGTGCAGCATGTTCAGAATCCGGGCCAGTGCTTATCATGATTGCTCATTACTGCAGTGCGCATCGTGGCGATCCTAACCATGCCAGGCCGTGACCGTCACCTCTTCCCCTCCTCACCGCAGGCTGGCGGCTGCTGGGTGCTGCACATGGGGCGGTGGAGCGAGGGCAAGCGCAACGGCCCCGGCATTGTGGTGACATCTGGAGGGGAGGAGATGCAGGGCTTCTTCATGGATGACATCATTTGGGGGCCTGCCGAGTACCGCTTTGCACCCATGGCTGGCAATTGCGGCAGCCAAGCCACTGGCGCAAGCATGGACGCGGCAGGGCAGCCACCACGCCATCGCCTGCGCTTTGCGGGCATGATGAACGGGCGGCCGCAGGGCAGGGGCTGCATGAGCTGGAGCGACGGCACGCAGGAGATGGGGCAGGTACGCAGCAGGGTGGCTGGTGGGTGCAGGCACGATACATTGTCAGCCCTGCTACAGCCTGTGCTTGCAGACCATGACGCGTATATGCTGACTGCCTTTGAGGCCTTGTATAAACAACACCCATCCTGGCCCACCCTGCCCTGTGGCAGTTTGACGGCGCCAACTGCTACCTGCGACTGAGCCAGGAGGAGGTGGCGGGTGTGCTGCTGGTGGCGGCAGACAATGCCAGCGAGGCACGCCTAGCAGCAGCTGAGATACAGCAGAATGCGGCGCGGCAGCAGCGGCACATTGCAGAGGCGGCGGCGCAGCTGCTTGCTGCTGTGGCACCGCCGCCTGCCAAAGATACGACTGCAGATGCAGCGTGACGCTGCTGTGCAGCTTGAGCAAGGTTTGTAACGGTGGCACGGCAATGAAAAGAGAAGTACACAAACAGTAGCGCATGGCTGTACACGGAGGGTTAGACAACAGGGGATTTGTGGAAGGAGGCAAACGTCTGCAAGACCAAGTACCGCTAAAGGAATGCATGCAGGAGGCAGCGCGCAAGCAGAGTTCCCCACTGTCTGAGCCCGCCAACAAACAGGCCCATCAGGAGATGCCCATCAGGGCCAGCAGGTCGTCAATCTCCTCTGGCGGCGCCTCCTCCCTGCCCTCAAACTGGGGCACCGGCAGCCAGGCCACCGCCGCAGGCTCGGCAGCGCCAGCCAAAGAATCGACGGCGGGCAGGCTGCCGACCGCCCCGTCATGGCAGAAAAGCTCTGGCGTGGCCACATCCGCGGGGCTGCTGGTGGGCAGCGGCAGCGGCAGCGGCGCGCTGTTGGCGGGCCACCAGGCTGGCATGCTGGATGCCTCGCTGCCATCCTGGCTGCCGCCGCCGTCGCTGGCCTCATCCCCCATCAGCGCCGCAATCTGCTCCTCATAGTGCTGGCTCAGACGCGACAGGCGCTCTGCCTCCTGAGCCTCCTTTCGCGCCCGCGCCGCCTCCCTGCGCTGCTGCTGCTCCTTCTGCGCAGCCTCCTTGGTCATCCGCTCCTGCTCGGCTGCAAAGGTGCTCACGCTGCCGCTGCTGCCGCTGTGCCCAATGCCATACAGGCTGTGCCCGCAGCCATGCACCCTGGCGGCAGCGCTGGGGGCGGGCTCGACCAGCCTGCGCGGCGGCGGTGCGGCCGCCTTCTTCGCAGCAGGGGCAGAGGGCTTGGGAGCCGACACAGCGCGTGACGGTCTGGGTGCGGGTGCCGGTGGTGCGGCAGGTGCTGCCTTGCGGGGCTTGACTCGTTCAGCGGTCTCCATCACGCCGTCTGGAGCAGGGAGGGAGCAGCACAGCACACGTGACTGGCAGGCAGCTGCACTGGATGCCCAGCTGACTGCAGAAGCGCCCCTTTGCCAGCAGGCTGCCATCACGCGCAAGGGCCCGGCGCCGCCGAGCAGGGCAGGCGCACAATGCTGGCATCCAGCCATCCCCGGCGTCAAGCCGCGGCTCACCTTGGCAGATGATGCAGCGGCGCAGGCAGTGCCACTTGGGCGCCTTGCCCACCCCCGCCGCTAGCAGCTCCTGAGGGCGGCCGTCGGCCACTAGCAGCATGCTCATCAGCGACTTGCTGCTGTGCCCGCTGCCACCCTTCTGCTCCGCTCTCAGCAATTTGCCCAAGTGCTGCGGTTGGGGGAGGGCGGGGACGGGGGGTTGGGGCAGGGAGGCAAATGCAAGTGCTGGGGTTGGGGGAGGGCGGGGACAGGGGGTTGGGGTTAGGGAAGCAAATGCAACGCCACGGCTGCAGCAGCACCCAACCCTTGCTGCACTGCCCTCTGCTGCTCAGACTCACATCCGTCGCACAATGTAGGTGGACTGGAATCTTGTTGCACACAGTGCAGATGCCTGCAGTAAAGGGGAGCCAGTCGGGAGTGGTTCACGCGCTGCCCGCCGAGGCACAAGCCACAGCGCAAGATTGTTGGCGCTTCCCCTGCCGCCCCCGCCGCAGCCCTCGCCTGCGATGTGCTCTTCCCCTTCGGTATCTATGGCCTGCTTGCACAAGCCGCAGTCGGTTCGTGCATAGACCAGCATGTGTGACGGTGTGGCAGCTGCAGCTCCGGCGGCGTCGCCGCTGCCGCCCCCGCCACTGGCGCCATCCCGGCTGGCGGCGCGCTCTTGCTTGCTGCGCCCCATGGCTGGGGAGCAGGCGTAGCAGAGGTTGAGCGCCTCCCGAGCGCAACTCAAGCAGCTGTCGTCTTCGGGCGCGGTCGACAGCTCCTGAGTCTGGGGGACGATATTGCGGGGCAAGAACGACTCGTGGACAACCTGGCGCTCGGTGTGGAGGTGGCATGAGGCGGCGCTGTGCCTCGCCGCTGCGAGCGTCGCCGTGGCCCATGGAGGCAGAGGGTGCCTGTGTCCGCCGGTGGATTGCACAATGCCAGGCAAGCACACGTCTTGCTTCTGAATGAAGTGGCAGGGCGCTGGCGACCCTGGCAGATGTGGCCAAAGGCGGCGGTCAGGGAGTTGTGAGCAACGACTAAGAGACGGATGCGTTCAAGCCTGTTCTTCACTCCGCGTGCAGCGCGTACATATTACTTTGTACTTTGAGAGCTCTGTTTGGCTGGGTGGACAGGTAGATGACAAGTCTAAGAGAAACATTTCAACAGTATGCGTGCACGTGCACAGCTCATAGCTGAGGCACCCCGCTGTCTGCCGGCATCGGCTGTTCCGCAACTGCTCGCTGCGCAGCCTCCTGCTGGTAGCTGCCTGCACTGCCGCCGGGGCCCGCTGCAAATCCTGGGGGCTCTGCCTCGACTTCCGCAGCCGCTGGGCTGCTGCTGCCAGCCGTCTCAGTTGCCTGCTCGCCCACAGCAGGCAAGCTGCCTGCATTTTCTGGCCGCGCTGCTGCTGCCGAGCCCTCGCCCGCTGCCGCTGCATCCTGAGCAGCGCCGGCACTGGCTGGAGCAGCGCCTCCTGTGGCCAGAGGTTCTGCGGCTCCAGCACTGCCTGCTGCACCAGCCTGCCCGCCAGCAGCAAGCTCAGGCTCCCGCTTGACTTGCGCAGCAGCTGGCTGCTCTGGCCTGGCCGCCTCGCCGACGCTGCCCATGACCTGGCTGCTGCTGCCCACTGCCGCCTCGTTGCCGGCGTTTGCGACCGCCTCCGCCACGCCGGGAGTGCTGCCGGATGCAGGCAGGCAGCGCTCCTGCTCCCCTGCGGCTGCGCTGGGGGCTGTGGTTGGCCGGGCTGGGGAGGACGCAGCGGGCTTGGCACCTTGTCCAGCTGCACCCTCGCCCTCTGCCCCTGCCTCGCTGGCATGCCGCCGCCGCGACAGGATGCGCCGCAGCGTGCCCTGCATGCCGCAGGCATGGTGCTGGTTGGTTGGATTGATGTCACTGCAGCTGGCATGGGCACTGCTCCAACACAGCCGGTACAAGCGCTACAGCCTTGCATGTGAGCTCTGTGACCCCGCCCGCCGCCCTGCCCCGCCCACCCGCATGAAGGCCATGAGCTGGCGTAGCACCGCCTGCCACTCCATGCCCTGCCCCAGCAGGTCCAGGTAGCAGGCAAAGGTGGAGACCTGGCGGGCTAGGTGTTCCGCAGACAGCTCGTTGAGCCAGGGCAGGTACGCCTCGGACAGCAGGCTGCACAAGGCAGGCAGGTGGAGCGGCAAGGCGTGAGGCGGAGCAGGCAGAGGTCGCAAGCCACGCCTGGTGGCCAAGGCGCTTCCCACAGACAAAGCTGCATAGCCCAGGGGAGGCTGCACAGCACAACAGTGCCGGCGCCATCTCGCGTACGAGCGCTTGCACAGCAACCCGTCCTTGCAGCAACACTCACGGCTGCGCCGGCCCGTCCAGCAGTGCGGCCGCCAGGGCAAACACGGCAGTGTGCTGGCGCTGCGCTGTGGCAGCACCTCCGCCGCCGGCCCGCAGCTCCGCAAACACCTGCTGCTGCTGGCGCAGGAACGCCTCGTTCACGCTGCTGCTGGGCGCCGCGCCGTCCAGCAGCGCAAGCTCCCATGGCTCCTGCACCTCGCCTGCATCTGCTGCCACAGCAGTGGCTGCCGTGCCGGGGCTGCCCGCCCGCTCCATCATCCCATCGGCCTGCCCCTGGCCGCCCTCGCCACCCCACGCCGGCAGGCGCGCCCGCTTGGCGGCTATCCCAGCAAACGGAGCCTCAATGTCCATCCCAATCCGCTCCCCGGTGCCCTGCAAGCCAGCACAGGCGGAGCAAGGGCCAGTCAGCTGTGCAAACGCCTACTGTAGTGCTGTGTGGCACAGGTGCAACCCGGCTGTGTGGGGCAGGTGCAACCCGCACAGCATGAAGCTCCACCAGCTGAGGGTGTGCAGTGTGCTCTTGTGCAGTGTGCTCTCAAAGGAAATTAATCCAACATTTCACAACACGAACTGACGACAGCCATGCAACACCTGTAATCTTCAAATTAAACCACTCTAGTGAGTTTAAATTCTCTGTCAGTCAGCTGAAAATGGACTCAAAGCTTTAGCAGCAGCTGCGAGTACGGCAGGGTTGGCTTTTTTAACACGAAAAACTGAACAAGTGCCTGACCAAGTTCGAACAACAGGTGATCAAGTAATTGATCGAGCAGTTCGAGCTGCTGAAAAAAGTCGAGAATTGGCTCAAAGATGTGAGGATGAATTAGAAACATTACAAAACTCAAAATCGGCCCAAAATATTCTTACTAGTGAAAGGGAGAAGATTCAGAATTGAATGCCGAAAGTTCAATAATAATTACTCGAATCGACGCTTTAAAAAATCAATTGGAAACTCCGAGTCAAATTGCGTCAAGTCTTGAAGAGTTTTTTTTGATTTTTTTTTTAGGTTTTAAAACCTAAAAAAAACGCAACTGCTGGCGGCCAAGGCAGCCACTCCGCTCACCGACACAGTGATGCCCTTCATGTCCAGCCAGGTGCCCACCGCCATGGGTGCGTCCCGCGGGCCCACCTCGGGGCAGCTGCCTGCGCACAGGCCAGGCGCACGGGCAGGGCGCAGCATGGTGGGCGAGCAACTTCTGCTTCCGAATGAGGGCCGAAGGCGGCTACCCAAAGTCGCTGCTGCCCACAGCATGCCTTGCAGGCGCACGCCCAGGTTGGCACACGCATCCTAGACGCACAGTACGGCATGAGCTGCACACCGCAACTGCCGCTCACCGGGCACCACCCGCAGCGAGATGCGCCACTTCTTGGCCTTGCTGCCGCAGTGCTTCTCCCACCGGCTGTGGGGCGGGTGGCAGCGGAGCGGCGCAGTGGGGGTTCCACATGCTGTGACGCAACGCTGCCAGCCTTGGCACTGCTGGGTGGCTGCTGTGGCCCTGCTTGCACCTAGCCATGCCTTGCATGCGTCCAGTCAGGCGGTACATGCCACCCCGCCATGCAGGCCGCCTCACCTCAGCCCAAAAATGGGGCGGTCGTGGCCCAGGCGCACGCGGGCCTCGCAGTCCCGGCACTCGCACGCCACGTACAGCGAGTCGATGTGCAGCGTGCCGGGGATGTCGTTGCATGACACGCGCACCTTGCGGCCCGCCGCCACGCCGTCTGCCACGCCCTCGCCGCCACTCGGCCAGCTGTGCCCCTCCTGCGGTTGGAATGCCGGTAACGGCGGCGGCACCGCCGGCTGCGCTGCCTGGCTCTGCTGCGCCAGCTGGGCCATCAGCAGGGCGGCATAGTCCTGCTGGAGAGGCGGCGCAAGCTGCTGGTAGGCCAGCGGCGCAGGCGGCTGCTGCGGCGGTGGCGGCTGCGGCGGCGGCGGCGGCGGCGGCGGTGGCGGCTGCTGCTGCTGCTGCTGCTGCTGCCGCGCCGACTGCAGCAGGGCGGCAAGCAGCGCCTCCTGCTGTGAGCCTGCCTGGGGCTGCCACGCCTGCTGCTGCTGCTGCTGCTGCTGCCACGCCTGCTCTGGGGGTGGCGGCAGCGGTGCCTGCACTGCTGCGCCCTGCTGCGCCTGCTGCTGCTGCACCAGCTGCAGCAGCTGAGAGAGTGCATGCGTGGTGCTCTGGTTGATGGGCGGGCTGGCAGCGGTGCTGTTGAGCGGGATGCCCAGCAGGGAAGCCAGCGCCGCCACACTGCTGGGCAGGCCGCTGGCAGTGCCGCCGCCGCCGGCTCGCGGTGGGGTGGACATGCCGCCAGCCCCTAGGCGCGATGGTCTGTGCTGAGATGTGATGCTGGGACTGAGCAGGGGTGAGCAGAGGAGCAGAGGAGCCGTGGAGGCCACTGAGCCACCCGCGCTACTGCCGGCACTTGGCGACTGCGCTGCCCGCCCCAATATCGTGCTCCTTCCCACTTGCAGGTGCGCCCGGCGGCCGAGAGATCTTGAAATGAGGAGGGTGGAGGCCTAATGGCGGGCCAAGATGCCGGTTGAGAAGGCTTGCCGTCTGCAGGTTGCGTTGATCGCATCGTCATGTTGGCACGACACGCAGGGCCCGCCCGGGCGGCGGCAGCCGCTGGCGCCAGGGCGCTGGCCGCGCTCGCAGGCGCGCCACCCTCCGAAAACCTGCTGGTGTTCGATGGGTGAGTTGCGGCGTGTCAATCTACCGCGATGCGGGCACTGGGCGGTGCTGCAGCGCGGCCAGCTCGCCGCACGGGTTGAGACCCAAGCCGTGTGCCGCCCTGACGCCTTGTGCGCAGGCCACTGAAGGCTCTGCATCGCGATCGTGCAGCGCGCACGCCCCTGGCGCCCGATCCGCTGGTGGTGAGCCGCCGCCCACGCTGCTGCTGCCGCTGCCGCCGCCGCTTGCTGCCGCCGCCGATTCTTCTTCTTATCCGCTCTTGCTGCTGTTCGCCGTGTCGTGCTCGACTCCAATACGCATCACTCGTCCGCAGGACGTGGTTGCAGACCGCCTGCTGGACAGGCTGGAGGACTGCCGCCGCACGTTTGAGCGGGCCGTCATCCTGGGGGGTGCGGGCGCCAAGGTGGCGGAGCGCCTGGCGGGCGGGCGGGCAGGCATCCAGGTGCAGTGAGGGCAGGGTGATGTGTTGCTGTGGACATGGAAAGCATGACAGCGCGGGTAGGAGCACGTTGCGACGGTCGCCAGCAAGGCGCCTGTGGCTGCTGGCTGTGCCAAACACCGCCCTGTTGCGACTGCTCACCACCCCCCGTCTCCCCTCCTCCTGGCTGCCAAACAACAGGAGATCATTCACGTTGACACCTCCCTGGGCATGCTGGAGCGCGCCCGCTCGCAAGCAGAGGCGTCCAGCAGCGGCCGGGCGCACCCGCCCACGTGCTACCTGCACTGGCAGCCGGACAGCGAGGTGCTGCCGCTGGAGCCGGCCAGCGCCGACTGTGAGCGTGGGCGAAGGCCTTTTGGCTGGCGGTTGCAGTGGTTGGCCGAGGCTGGTTTTCGTTGCGACCTCGCAGCCCGGTGTGCAGGTGGTCTAAGAATAGCCTGCATTAGGCACCTGGGCCCACCCCCACCTACCTCGCTGCTGCCCCTCCCCTGCCTGCAGTGGTTGTCAGCTGCCTGGGCATGCACTGGGTGAACGATGTGCCGGTGAGCATGCAGCGAGGTGGGCGGCAGCAGACGTGCCTATCTCGTTCTCGTAGGGTGGCTGCTGGAGCCGCGCTTGTGGCCCGCCACACTGCACATGCAGCTGCCTGCCGCTGCGGCATGCCCCTCTTATTGCATCGCTGCAGGCGGCATGCCCGCATTGCATCACCCCGCATGCTGACAAAGTGCACTATAATGCAACAGCAACAGCGTTGCATCATGCTGTACCGTGTCGCAACGCTTCCGGAAGTCGGCCGGGCGACTGAGCGGTGTCGCCTCGGTTGTAAAAGGCGGAAGCAGAGCAGCGGCCCCTGGCGGCCGAGCACCCGTCTGAACAGTCCTGCCAGCTCAAGCACAGCGGCAGGGCTACGTCGGGTGGCACATGCCCGCGCCTGCACATCCACCTCGTTCCCACCTGCCTGCACTTTGTGGAGCTGGTGGCATGCATCCGCACAGTTTGATGTCTGGCTGTCCTTTCCTTTGTGCCCTGTGGTGACACGCGTGGCGATAGCACACCCTGCGCTGTGCCCACATTACAGGGAGTGATGTTCCAGTGCCGACACGTGCTCAAGCCGGACGGCTTGTTCTTAGCAGCCATGTTTGGCGGGCAGACGCTGCAGGTGGGCAGGGCAGGGCCGTGCACTCCTGCTGTCGCTCACTTGTGCGTCCCACGGCATGCATCCAGTGACACGGAGCTATCAGCAGCCTGGTAACCTCTTGTCCCTGCTCCCCGCTCAGTGCAGGAGCTGCGCATAGCCTGCACAGTGGCGCAGCAGGAGCGGGAGGGCGGCGTGTCGGCGCGCGTCTCGCCGCTGGCGCAGGTGGGCGGGGCGGGGGGCGGGGCGGTTCCACGGACCCCCTCACTGGGAGGCTTGAGTATCGGCGACCCCTGCAGGCATCACTATGCATGCCATGCCTACCATGACTCTTTGTTGCACCTGCTAGTACAGCTGTTCCATGCCTCAACAGTCGCCTCAAACCCTCCCGGTTCCCCTCCCCGTCCGTCGCTCCCACTGTCGCCCCAGGTGCGGGATGGCGGCAACCTGCTGACGCGGGCGGGGCTGGCCATCCCAGCGGTGGACGTGGACGAGGTGCAGGTGCACTACCGTGACCCGCTGCAGCTGGTGGAGCACTTGAGGTGGGGCTGGGGGGCGGTGGCCTGGCCGCCAGCCGCTGCTGCCTGCTGGTGCTCGTCTGACTGGGCATTGTTTCACGCCGCCTCAACCTGGTCATCAAGAATCCGTGTGCAGGCATGCGTGCAATGTTGCGGTAGGCCTGCAGTCCTGCCTGCGAACGCAGGCTTTGCGCCCCCACCCTCACGTTTGCTGCGCGTGTTCCACTGCCGCAGGAGCATGGGCGAGTCCAACGCCCTGCTCAAGCGCCGGCTGGGCCTGCCGCGCAGCGTGGCCCTGGCCACGGCGGCCGCCTACACCAGCCTGTTTGCCGAGGAGGACGGCAGCATCCCAGGTGAGAGTGGGGGGTGGGGGGGAAGGTGTGAGGGGGGCAGGCAGGCAGGCAGGCAGGCAGGGAGGAGCAGCACTCAGTCCACCATCTGTGCCATCAGCATGTGAGCCACCTCTCCGCTCCCCCTCCCCCTTCCCTGGTCCAGCCACGTACGAGGTGATCTACATGACGGGCTGGGCGCCGCACCCCAGCCAGCAGAAGGCGGCCAAGCGCGGCTCAGCCACCGTGTCGTTTGAGGAGCTGGTGGAGGAGCTGGGGACAGAGGGCGGCGCCGAGGGCGGCGGCGGCAGCAAAAGCAACCCACCGAGCGCGACACCATGACTCTGCCCATTTCATTGACCTAATCTCCTGCCAGTTGACTACCTCCCTGACTGACTTGCTCCTGTGCATCAAGTGCTGTATTACAAGGGCACAGCCAAAAGAAGACGCTGGGGCAGCGGCGCTGCCAGCTGCAGTGCGTGGATGGATAGTGCGCGTCGGGGCTGAAAACAGAATGAAAACCTTATAACGCATAAAGCGAGGGGTGGAAGCATGGAAGGGTGCGGGAGTGTGCGCAAGCACGCGTGGCTGCCTAAATTGGCCAAGAATCGGGTGGGTGCGTGCGGCGCAGCGCACAAGCAATCTAGCAAAGCATGGGCAGTGTTGGGTAGCGGGTGGCTGCACACCGACTGGCGCGCCGCCGCTGCTGGTCGCTCAGACGGGGAAAACTAGGTGCAGTGTCTGTGGTGCGGCGGGGCAGGGAGTAAAAACGCGCATGGACAGCACCCGCCGCTATGTATACACGGCATTCGGGCAGCAAAACGGAGGGCCCTGGGGAGGGGCAAGCGGGCCATATGTTGGGGTGGCGGCTCTCATATGTGGGAGCCTCGCTCTTGGATGCCTCGGCTCTTGCAGCGTTGTCAAGGCATGGTTAGGGGTCAAGGGCGCCGTGCCGGGTGGCGGGCGAGGCCACCCATGCTGGAGGGAAGCTTGGGGGCTGGTCGCCATCGGCAGCGGCGCTGTTGCGTGGCAGGCTGGGAGCAGCAGATGCCTGCCACGGCAGCTCAGCTGCTGCGCACGCTCAGTCCAGGAAGTCCTCCACCTGCACATGCAGAGAAGACCAGCAGGTTGGTGGGTCATCAGCAGCTGCTGGACCACACCCGGCGGAAGAAACGCAGCGGCGGCGCCTCGCTCAGCACAATAGCCCAGCCCCAGGTGGGCGGCATGCCTCGGCAGCTCCCCCTCCTCCTCAACATGCACCCCTGCCCCTCCTCCTCAACCAGCACCCTTCCCCCCTGCCCCGCCACCCACCAGCTCAAAGTCCTCCACCTCCAGCTCGCGGCGGAAGCGCTTCCAGCCGCCCGCCATCACGCAAATCTCCGGCTCGCTGCACCCCTGCGCCTCCAGCCGCTCAGCCAGACTGCACGCACGCAAGGGGTGGAGCTGGGTGGGGGCCAGCAGGCGCTGATCGGTTTGTGGGGGGATGCTGGGCTCAGCCGTGGGTGCCACTCATCAGGCTGTGAGCATCGTGCAGCAGCACGTGGCAAACACCCTGCAGCAGGGACCGCCCGCCTCCAACCTCCAGCCCACGCAGCCGCTCACCGCTGCGCACAGTAGGGCCCCCGCTGCTGCGACAGGTAGCAGTGCACGATGACAATGTCGTTCCCCCTGCACAGGGGTGATCAGAGACAATTTGTTAGGGGCGAGAACCTCAGGGGCTCGCGAGTTGCATAATCAGGGCGGCCGCGAACCACTACCACCGGCTCCCTCCACACGCCTCCACACGCCTCACCGGCAGAACCGGGACACCACCCGGTCCACGAGCACGTCGTTCTCAAAGGTCTCCGCCACTGCAGGGGGGCAGGGTGGGCACGGGGGTGGGAGAGTGACGCACTGAGCGCCAGGCGGGCCATCAGGCACGCAAGGGAGGCGCCGGCGGGCCGGCGGGCGGCGGCTCACCGACGTTCACTGCTCCCTTGATGTGGCCGCCCTCAAAGTCGGCATCACGCACATCGATGACGCACACACGGTCGTTGTTGGGCCTGCAAAGAGCGGACGGCGGCAGCGCCAGCGGCGGTCGGGGCGGTGCCGGCGGGAGCGGGAGCTGGGGGCTGTGGCGCAGCCCCCTTGCCGCTGCCGCGCCGTTTGTGCGCCGATACGGTGCCCCAGCCGGTCGGAGGCGCGCCAGAGGCGAGGGAGGGCCCCACCGCGAAGTTTATCGACCGTCCCGCGCGACCAAGCCCCTAGCGCGCCGTCCGATCGCGGCATCGACTCACCCGCGCAGCAACGCCTTCACACGCGCGGGCGCTAGGATGGTGACGGCGCTCGCGGTGCACGCCATCCTTCCCACCAAGCAGTGCGCGAGACTTGTGCGGCTGGGGCGGCTGCCGGGTGCAGCAGAGGAGAGTAGTTGGAACGGTGGACATCCCCCAGTTCAACCCTCCCGGATTACAGATTAGCAACAGTGCCCGCCATGCGACGCTTCGCCACGCCATCGCCAGAATGCCACGCAGCTCGATGGCACAGCATTCGCAGCCTCAAGTCAATTTACATTGGGCAAGGAGCTGGGGCAGCAAGGGCCAGCGGTGCAGACTGCGAACCGCTAACCTACTCCCCGTCGCTGCCGCTGTCGGGTGCGTCCAAGTCCACGGCGGGCGGGTCTCCCTCGCTCCCGCTCGTGGGTGGCGAGTCTCTCCAGCCGACGCGCAGGAAGCGGGACAGGTCATAGTCGCCCCCACGCTCCCTGCACACGGATGCGGGGTTCCAGATGTGCAGTGAGGAGGGCGATCCGTGAGGCATTTAAGCGAGCAGGGCACACGGGCAAGCCCTCGGCCAATGGCTATCTGGGCAGACTGCACCATCCCTAGCAAATCACCGCACAGCTGCTCTCACACAGTCGCCTCCCCACTCCCCTGGCCTACCCACCCAAACTCGTGGTCGCTGCCGCTGGCCGCTGCCTCCTCATCATCATCGCTGTCCTCCTCATCGCTCTCCGCCTCTTCGCCATCGTAATCATCGCTGCTCGCACCCGCATCCTCAGCTGCTCCAGCGCCGCTGGCTGCCCCCGCCCCAGCTGGCTCGGCCGCCACAGCGCCAGCGCCGCCAGGCCGGTGCTCCAGCTCCAGGCCTATCTGCCGCATGCTGCCCTGGCCTGCAGCATTGGTTGGGGCATGCAGGTGTGAGCGGATCACAGTGCCGGCGGCACGCATCCAAGCCTGCAGGGCAGTATGCACAACCGACAGCGCCCGCCTGCAAGAGCAAGCCCTTCAAGCAGGCGGCTGGTCCAGCGGCAGGCTCAGGTCACACCCTCAAAGTCCAGCATCCACTGCAGCGACAGCGTCTCGTGGCCCCACTCCGGCTTGAACGTCACCTCCGCCTGCGCCAGGGTGTGCGGGGCAGCCTCGCTGACGTGGGAATCGAGCAAGCATGCGGGGGAGGCAGGAGGAGCCAGGCGCCGTGCCCCCCTGCATGGCTGGCTTAGGGCAACCGGTTCTGGAGAACAACGCTTCCAGTGCTGCAAAAACTGCGGTTCCTCCATCGCACCCGTATCACAAAGTAACCCCAGCCTAGGCGCCTGCAAGGGCGGTCGGGCCAGTTGGGGGTGGATGACCACCTGCATTCCAAGCCCAGCTGCCTGTTGGGCCTCCCAGCGCCACATCACACAAAGCTCTGTGCGTGCCAACCGCCCCCAAGCCCGCACCTGACTGCAAAGGGCGGCTGCGTCAGGTTGAGAGTGCTGGGGCGGAATGTGGGGTGCAGGTGGATCACCACCCGCTCAATGAAGCGCGCCTCCTCCTCTGCAGCATGCACACAACAGCATGCGGCTTGCTCGTTCGGGAGGTGTGGTTTGCGTGGCTTGAAGCGCCACACGGCTGCCACCCAACCGGCAGCTTCACCCTGACTTTCGGCAGTGCAGCAAGTGGGCCAACGCACCCCCTTGCCTGCGCTCTCCATGCGGACGAAGAATGTCCAGTCGTGCGCGTTGCGGCTGCCGCCCTGCAGGTAGGCGCACACACAGGCTTGGTAGGAGGGAGCACTGCCAAGCCGCCCAACGCGCAGCAGGAGCAGGGTGCACTGCACGCAGAACTGCACGACGCCCTGCCCAGCTTCCTCCCACCCGGGCGCACTTGGGGTGCCCGCAGCGAGTGCAGGTTGCCGTAGTAGAGGGTGGGGGTCTCCAGCCGGCGCGCCGCCAGGCAGGCCCGCTCCTGCGTTCGGGAGCAGAGCGACAGAATCCCTTGTTTGTATTGATTGTACATCGGGGGTGAACAACTCCCCAAGCTGCCTTTCCAGGACCAATGCCACAACTGCACTGTGCACTCCTGCACGACAGACTGCGAGCAGGCACCTGCTCGATCTCGCGGCCGCGCTGGCGGTACATGCGGGGGAAGGAGCGCGCCGCCTGCCGGTCCAGGCCATCGTCTAGACAAGCGTCAGACAGGCGCAGCGGGGCGCGGCACCTGCGCGATGAGAGATGCAGGTGGTGGGCGTGCTGGTGTGCGGAAGAGCATGCTAAGGCGTCCACATGCAGCAGGGCAGCACCAGACCCTTCAACCGCCCTCACTGTCTTACATTGGGCAGTCGCGTTCCCGCTGGTCGGCCTGCAGGTGTGCATCCGCTGGTCGGCGCACCGCAAACAGGCGCTCCAGGCAGAAGCTGCACAGCCGAGCAGGAGTGGGCAGGGAGGGGAGCGGGCAGGGGGCGGCACAGGTGAACGCCGGTGAGCCACGGGCCGCCAGAGGACCCAAGCTTCTTTGCCAACTGGTCTCATGCAAGGTCGTGTCAACCTGCGGCCCCTGGCTGCCATCCCCTGCCCCCTCCCTGGCCCTGCCTGCAGAACGCATGGCCGCAGGGCGTGCGTCGCGGCTGGTGCAGCAGGTGGTGGCAGACGGGGCAGGTCAGCTCTGCTGGATAGTCTTCGTCATAAGCATCCTGACCTGCCGCACCACTGGCTTCCTCGGCCCTGCCACGCTTGGGCGCCATGCAGCCTGCGCAAGGAGCAGAGGCAAGGCGAGCTCTCGCTCAGTGCATGGCGCCGGCGCCCTGCGGCGGGCACGCCTGTGAAGCCATCAGGCACCTGTGGAGGGTGCCACCGCCTGCTGCTGCTCCTCGCCAAGCAATCAGTCGGCTCTAAGGCCCAGTGGCTTGCAGGGGCGGCCTGAGCAGCGGGGGTGATGTAGGCAGGGCGCCCTGCAGGCGTCTGCGGGCTAGCTCAAGGCTGCAATTCGCACGGCAGCAGTGACGCAGCGATCGAACAATGTCCAATGGCTCTGCTCAGCCTGCCTGCTGGGCGACGAGCCTGCTGACCGACACCCAGCATGCGCAGTTTCAGCTTGCTGCACTCCCATTGCGCAGTTGCAGTCACCGGCAACACATCTAAAGCAGCCGCGATGGCAGCCCTGCTGCCCTCTGGCGCTACCCTTCACCCGGCCTCCTCCCCGCCAATGCTAGCGCTGTGGCGACTGCCCTCCGCGCTCTGCTGCGGGCATGTGCAGCTTTGCACCGCTCTGCAACACCGCCGCCTGTGCGCCGCTGCACCTGCCGCCGCCGCTCACGCCTGCCCCACCGTGCCGCCGCCGCCTGCGCCCACCGCCGAGCAGCAGTTTGTCAGCTGGCCGGGCCTGCTGGACTGGCGGGCGCGCGGCGTGAATGCAGCTACGGCTTGGGGGCCCAAGGGACCTGTCGTCCCTGCAGCAGCGCCCGCCGGAGGCCTCACACCCGAGGCGGCAGCGGTGGCAGCCGCCATTGCGGCGCACTCGACCCAGCCGCTGCCCGCCTCGCTAGCTGACGCCGGGCGGGCAGTGCTGCAGACGGCCGACCCCCTGGGCAAGGCAGCACTGACGTTCCGGGCATGGCGGGCCTACCGGGAGGGCACGCTGGGCGTGGGTGCAGCAGATGCGCCCGAGGGGCCGCCGGCGCGGCCGCCCGAGCCGCAGCTGGTGCCGCCGCGGCGCATCCCTCCCATGGACGCCTCGCCGCTGCCCAAGCCGGTCTACATGCTGCACAAGTGAGGGCACTGGTGGGGGACCTTGCAGCGCTGCCGCCATGACCGCCACCCTCTGTGCTTGTTGGTGCATGCCGCAGCTGACACCACAACCAGCAGCCCACCGCCAAGCAACTTGCCCCCGCCCACCCTGCCCCTCCCGTGCAGCCTGGCCCACGTGGAGCTGAATGCCATTGACCTGGCTTGGGATACCGTGGTGCGCTTCTCGCGCTACGGCCTGCCCGAGGCCTTCTATGCCGACTTTGCCAGGTGGGGGGGCGGAGCCGCTGAGGAGGTGTGGATGGAGGGCGACAGCAGCAGGCCGGCGAGCCGCTCCGAACAGTTGCTGCTGCACCTCACCGTTTGCGGCAGGCACAAGCAACACCGGGCGCTGGGTCTCTGCCACTGAATTCGGTTGATCTTCTGCACATGCAGGGTGGCAGACGATGAGAGCCGCCACCTCGCCTGGTGCATCCAGGTGGGAGCCTGGGCGTGCATCTCTCTACAGCGTCCTGCAGGCTCGGTGCCCCACCCCTGCTGCCCCACCCTGCTGCCCCGACCTGCTGGCTTGGAATGCCCGCTTGCTTTATGGCCTGCGCCCTCCCTACTCCCTGCCGCAGCGCCTCCGCGAGCTTGGCTTTGATTACGGCTCCATGCCCGCCCACAACTTGCTGTGGGAGGGCTGCGAGATGTCGGCAGCCGACCTGGGCGCCCGGCTGGCCATCGTGCCCATGTCGCAGGTGGGCGGGTGGCTGATTGGGTGATGGGTGAAGGTCGGGGGATAGGGCTGCCGACCCAACGCAGGCCCCGTGCCAATGCCGGGGGGTGCAGGGCCAATAGCAGGGCACAGCAGTGGCAGCCCTCCCCAGCTGCGCTCAATCCCCGCTCCCCTCCCCTCTGCCCTGCCCCCTTCATGCCCCTCCTGCAGGAGGCTCGCGGCCTGGACGCGGGTGACCGCCTGTCCAAGCGGCTGGTGGGGCTGGGCGACAACCGCACCGCCGCCATTGTGCGGCAGATTGCGGCGGAGGAGCGGGCGCACGTTGCGGTGGGCGTCACGTGGTGAGGCCAAGCTGCCGCCCTGGTGTCGTGGTTGCGCAAGTGGTGACAGGGTGTGATCATGCCTGCCTCCTGCGTGTCACCTGCAAACCAGAGTGGCATAACTTATCCAGCGACCCAGCCAACAAACCAGCCCCCTCCCCACCGCCGCAGGTTCCATGCCATCTGCGCCGGTGCTGGAGTTGACCCCGGCCCCACCTTCCGCCGCCTGCTGCTGGAGCTGTGCCCAGGCCTGCTCAAGGGGCCGTTCAATGACGCCGAGCGGCAGCTGGTGGGACTGCCAGCCGCGTGGTACGATGCCCGGCTGTGGGAGCCCGAGCTACGAGACGCAGCAGCAGCGGCGGTGGCGGCAGCCAGCAAGGCGGAGCAGGCAGGTGCGTCGAGTGCTGCAGCGGGCGGTGCGGCAGGCGGCGTGGCAGCGGCGCTGGCCCCGGTGGCGCAGCCTGAGAAGCTGCGCCAGATTGCAGCCCGCCTGGCAGCTATGCTGGATTTGGAGGTGCAGACCGCCACGTCTGCCTAGACGTTGAACTTATGCATCAATCAGTCACCCTTGTTTGCACCTGCCGCGTTCCCCCTCGCCGTAAATTTTGCCCAGCACTGCGTATCCCTTGCCAGCGAGCGCTATACACATGCATGCACCATAACATGTATTCATGCACACCACGAAAGCCCTAAACACGACTCAGCATTTCACACGAGTGCATGCAAGCCGAGGGAAGGTTGGGTTCATCAACTGTCGGTCATGACGCAACTAAGGTGCGCGAGCAGCCATGCCTTGTTGGCGCCGGCTGCAAGGGGCTGGCGGCTCCTCACTCGCAGGGGGCAGAGGGCGGGGTCACGCTCACGATGCGCTCCTGCGGTGGCAGGATTTGGGAGATGGGCAGGGCAGGCTGAGCAGAAAGTGTTGAGGTTGTGCACTTGGTGCATGCCAGCTCGGTCTCCGCAGGACAAGGACAGCCCAGACTGCCATGCAGGCAGCTGCCCCACAACCCCGCTCACTGTGGGGAACAGACGCCCCACCTCGCCGCCGCCTGTGTTCAAGCCGCAGGCTTTGGCCTGCTGGCACAGCCACCCCCGCAAACGACTCACCGTGGTGCCCAGGTGCTCCACCTCGCCGCCCGGCAGCTCGCGCTCCACGCCCGTCTGGCGCGTCTCCACCTGTTGGCAAAAGGGCAGGGGACATGTGGCTTGTCTGGTGTGTTGTGCCTGCCTGCGATGGCCATGATCCTCAAGCCCAAGAGGCTCAAGAAGCCCGCCCTATAGCAGTTCAGAACACAGCAAGCACGGCAATGGCAGCCCAGCAGGCCCAGGACCTCAGCACTGGGCCTCACCACAAACTCCTTCTCCACGGGGCGGTGCTCCTTGATCATCTCCACGCGCTCCTTCACCACGGGGCGGTCCTCCACCTGGGGGGTGGGAGGGGGATGCAAGGTGGGGGCGGCGGTGAGGCAGAGGTGGAGAGCTCGCAGGGGGAAGCCCAGCTCTGTGAAGCAAAGAGCCAGTTCAGCAGACCCCGGGGTGCAACATGTCAAGCAGGATGGAGTCCACCTGCTGCCCACCAACCCTTCTTCCTGACACGCTATCGAGCATTACCCCTGGTCCTCACCTTGGTGAAGAACTCCTGCAGGGGGTGGAGGGATGGCAGGTAGTGCATTGGCACGTGAGCTAAGGCGCTGGCAGACGAGGGCACGCACAGGCGAGGTGTGGCACACAATGCAGGTTCACGCACGCAGGCTCGCGGTGCAACGGTTTGCAGTCAACACTGGTGCACACCAGTGGCACAACATGCCCGGCATCCCAGCCCCCCAAACCGCCCAGCCCACCTGCGCGCAGACGGCGGCCTCGCCCTGGGCGACCACGCCCGCCTCGGCGCCCCTGGTGGTGGTCGTCGTCTGAAGCCAGGGGAAGGGCAGGAGGTTGGTGGGAAGTGTGCTAGGTATTTCAGTGGAACAGCTGGCGCTGTGGCTTTGTGGCGGCTGAAGCTGCCAGGAGCCACCCTCGGCGCTGACCGCAGACAGCTAAGACCAGCTGCTCGCCGTCTTCCATGGCTCCACCAACAGCTTCCCAGTCCAGTCAACCCACCTGCTGCACCACTGGCACCTCCACAGTGCCCACGCGCGTCTCGGTGCCGGTCACGCCCTCCGTGTAACCGGTGGCCTGCCGGGATGAGGAAGGTGGGCACAGGGCACGGCTCGGTGAGCGGGGACCAGCGGGCGCTTGCAAGGCCCAGCCTGCCCCTACTGTCCACCCACCCCCCCTCCTGCCCCTGGCACTCACCGCGGTACCGTAGGCGGGGCCGCCTGCAGCGCCGCCGGTGTACTCGGTGCCTCCTGCGCCGTAAGCGCCCTTCTCGCCGTAGGTGCCGCTGGTGGGCTGGGCGGGGGTCATGCTGGCGGCGGTGTGGCCCGTCTCACGTTCAGTGACCCGCTCCTCCTTGCTCTTGCCGGTGAAAGCCTCCTTGATCTTCTCCATGGCGGCTTGGTTGGAAGTTGGAGTGAGGAGGGGCTGCTGCACGAGGGGCGAGGGGGCTGCGTCAGCGACGCGCCGGGCGGCGGCTGCGTGAGTTGTCGGCCGCGGAGGGCGGCGGCGGCGGCTGCTGCTGCCGAGCCGGCCCGATCGGCAGTGATCCAGCCATGGCCGGCAGCCAGCTGCTCGGTGCAGCCACCAGGACGGCTGCCGAGGCAACCTGGCGGTGGGCGACAGGGGCCGCTCTCTGCAGGCAGTGCACTTGCGCCTCACCTGTGCGGTGCTAGCTGGACTTGGAGCAGAGAGACGAGGGGCAGAGAGAAGAAGAGGCGAGACACTGAGCAGTGCAAACTTCATCACGCTGCTGCGCCTGCTGCCCAGCGCGCATGGGGCGGCTGCCATTGTGTCGTCATTCAGTTGCTCTGCCCTGGTTGGTTGAAATCGGGACAGAGCAACCTGCCCTGATGAAGCCCGGGGAAAGCAGTGCAGGGGAGCCCCACTTCCCTCGCACTGCTCCCTCACCAGATCGCCAATTTGCTGCGGCGCGCCACTTGCCAGACTGAACCTCAATGGCATGCTCACGCTGACTTTGCCCGGCTTGCGGCGTGGCGCTTTGCCAAAATTGCTGACCAGCAGCATGGCTCGCCCCGAGCAGTAGCTTGCTTCCGGGGTGCCCCGCCGGCTTCCATGCTGCTGGACCGCAACGCCTCTGGTGCCGGGTCCATTGACTGGCTCTGCATGCAGAGACGCCCACTTTGCCAGAGGGAAGTTATGCTAGCTGAAGTTAGATAACATGCACATGCCTGCAGAAGGAAAGATAAAGCATGCCGCCAGGACGCAACACCATGCTGGGCGGCAGCCGCGCTGGCGTTTGGTGACGGGGCGGCGGCTGTAATGTTGCGCTCCCCTCAGCGGCGCTCAGTTTTGCCTGCGTTGCAACAGGTGCGGTGTGAGAAGGCTGAGGTGACCTGGTTGCTTGCGGTGGGGCCCCTTGGACGCACGCAGCCAGCCTTTGCTGTGCTGCCTGCAGCTTGGCCACTCCCAGCCTGCTGCACCCCGCTGCCCAGCCTGCTGGGCCTGGCCCCCTGCTGCTGCCCCGGAGGCTGCGGCCGCAGCGCAGCTGCACCACCGCTGCTGCCGCAGCCTACCCACCTTGGCCGCCGCCCCTGCCTCGCCAGGCCGCCCCGTTGTTGTCCGCACGACCCACCCCTCCCAACAAGAAGTTCGGCCACGATGGAGAAAATCAAGGAGATGGTGACCGGTGCGTGCACACGCGTGTGCGCCACCAGCATGGTGTATCTGCAATGAGCCGAGGAGCTGGGAGGCCAGCCCTCCTGAGATGCAGCAGGCGAGGCTGGACGTGCAGCAGGCTTGGCGGCCATGCCCGCTCCTCTTAACACCGGCCCGTCACCCCGCCTGCCTTCCTGCCCCAGGCAAGAGCAAGGAGGAGCGGCACATGGAGCACGCGGAGCGCGAGGCAGGCCACACCCCCACCGGCGCCTACGCCAACGTGAGGAGGCTTCATCCTCACCCTGCTCGGGCTGTGTTGCCAGCAAACGATTGGCTTCAATCATGATGGTCCTGCGGTTTTGCCACCTCTCACTACACCGCTCATCCTCTGCCTGCGGCCCCTGCTCCTGTGCAGGTGGGCGCAACTTACGGCGCCGAGGGAACCTCCGTGAGCCAAAGCACTTATTGGGCACGCTTGCCTGCACGAGCTCCCCTTGGGTGTGCGCAGCAGGCTGCAGTCCGCGGGGGGCAGGGTGAACCATGCGTCCTGCCCACACCCCTGACCCCCAGCCACACCCCTCGTTCCTTGCCAGGGCATCGCCGCCCCCGTGGCCCCTGGCACCGCCGCCACCGGGTACAGGGAGGGCGAGGCGATGGGCGCTGGCTACACAGAGACACGCATGGGCATCGCCGAGGTGCCGGTGGTGCAGCAGGTGGGGTGGGGAGGGTG
>RRZL01000080.1:474375-515403 GCA_006782975.1 Chlorella sp. Dachan | reverse complement strand
TGGAGACGCGCCAGACGGGCGCCGAGCGTGCCGTGGGGGGCGGTGAGGTGGAGCACCTGGGCACCACGGTGAGTCGGTTGCGGCATTTGTAGAATTGAGATCAGCGGTTGAGGTGATACGCCCCTCGTGAGAGTCGGGGTGGGTGGGAACAGCACAACCGACACACAACTGGCGCCCAGCCCTGCCATTCTGCTCCCCTTCGTGCCGCAGGAGCGCATCGTGAGCACCACCCCGCCCACCGCGCCCTGCGAGTGAGCGGCGGCAATGGTGTCCCAAGACCGGATGTGAACAGCCAGCTGGTTGAATGCTGCAGCGGGAGTGCGCATGCGACCTGTGTCCCGGGATGTGTGGCCTGTCGCCATGCGTGCAAAGCGGCCCGCCCGTTGTACAAACGTTCTGTAACCACCTGTGACCACACGTGCATGCAAGGCTCCCGCCCAGGAGCAAGTAGACCGTGCACAAGCGTACACAAGCGTCCTGCACATGCACGGTTTCAGGCCACCTCAGCTCGCGGGGTTTGCAGAACTGCGCATGGCTTGTGGTGCCTAGCAGTGCTGCCGTCTGCTGCCAGAACGCCGCTTGGCACTGTTCATAGATGTCTGTTGATGCAATGTAAAACCACTGCCTGCTAACTGCCGTGTGTTGCTTACAGATGGTCTGCCCCATGTGGCATCAGAGCATTTCGTTGTGGTGTTGAAGTCGTGCTGAAGTTGGTGCTGAAGTTGGTGTTGAAGTTGGTGTTTGAAGTTGGTGTTTGAAGTTGGTGCTGAAGTTGGTGCTGAAGTTTGTTACAATGCGCTGGATCGGCAGACAAAGCGTGGTGGTCGTTTGTTGTACTGCGCATCCGGCCTACTTGCGGCTGGACTTGCACTTGTCGGGGCAGCCGCTGGAGGTGATGGTGATGATGTCGCCCATGGGTGCGTCCAGCGCCGTGCCGTTTGCCAGGCCCAGCGCATCTGTGGGGCGGAGGCACAGGGCCAGGTGTGAGCAGGCAAGCATCGCCTTGCGCCTTTTGTTGAGTGGTGTGGTGTTGCATGCGTGCGCGACCTCAGCACATGCAGCAACGGGTGTTGCCGGCAGGGCGGGTTGTGTTTCACCATCCACCTGCACTGTGCCTCACCCTTGGCCATCGGCTGGCCGAGCAGCATCATGGCGGGGGCCAGGTTCACGCGGGTGACGTTGCCTGCAGGCACACAAAGTGCAGGACTGGTGTGAGTGGAGGGCTGCTTGTGAAACATTATTTTGGTAAAGTAAGAGTGAGAGGCGGTGGACGAGCAGATCAGGAAGGGCTGGGATGCACCCGACCACAGCAGGCCCAGCACGCACCTGAGAAGACGAGGTTGACGACGGCGTCCTCGCAGCCCTCATTGGCAACGTAATGCACCAGACCTGTCAACAGAAGCACGGTGGATACTTGTTTTCCTTCACAGCCTAAGTTGCAGGCGGCCCGGCTTTTGCCTGGCTAGCCGTCGAGTCACAAGTCAGCGGCACTTCAGCCTCAAGCATGCCGCTTCAGGTGTGCTTGCTGACTGCCCACAAACCCGCAGATGCGCACCCTTGGGGATGATGTTGATGTCGCCCTTGCTGGCCTCCTGCGGGGGGGAAACCAGGAGAGCAGGAGAGAAGGGGATCAGCTACCCGGCGGGCAGAGGCTGCTTCCCACCCCTTGCACGGGGGGCAAGCGCAGTGTAGCAAGCGTTGCTGAGCGGGCGGTGTAGCAAGCTGTGCTAAGCAAGCGGGGCGGGTCACAGACGTGTGGACAGAAGCGCAAGTGCTGAATTTTGTGAGGCGCTAGTTGCTACTGTGCGTGTGCTCACGCCGGTGAAGGTGTTGTCCTCAATGTCGGTGATCACAAACTTCAGGGTGCCTGCAAGGGGGCATGGCCACATGGAGCTGAGTAGGCAGGCTGCCAGAAACCAGCTTGTGGTTGTTGTGCGGCACTGCAGCACAGCGGGCCGCGCAGTGCGAGGCGCAACGGCAGCACAGACAACCGGATGGGCAGGCACCCTCACACCCCCAGCTCACCCTGCAGCACGTACTGCAGCTCGTCTGCTGTCGGATGCCAGTGTGGCGCCAAAGAGGTGCAGGCGGGCAGGGTGACCTGGTGGATGCTCAGGCCCGAAGACGCCAGGCCCGCCAGGACGGAGCTGTCGATGGCACGCACGATTGCGGTGCCGCTGCCGATGGGGGCCTCCACCACGGCCGTCCGGTTGCTCAGGTTGGTGGTGTATGGGTTGGTGGCGTTGGTGGCTGAGTCATCGGCGGCCTGCAGGGCAGGGGGGTAAGTGTGGGGGCATGGTGCCGGCAGCCTGAGCCTCAGGTATGCGTGAGTGCGGGGGCGGTCGCATAAGGCCCATGATTCCCGTCTGTGACAGGATGAGCACCAGCTAATGTGTGGTTACCTTCGCGTGCTTTCATGCAGCGGCGGGCAGCGGCGAAACCGAGCTGGAGCGGGCGCACGGCATTCCCTACCACCCCGGCGGTGGCGGCGGCGGCGGCAGCGGCGGCGCCCGGGCATGATACCGTGCCTGCCGAGCGGGCGTCGGCTTTCAGTGGCCGCCGGAAGCGCGGATCTTACCTGCGCAAGGCTTCGGGCACGCGCCGGGGCGGCGGTCACAAGGGCGACCAGCAGAAACAGCGCGGCAGCCTTGCAGAAAGCCATTTTTGCTGCGGTGGCGCACAATTCAGCCGAGAACACAGGCGGAATTAGGCATGGATGGCGCCCCCGTCCCAAAGGCATCCTCGGCGGCAGTGCACTTTCTCGCGCGGTGACGGAGAAAGTGCCGCCATCCGCACCGCTGTCAAGGGTTCAGCTACCGTTCCACAACCGGGCACCTCAAAGGCTCCAGATCCTATTGTTGGGCCGCCCCATGAGACCCATTTGCCAACAGCAAGGCATCTGCGCGGCACGGCGGTGACCAGACATGGTGTCGGATGCATGTGCCCGCTCGCAGCGGCGGCGTGCCGTCCACCCAGACCTGCATCATTGCTCTCAGCCAGGCCATTTGGCATGCACCAGGCCGGACGAAGGTAAGGCTGCCTGCATGTCTCTGGAGACGGCTGCCAAATTTGCGGCAGCAGTCTCAGGGGTCCTCCGCAGCCATCACATGGTTGCACTTGCTCCGCTGCCACACACACAAACGAAGCAAGGCATTAAACAGACACCAGGATCCGTTCATGATCATACGGTGCGGCCTCATTGCGCGTCTCTGGGGCCGTAATAGCTGCTAGTCCAGCAGCCGTGCAGGCCGCTGGGCACCGGCTGCACACCACGGTGGGAGGGCGAGCCGGACGGGCGGGTGAGGCATGCATGAGGTTGAGGAGCAGCAGGCAGCTGGAGCGACAGCGGGGACACAGATCGCTGCAGCGGCAGCAGCCGCCAGCACCATTTCCCGCCCCTGGCAAAACTGCACCCCCAAGGCTGCCCAGCGGCAGCGGCCTCACCTGCCGGAAGCGCAGCGTGGCCACAGGCCCCCGCTCCAGCTGCTGCGCGTCCAGGATGACCAGGAACGACTCCTGGGTGCCTGTGGGGGCCAGTTGTGCGGCAGCATGTGAAGCCACCCAACTCGGCTGGTCGCATGCCAGGCACGCACAGCCGCCAGACCCAGCCATAAGCTACGACAGCACGGCAAGGAGCCCCACAAAGGCACAGCCCCTGCACCCCGCCTCACCCGAGTGGAAGCCCACACTGAGCAGCCAGCCGTCGTCCTCTGCTGTGGCCCCTGGGCGCGGCACAAACTTGGGCTCCAGCAAAAAGTGCTCGTGGCCGGGGCGGTACAGCGACACGTGGCGCCCCTCCATGTCGATCTGAGGCAGCGTTGGTTGCGGGGGAGTGAGAAACAAGGTGGGGCTGGGGAGCAGTGGAACGGCAATGGCAGCTGCTGCTATGATGCCACTGCGTGGTTGGGCCTCCTGCCCAGCCTGTCCACACACCTTGGCAATCCCGATCTGCGGCACATCGAAGACGCTGTTGTCTGCAGGAAAGGGGTGGCGGCTGGGCAGGGCAGTGAGCAGACGGCTGCGCAGACACATATGCTGCCGGGCAAGCCACATGCACAGGCTCCCGGCCCACCCTCCCTCGCTCCCCGGTTGCAGCCAACTCACAGCCGTACACAAAGCGGTGCGACCGTCCAAAGCGCTGTTCATTGATGGCCACCATCTCCAGGTACTCGTCAAAGGCGGCCGAAATGCGCTGCACCCCCGTCCCTAGATCCACCTCCACCCGGCGCAGCCGGCTGCGGAACGCGACGTCCGGGTCGATCTGCTCCAAAAGGGTGAAGGACAGAATGAGTGCAGGTCAAGCCCTTCACTGTTGTTTTGCAGGGGCATGGAGTCCGGCTGGTGTAGACACCACACTGTTGCAACGGATGCTGCAAACAGTCCAGACCGCCAGGCATGGGCATGCGCATGCATCTTTCCACAGAGCAGACAACCAGCCCCTCCACTCATCCCACCTGCTGCTCCGCCAGCGCCTCACGGCCCACCGCCGGCAGGGAGTCGTAGTGAATCGAGTCGACCACAATGCGCTGCCCGCCGTCCGCCTCGTAAGCATTGGCCTGCAGCAGTTTGGTACGGGGGGGTATGCCTACAGTTTAACAGCGACTGCAAGCACGGGAATGCAAGCGGTTGTTGTGCGGTGCAGGCTGTGACAAAACAACTTAAAGCGGCAAAACCATCCCCTCCTGGCCCCAGCGGCGCACGTGGTGAAAGATGAACAGCGGAGGCAGGGTGAAGGTGCGCGCCTCCAGCGGCCGGCCCTGTGCATGTGGTGAGTGCGGGGTTTGAGAAAAGTGGCACAGGAGGAGTGGAGCAGCGAGTCCATGCACAGAACAGCAGCCAAAGTCAGCCCAACTTCACTGCACTGTCCCACCTTGGCATCCGTCCGGCCGGGGCGGGGGATGAGGTGCAGCAGCGTGGGCTTGCCCTCCACCCAGCGCACGCAGGCGGCTGCAGGCGCACGGCCCAGGATGTAGGGCAGGTTGTCCACTGCAGCAGGAGCAAGGGGGAGCAGAGGACCTGTGACTACACACGGCACTTGGAGGACGCATTTGGATCAAGATGCCCTTTGGGTGACGATAACTGTTTCTTGCCAGCGGGTGCGGAGCCAGCAAACGCACCAGTCACCGGGTTCTGGAAGACGACGTAATAGTTGGGCGTAACTGCAGGTGGGCAGGGGAGTAGGTGAGCGGGCACGCACAAGTGAGCAGCAGGCCATTGGCAGCCGTGAGCAAGCTGCATGCCTGTTGGTTGCACAGCAAATCGTCGTCTTCAGCGGTCCCAACACCCAGCCAGCCAGGCGCACCAGCAAAGTCGTGCAGGAAGGCGAAGCCCGCTAGGTTGAAGGTGCGTTTGGCCGCCACGCTGAAGTCTGCGCCAATGGGGGAAGCAGCCCACAACGCGTTGTTGGAACCGCCTTAGGTGGAAGGCGGCGAAGGACGCACAACCTGTTGTGGGCCACCCCAGCCCGCCGTTGGCTGCAGCTTCCCCGTACTGTGCAGGGGGGGAAGTCCACCCCTGCTGCTGCCCCCCTCTCACCCTGCTCCAGCTCCAGGAAGGTGAGCTCGGTGCCCAGCCAGGGCGGCAGCGGCGACCGGATGCTGGGGCCCACCCTGCACGGGGAGGGCCGAAGTGCATTGCAGCTCATGTCGCACGCAAATCAGATCTACAGGCGAGGCCTCAGAGGAAGCGCTGCAGATCTCAGCAAGCAGCCGGCAAGTGGCACACGGCAAGCGGCCAGGTCAAGGCCAATTTCAAGCGGCGACATACAGTCTGATCAGTCCGCACTTGTAGGAGAAGGTGATGAGCCGGCCGGTGGTGGAATCAACGTGCGGGTGAGCTGTCACGGCGTCACCGCCTGCAGCAGAGAGTTGCCGGCATCACAGCAGGCTCTGCTGCGCATCGTGCAGGGCACAGTACAACAGCGGGCAGCTGACACATGCTGTGCCCCCCACAGCTTCCCCCCCTCACCTGCATTGAACAGCTCGGCCGGCATGTGCGCCGCGCTGCCCAGCCGCTCGTGGATGCCTCGCACCATGCCCGAAAAGCCCTCGTTGGCAGCTTGTGAGCCCAGGTCGAAGGGCAGGCCCGGCTGCACTTGGCCGCCCAGGGTTTCCAGGCCCTGCAGGGGCAGAGGGGCGGTCAACGTCGACATTTACATGTATGGGCGGATGTCATGGCATGGCAACGCAGGCATCCCAGGGGCAAGCATGGCCTGCGGCTCTGCTCCCCCCCCTCGCACAGTCCACCTCTCCCCGCCAGACCGCCCCACCCCACCTCTGTCTCCAGGGTAGCCGGGTTCAGCCGGTAGGGCTGCCCCGCCTCAAACAGCGTCCACAGGCGGTCCCCCCAGTGCACCACGTTGGTGTTGGATGTGTTCTTGACGTACCTGCGGCAAGGGCGCACACGAGGAGACCAGCTTGGAGGCGGGGCTGGGCACTCCATAGCTGGTCTGCTCGCCTCGCCCATGCAGCCAGCCTCCATCGCTCCTCAGCCCCTCCACTCACACATCCATGGCGTTGCTGGCAGCCCCGCCCGGCCGCTGCGTGGCAAACGTGCCCCGGAACAGCACCCGCTGCTCCGCAGTCTCCGCCTCGTACCTGCAGCAGGTGGCAGGGTGTGTGTGAGGCACTCAGCGCGCTGCAGAAGGCCCAATGCCGCCCTGCAGCCGTAGGAACTGGTGCTGCAGCTGCACCCCGCTTCGGCACCACGGAGCACACAAGCCCACTCACTCTGCCGTGCGCACAAAGCGGGAGCGGAAGAAGGCGCGCCCGTCCTTGAAGGCGATGGACAGGATCAGCCCATCGCCGTCGTACGGATCTGCAGGGAGGCACAGCCAGCATGGGTGGGCATCGTGGTGGTGCTGTGCCTGCGACTCGAAGCGATGGCACAGGTCACGGCCCAGGTGTTGCTTGGGTTCGGCTCAGTTGCATTCATCAAGCCCAGCTGGAGCCAGAACTGGTCTGGCTCACGCTGGAAAGGTTGGTCGCCGACACGAAAGCGGCCGGGCCCGTTCCTGCATGGAAAGGAGATGCTAGCTGTTTGTACCTTGCTTCGGAACAATATAAACCGCTGCAACAATGCGCTCTCCTGAAGACATAGGCTCCCCTGTGCTGTCAATGGCTGCTCCAGGCACCGCCCAAAACACCGCCAGCCACACCACCAGCCGCGTGCCGCCCACCTGAACAGCGTGCCGCTCAGCTCCGCCGGCACCTGGCCCTGCACCACCTCAAGGAAGTAGCCAGGCTCCTCCTCCGCATCCACAAAGCCGCGGTCCCAGGCATCCAGGAACGGCTTGTACTTGACGTCCACCGCCGTGTTGCGGGCCTGCCCCTCAGCCACTGCCCTGGGAGTGGCGCTGGTGGCCAGCCCACGGGCGCCTGCGCTGCTGGTGCCGGGGTGCAGCAGGCGGTCTAGCAGGGAGGTGGCTGCGGCCGTACCGCCGCTGCTGCCGCTCGTGCTTGCCGCACTGCCGCTGCGCCGGCGCTCCTCGGCTGCGTGCTCCTCCGTGTGCTGCTGCTGCTGCTTCACAGAGCGGACAACAACCCTGCAAATGGCCAGCACGAGTCAGATGGCATTGAAAGTGGGAAACAAATCAATGTGCGGTGGCCATGCTTGCAAGTGGCAAATCATGACGACTGCAGAACAGCGGGCGACTGACCCGTGTCCGTGCCGCCGCAACGGCACGGCGCCGCCAACTAGAGCTGCCGGCCAAACGCCGCTGCTGCACCCCGCTCCCGACGACATTTGTGGCCAGGGCTCCGCCTTGGCTGACCGGTCACGGACACTTATCACGCCAGGCCGCCTTGCAAGTCGGGTTCCAAGCGGCGCTGTGCCCAGTGGGCTCCGATCAAACGGCAGCGCGCAAATAGCGCGCGGCCCGCCGGTTCCAATGGCTTGGTCTTGCCGCCGCCGCTGCGCGCTGCCGCCGCTCCCGCCGCCGTTGGCCTAGGCGGCATGCATGCAGCTTGCATCGCCGTCCCATCGTTGCGCGCTCGACTCCGAGTATGAAGTTGGCCCGTTTGGCATAGCCAGCCCGCGAAAACAGTATGGGCAAGCTTACTGTGGCGCTGGTCGGGCAGCTGTGCTCCGGCCAGGCGCTGGAAGAAGTACAGCGCATCAACTGCAGCAACAAGGGCATCACAGAGGTGCGCTGCCAGAGCCTCTGGCGCCCAGCTTGTCACGCCCAGCCTCTGCAGCACGCTGCAGCCTTTACGGGCGCTGCTGCCATTTCGCCATCGTCTTGTGGTGCTGCTGCATGCCGCAGATTGCGTCTCGACGTGCGGTCGCCTTTGGGGCGCCGCCCACGCCGCCGCCGCCGCACCATATCTGCCGCCGCTGCTGCACCCACCCTCGCAGATTGTGGACCTGGCTCCCTGCAAACAGCTGGCACGGCTGGATGTCAGCAAAAACGAGCTCACGTCGCTGGATGGCCTGGGCGCCTGCACCGCGCTGCGCTGGCTGTCTGCGGCCGGCAATGCCATTACGACCGAGGGAGCGGCAGACGCACTCAAAGACCTGGACCACCTCGAGGTCAGACCCGCCAGCTTGAGAATGGCCTGGTTGCCCGGCCGGTGGCGTGCTGCTCAGTGCCTTGCCGTGTTGCAGTGACCTGACCCCACTGCATTCGCACCGCTCACTCCCCCCCTACCTGCAGGTGCTCAACCTGGGACGTAACCAGCTGGCAGGCAAGCTGGGCGTGGGGCGCCTGCGTGCGCTCAAGGCCCTGATCGTGAACGACAACCAAATCACGCTGGTGGGAGGTGCGCTCGGGGGTGGGATGGGATCGCGGTGGTGCTTCCGCAGGGCAGCAGGCAGCGGGAGCCAGAGCGCAGTGCCGCTCGGCAACGACACTTTGCCAGAGGCAACCAGCGGTGGAGTGGTACCCAAGCCCCCATGCCACCCGCCGTCCCACCGCCCCTGTCTCAGGCCTGGACAAGTGCCGCGAGCTGAACACCTTGGTCCTTTCCCACAACCGCGTGGCCTCCCTGGGCTCCTGGGCCAGCGGCCTGCCCAAGCTGGAGAAGCTGTCGTTCAGCTACAACGCGCTGGCGGAGCTGGGGCCCGCGCTCAAGTGAGCGGCGGGGGCCTGAAGGGCGGCTGCATGTCGCACGGCCGCTTCATGCTCATTCCATGCCGCACGCCAGAACTGATCCTTCGAACTGCACTTTTCTGCTCCAGGCATCACCACCCCATCCCTTGACCTCTGGCCCCCCCCCCCCCTTGTCCTCGCCCTCGCTTGCAGAAGCTGCACCGCGCTGCAGGAGCTGCGGCTGAACCACAACCAGCTGCGCGCGCTGCCCGCTGACCTGGCAGCCAACACGCGGCTGCGCATCCTGGACTGCGGCGGCAACCAGATTGCCTCGTTTGACGACATCCAGGTGGGTGGGCGGGGACAGGCAGGAGGGGTGGTGTGTGTGTGTATGGCGTTGCGGAGCGGTGACACCTTTGCCAGGACTGGCATCTGTGGGATGCTGGAGTGGGGTCAGTTTAAAACGCACACGCACCTGCACGGCTACAGAAACACGATGCATCCGCTCGACCTGCATGTACGCACGGAAACCAAGCTGGCTTGCCCAGCTTGCCGTGGCGCCTGGCCTCTTTTGCTGGCCATGGCGCCCCGCCTTGTTCCGTGCCAAAGCAACACACAGGGTCGATACCGCCACTGGCTCTCCCATGCTAGACGTCGGATGATCCCCCTGCAACACCGCCTCCCCACTGCCCCCATCTCTGGCATCGCCTCCAATGCAACTCGGACAAGGTCCGCCCGCTTTGGCTTCTGCCCGCCGCCACTGCTCACCCTGGTTCTGCTCTGCCCTGCTGCCGCCCACAGGTGCTGTCCCGCCTGCCGCAGCTGCGCAGCGTGAGCTTTAAGGGCTGCCCCATCACGGCGCTGCCCGACTACAAAGAGCGGCTGCAGCAGCTGGTGCCCCGGCTGGAAATCCTGGACAATGCCCGCATCGCTGAGCGGCCTCGCAAGCAGCTGCCGGGCGCAGCGGCAGGCGCAGAAGCAGCGCCGGCAGGCACAGCGGCAGAGGGCGGTGATGGCGGGGATCCGGCGGGCCAGGGCAAGGCGGGCAGGGCGCAGCAGGCGGAGCAGCCGCAGCACAAGCGGCGGGGGCGGGAGCAGCAGGATGCGCAAGCGCCGCAGCGGCAGCAGCAGGAGCGGCATGACAAGAAGCGAGCCCAGCCGGAGGAGGCTGCTCCTGCCGCCAGGAAGGAGGGAGCGGAGGGCAAGCAGACGAGGCACCCGCAGCAGACAGCGGCGCCTCAGCAGCGGCAGCAGCAGGAGGACGTGGTGCAGGCGGCAGGGAAGAAGCCAAAGCACAAGGGTGCTGGCAAGGCAGAGGCGGCTGCCCCGCCTGCGCAGCAGCCTGGCAGGCAGCCGGACAAGAAGAGGAAACAGGCAGATGAGGAGCAGGAGCAGGAGCAGCAGCCAGAGGCTGAGGGGCCGCAGGGCAGCGAGCCTCACAAGCCGAAGCGCAAGCGGCGCAGCAGCAAGTACAAGGCTCGGGCCGAGGGGCAGCAGCCGGGCAGCCCCACCGCTGCTCAGATGGCTGACGCAGCCGCCGCAGCGGCGGCGCTGCCCAAGCCAAAGAGCGCTGCGCAGCCGGCGCAACAGGAGCGGCAGCAGGTGCAGCAGCAGCAGGCGAAGCAGCAGCAGGCGAAGCAGCCCCAGCAGGCGGCATACGACTCTGATGACGATGCTGCTGATGCAGCGGAGCTGTTGCGCCGGCCCGCCAAGCAGCAGCTCAACCCCAAGCAGACAGGTGCGCGGCTGGGCGCCTCTGCACCCCCGGGTGCACTGCTTGCAAGCTTGATGGCGGTTGGACTGCCATTGTGTGCACGTGGGCCCTGCTTCTGGTGTTTACCCAGGCTGCCCCTCACTGATGCTCCCTCGTTGCAGGCGTGGTCAAAGTGATTGACCTGAAGGGCGGCAAGCCGGGCAAAACCAAGGGCAAGGCAGGCGGCAAGCATGGGAAGGCCCAGGCGGCGGCGCCAGCGGTGACGGGCGCCCAGGCGCTCAAGGCGCTGCTGCAGCCGGCCGCGGCTGACGTGGGTGGCGGCGCCGGCCTGCCGGCCTGGGACTGAGTGCTGCAGCTATTGTGAGACCACTGTAATTAGGCCACGGATATGTGTGCAGAGAGGTGCTGCTGCCGGGCTTGCCGGTGCACGATGGCAGGGGTGACGTGATGCCAAGCAGGCGGCAAGTGCCTGCAGACACCAGTGCCTTTCATGCGCTCGCCAATCCCCAGCGATCATTCCCTCACATTTGTTTGTGTGCGCTCGCAAGCCAGCGAGCCGCTAGCCCGACCTCCGCCTGCTGAGGTCCGCCCCGCCGCCCTCTGCTCCCGCCCTCTGCTCCGCAACACCCTCATTCGCCATGGCGGTCGGTGAAGTCAACAGCCTCGTGCAGCCAGCGGCTAAGGCACCCCAAGGCTCCGGCCAGCTGGGCAAGCCCATCACCTGCCCGACGGCGTGGACGGCGACCAGTGCGCTGGCGGAGCAGGGCGAGTGGGTGCTGGAGCTGTCGCCCCAGCAGGTGGACGAGGTACTGGCGGCCATCAAGCACGCCACCGCCACTGGCAAGCCCGTGCAGGTGGGCAGCACGAGCCAGGCACCGACGCCTGTCATGCGGCACTTGGCGGTGCCGGCAAAATTAGCAAGTGCGAGGTACCGGCAACGAGTTGCCACTGGGCAAACCACACAGCGCCCACTAAACACCGCTTTAGGTGATGAGGCTGCTGCAACTCTCACACCCGCACCTGCCTCTCCCAATGCCCCCTGCCTCAGGAGGTGACGCGCGCCGACTTCCCGCTGCCCAGCCTGGCGCCCGTACTGGAGGCCATCCGCCAGTCGGTGCTGTTTGGCCGCGGCTTCCAGCTCATCCGTGGTGAGCATGCTGTGTTGCAAGTTGGGGTTCCGAGTTGCTGCTCTAGTGCCCCTAAGGCCACGGCCCTCTGGTGCAGCATGTAGCAGCCCTTTGGTGCAGCATGTAGCAGCCCGCCAACCGCGCTGCCCGCCCTCCCCATCCCTCCAGGCTTCCCCGTGGACCGGCTGTCGCGCCAGGAGGTCATTCTGGGGTACTGGGGCCTCAGCCTCTACTGGTGGGTTGCTGGCACCTTGTTGCTGCTGAGCGTGTATCGTGACGAGGGCACTCCCGATGTGCTTGTGACTGGCACCCCGCTGAAACCCAGTAGGGCTGCACATTTGTCCAAGTTGCAGCCGTTTCAAACCAACAACTGCTGTTCACCACCCCTCACCCCGCCGCAGGGGCCACACTGCACTGCGCCAGAACGCCAAGGGGCATGTGGTGCGCTCTGCCGTGTGCTTGGATGCTGGCCCGCCTGCCGCCCCGCCACAGCTGCCCAGCTGCGCATGTCCCTTGCATGGTCACACCGGTAATAAACAAATGCCTGTGCCCTGCCCACACGCAGGTGGGCCACGTCAAGAACCTCACCGGCAGCAACGAAACCTTTGGCGTGCGCGTCTACCTCACCGCTGCCGCCCAGGTGACAGGTGGTTGTGGCGGTTGCTTGGCCTCCGCATGGTCCACAGCTATGGTGTGATTGCACAGCTTTGCTGGCACCGCAAGGACGCCTCGCTGACCTGTGCCACAACCACCCCGTCCACTCTTGCCGGCAGCCCTGGCACGCTGATGCGTCCGACACCGTCTCCCTGCTATGCCTGAAGCGCGCACGCAGCGGCGGCCGCAGGTGAGCAACGGTGCTGCTGGCCCGTGGGCCCCACCCATGTAGCCTGCTTGTGCAATGCATGATGCCGCTGGCAAACCTGCAGCACTTACCTTGCCCTGCGTTTTGCTCACCCCACCCTTTGCAGCGGCTGGGCCAGTGGCGCCTCCATCTACAACCGCGTGCTGGCGGAGCGGCCCGACCTGCTCGAGGTTAGGGGTGATCTTAACAAGGTCTCATTCAGCGTGGTTGTGCATGCAGGCTTGGGTCCCCTGAAGCCCCCCTGCCCTGGTCTGATAGGGCCCTCTAAGCAGAGTATGTGACAGGAGAGGTGCACTCTATGCAGGGAAGATGCGATGCGCGGGTGCAGGATCTCTGCATGCCTGTTATCTGCCGTACTGCTGCACCAGCCGAGTCGGGGCCACACGCAGCCAGCCACTCTTTCCCCAACCGCAGGAGCTGACCAAACCGGTGCCTTACACACGATACGGAGAAATCAACAAGGGGGAGAAGCCCTACAACGAGTACCCCGTCTTCAACTTTTACGAGGGGCACTTCCAGGTGAGGGAGGTGATTGGGTTTGGAATGAAGGAGGCCATGCCTTGCCCTCTCCCCTCAGCAACTAAGCCCCTCCCTGCCTGTTTGCCCATACCCACCTGTCCCCAAGCAGATCCAGGTGAACGACCTGGTGGCGGGCCAGTCGCAGAAGCTTCCTGGCATCCCTCGGATCAGCGACAAGCAGCTGGAGGTGGGTCGGGGTGGCAGGGACACTTACCTCTGCTTTGGGCTTCCCCGGTGTTGCTGCATGGATGCAGCATGTGCTGGCACCAACATAGCGCGCCCATGCAACCGCACCGACACCTGCCACCCCTCGCAGGCCATCAAGTATGTGGCCCAGCTGGCTGACGACCCCGAGCTGCACCTGGAGTGGGGTAAGCTCAAAGGCTGGGAGGCAGGCGGATGGCCTCGCAAGTCGACAGAGCCAATGGTTGTCGGCAGAGCCACTTGCCTCGTCAGCATGCAAAGGCAGTCCACAAACCAGCTGCTCCCGTGTGTGCTATTGTGCAGACCTGCAGCCGGGCGACATCCAGCTGCTCAACAACTGGTGAGGCGGGGAGGGCAGGCGTTCAAGCAGACTCTGCGTGTCTGCGGTGGGCGGGTGGATGGGCATGCGCCGGTGGGCAGCTGTTCACAAGTGGCAGGCAGGCTGTCTTATGGCTGTTGGGCTGCGCAATCCCTCCCCTCCCTGCAGGACCAACCTGCACAACCGCTCCGAGATTGACGACCACGAGGTGAGGGGCAGACACTGCTCGCCTTCACGGGAGCACTGCATTATCTGCTCCAATCCCATGTTTTGCACGTCTCAACGTTCTGCTAGGAGGTCTCACCAGCAGGTTCACAGCATGGCACCAACAATCGGTCTCCAGCCCCTGCGCCCTGTCGTATCCCCATGCCTGACAGGACATCAACGAGCGCCGCCACCTGCTGCGCATCTGGCGCGTCTCCCACGACGGCCAGCCGCTGGACCCCACCTGTGAGTGGCAGGCAGCTTGTGTTGCTTGGCCGCGCTGACCTCCTGCACTGTTGGCGTGCAAATGCTGCCGTGTTTACACCACCTTGCAACCTTGCAGCCTTCCATTGCCACTCGCCGCTTGCTCAGTCTCCCCCTGTCATGCCTCCCGCAGACCACAACGTGAGCAACGCCATCTCGCGCAGCGGCATTGTGCTGGAGGGACAGCAGGACACCGTGCCACTTGAGGCCGAGTGAGGCACCAAGTGCAGCCAGCCACAGGGTGGCAGAGTCATGGGAGGAGCCCCCCTGTGCGCACTGTGAATCTTGCACTTTTGTTCCAAGTACTCCACAGTCACCACGCCCTTTAATTTCCTAAGTGTTCTGGCTCTGTATTAAAGTTTGGGACAACTGTTCCTTTCAACGTGTAAAGTAGCGATTTACAACTCGCACAAGCTGCATCTTCGCCCCATGCTTCACTTGGCGGAGGAGCAAAGCACAAGCAGCCCTGCCGCCTGAACGCTGCTGCCTCACTGCCGCCGTCCCCCACCTGCCGCCGCCGCTGCCGCAAGCTGGCGCACCGCCTCCACACAGCGGTCCAGCTCGGCTTCAGTATTGAAGTAGTGCACCGAGGCACGCACCACATCTGTCAGCCGCCGCTGTTCAAAGTCCCATCGGGTGGAGCCCACCCTTGACACGCTAGTGTTGATGTGCCGGGACGCCAGGCTGCTCTGCGCCTCAGCGGCTGCACATGGGCGGGCAAGTTGCAAAGGGCTTGCACAGGCCAACTCAGATCAGCTGGGGTTGGCACGCATTTCGGCGGCTCTGCATACATCCGCCGCCAAGCAGGTCCTGCACAATCACTGCCCGCACCACCCCATCAGCAGCAACGCCCCTCCGCCTCCTCTGCCTCACCCGTCATACCCGCCACAGTGAAGCTGACTATGCCGCACAGCGTGCGACCATGGTCCTGCACAGCTACGCCCGGCACCGCCGCCAGCCCCTGCCGCAACTGCTGCGCCAGCTGGCGCACCCTTGCCCAAATCTTGCCGATGCCGAGCTGCACCGCCTCCTCAACCGCCACGCCCAGGCCCACTTTGGCTGCAAACGACATTTCGTAGCTCTCAAACCGCCTGGCTGTGGGCAGCATGCTGTACTCCCGGCTGCCACTCCAGCTGGCCCCGGTGTTGTCCAGCACAGACGGCTCAAATGTGTGCAGCGCATCGCTGCATGGTGTGGAAGGGTTGAGTATGGTGGGGAGCCATGGCGGGGCGTGGAGGGAAGAAGCAGCATGCGTGGCGTGGTGGCAGCTGACGAGCAGACCACACATTGCAGCCAACCAGCTCCGAGATGCACACACGACGCACGGACAGCATTGCACCTCCAGGCGCAACCAGCAGGCTGGCACAACACAACCCCCCTCTCCCCATCACAACCCGCCCCAGTCGCACCTGCGGCAGAAGAGGAAGCCGGAGCCGCGGGGGCCCCGCAGGTACTTGCGCCCCGTGCCACACAGGAAGTCGCAGCCAATGGCCTGCACATCCACCGGCAACTGGCCCACGCTCTGGGTGGCGTCCAGCATGTACGGCACGCCCGCAGCGCGGCACAGCGCACCCACAGCGGCCGCATCGTACACCCGGCCTGAGGTATGAGGGGGCAGGAGGGAGGGGGTGAGGTTACTATGCTGAGGGGCTCGCCGTAAGCTGAAGGCCTTGGCGGCACAACCCTTGCAGATGGCACGGCAAGCTCATGCGCCGAGCATCCATCACTCCCCGCAGCAGCAAGCACCCACCTGAGCTGGTGGGCACATGTGAGATGGAGACCAGCACGGGCTTGGGGCCGCTGCCGAGCATGTTGGCCAGGGCAGCCATGTCAATGTCGCCATCAGGCGTCTCAGGGACAACCTCCACCACCGCACCGGTGCGCCTGCAGGGCAGCAGACTGATTGGTTCGGTATACAGGATGATCCCTTCATGCAGGGGGGTGGTGCAACAACCCAGCTGCTGTTCAGGCGGTGCATCACTGAACACAGCATCACAACCGCACAGACCCAACCCCAACCCACCCCGCCCACTCCCAGCGCCCTGCGCATGCAACGCACTTGGCCAGCTGCAGCAGCGCGATGGCGTTGCTGCCGTACTCGTGCACGCTGGTCAGCACGCGGTCGCCCCGCCTCCAGCCCCACGCCAGGCCGTACACCACGTGCTGCCACGCCTCGGTGGCGCTGGTCAGGATGGCAACCTCCTGGGGCTGGCTGTTGAGCAGCGCGGCCAGCGCGGTGTACGGCCGCTCCAGCGCGGCGGCGCTGGCATCAAAGGTTTCGTAGCCGCCATCGCATGCCTCCCTTCGGGGTAGAGGGATGGGGGAGGAGGGGCGGGCGTTGCTGGGCGATCCAACTGTGCCGGGAAGCGGCTGTGAGTAGCACAACCGCATCCCGTGCACAGCCGCCTCATGGCATATGGCCGCAGCATACAACCAACCAACTGCCGCGCACCGTGCAATGTAGTCCTCCACTGCGGCTAGTGTGGCCGCGCTGGGGATGCTGCAGCCGGCGCTGTTGAGGTGCAGCAGGCCGGGACGCAGGTGCGGGATGGCGGCACGTGCGGCCGCCGTGTCCGCCTCCGCCCACGGCTGCTGCTGCACCGCCATGCCGCACACAGGGATCCCCCTTGGGTGATGCACAGCTGTGGGGCAGCGTGTCACAGCCTGCAGGATTTTGAAGGGGCGAGAGCTCAGCTGGTGGCGCATCGACCGACCAGAGGGCGGCGGCGGCAGAGGTCTGCTGAACCCTGCACTGCGCCGGCATCCAGCGGTGCTTACACGAACCACCAAGTTGTTGGGCTGCAATCTGTGCCCCCTCGACCGTGGGAAGCGCGCAGGAGGGGCTTCGGCGGAGTGCGCAACCTTCAGAACTCGGCTGCCTCTGTCGGATTGCAGAAAAGAGGATCCCTCGAACCAACATTCAAACCCCCAGTTCAATGCTTGCGAGCCTTGGGCATGCTGCCGCTGCCGCCGCTGCCGCCAGCGAGGATGTGCCTTCATGCTGGCCCTTTGGAGGCCCGCAGACATCCGTTGCCCGCCTCTCAACGAGCAGCAGTGCACCAGCCAGAGGTTGGTGGGACAGGGACTGAGGCTCTTCCAGCAAGCAATCTCATGGTTTGCAGGCGGCTGCGCGAAGAGAAACAACAGCAGCAGTCATGGCAGTCTGGAGCAGCAGCGCCGGCGGCGGGCTGTGCGGCACCGCTGGGTGCTCAGCAGCTGCATCTGAAGCCGTGACGCTGGAGCATGCCAGAGGGGCGGCAGGCAGCGGGTGTGCTTACAGGCGCGGAGGTGGTTTGCAGCACCACTCATGCGTGTCTGAGCAGGCGATGCAGAGGGAGAGCAAGAGATGTGCCCTAGAAACAATTGTAGATGTGGAAAGGATTATTGTCAGAACAGCTGAGATGCAGCGGGTCAGTGACACGTGCGCATTTAATACAGGGAGGGAAAGCCAGGACGTGGGTTGGCTGCAGCAGGCTAGCAGGTGCCAGCAAACACATACGGCCTGGGCGGCTGGCCGCTGCAGCGGGGCCAGGTGGGCAATGCATGTGCACATGCAGCCGTTCGGCGCAAGCCTGCGCCAAAACAGGTAGCCAAGCAAGACATGATGTGCACCTAAAGTGCAGATACTGGGGGCACCGCGCCTGCGCTGCGCACCAGCCGGGATCAACCGCACTCCTGGTGGCCTCGCCGCCGCCGAAAGGCAGCAGGTGCTGTCAGGGCTGTCCCAGCCGCAAGCAGCGGCGCCGCTTCGCTGCCCTCCACATCGCCAGCCTGGGAGCCCTCTTCGTTGCTGCTGCTGTCGCTGCGCTGTCCCCTGTGCAAGCCGGCGGTGCCCACGGGTGTACCGGGCTGCACTGCCCATGCAAAAGCAGGCTCGGGCATGGCTTGCGCTGCAGGGCAGTGGGCCGCATGCGTGTTGGTTGGGCCAAGGTCATGCATGCACGGCGCGTCTGACAGCCAAGTCAGGCAACAAGCAGGGGCCGGCCAGGCTCGCAACTGCAGGCGCAGCTATGAGCAGCAACTAGCATCAAGCAAAATAGCCAGCACGCCGCATCCAGCAAGCAGCAAACTCACGTGCTGCCTCTGGCAGCGGCGGCAGGGTGAGGCGCAGGGTCGGGCATCGGCAGGGTGCCTCCCTTACGCCGGGACACTGCAGCCAAGGAGGACGCAGGGGAAGAGCCAGTTGGTGGTTGTACAAGAACGGCTGCTGGAGGGCGGGAGCTGGAGCGGCCGACAGGGGTCACACCTCGTGCAACACCGTCTGAGATGCATGCGGCAGCCAAGGCCGTTCCAGTCTTGCCAAGCAACCCCATGCTGTGCGCGCGCAACTCACTCAGATATATGTGGATGGCGTGCGCCTCGTCGGCCAACTGGTTGAGGTAGTGGCACGCTGCCTCGTACCGTGCCCGGTGGCTGCCCGGCCCAGCAGGCATCCCGCGACCTTCTCCTCTACAGCAGGCATCCGCAGGGTGTTGCGCAGTTCCCGTGCACGGTCCATCTCCGACTCAATTTCACTCAGCCTTGCATCCACCCTTGCAGTTTCCTCTGCCTTGCTTGCCTGCTGCCCCATGCCGAGCCGGGGTTGGCGGTGACGCGAGCGGCGGCGGCGGCGGCAGGCGGGGTGCCGCGGCCAGCCCTAACGCCGCGTGCGCTGCCGGCTGCCCTGCTGCGGCGTCAACACATGGTGCGGAGGTGTTTGCGGTGGTTGGGAGCGCCTGCAAGCAAGCTGCGCGGCTGCGCGCTGGGCGGCCGACGTGGGTGGGGCCCGTGGTGCCTGCGGGCCCCTGGTGGGTGACTGAGATTGGGAACTTGAAGCTCCAGCCCCACCGCTTGGAGCAGGCATGGCACACAATCTGCCGCCGCCGCCAGTGCCCTGCGCCCTGGCCCTTTGGAGGGCCCCGCAGACATCCCCGCAGCTGTCCACACTCACATGCTGGGTCCCTCGTGAGGGCGGGAGAGCCAGCACAGGCGCAAGCTGGTTGTCTCTTCGAAAACGCCCGGGCGGGCAGGATGCAGCGCGGCCTGGAGAACAGGGTGGCGGCCAACCTGCTCCACCGCACCCAGGGCGTGGTGGCCGACCTGCAGGTGGCACCGCCGCTTGCCGCCGGGGCGCTGCCTGCCGCACTTCCTGCTCCCGCCGCGTGCCTCACACACCCGCGTTCCCATGCCCCTGCCGCCAGACCGACGTGGGTGGGCTGCTGTACGAGCTGGACACACGGCTGGGAACCAGCTTTCACGAGGCAGTAGTGGCACAGCTGCCGGCCATCCGCTCGGCCGCGGCGGCAGCGGCAGCACCCGCCAGCAGCCCGGTTGGCGGCACAGCCAGCGGCCACCAGCTGCTGCAGGGTGCACAGCAGAGAACGGCGCTGCTGCAGCGTGCTTATGACACCATCTCCGGCCTGCAGCAGGACGTGGATGCGTGCCTGGCCGAGCTGGGCGGTGGCAGCGCAGCGGGGCGGGCCACCAGCCCGCTGCCCTTCCCGTCGCTGGGCACGCCTGGCGGCATGGCACAGGCTGGCACTGAACGTCAGTCCTCTCGCATGGGAGCTCGCATGGGATCCGCACCGCCCCAGGACCAGCGGCAGCAGGCGGGGAGGTCGCATGAGCAGCCAACCGACGACCAGCAGCACCGAGTGCAGCAGCAGGGGCTGGGGCAGGCACCCGACCTGCCCACAACCCAGGAGCAGCCGGTGCAGCAGGGGGATCTAGCCAACCCCAGCGATATCCCACCAAGCAGCTTGGCGGGCAGTGTCACGCCGCCTGCGCAGCGGCTGGCCCCAACAGCTTCACTGCCCACGGTGCTCAGCCCGGGCACTGCTGCCTTTGTCGGTGCTGCGTTCTCTGCCCGTGAAACAGAGGCAGCGGAGCATGCCGCCCAGCCGCGTGCGGTGTTGAACACCAGCCTGAAAGATGCCACGGTGGAGGCCGGCAGGTGAGGGGCAGGGTGGTGGTGAGGGGTGCGTCTGCTGGCGGGTATGGCAACCTGTGGGTTGCTGAGCTGCAATGCATCGGTTGCTGCTGCAGAATGGCCACCATCCGCCGCAACCTGGAGCAGCAGGCCAGCAGCCGTGGCGGGGCGGCTGGCAGCAACTTGGCGGGCCTGTTTGATCAGGCAGCTGCCAGGCAGCCGGCAGCAGCAGAGGAGGCAGTCAGTGGCACGCTGCAGAGCGTGGAGGCTGAGGGCAGGGTCCCGCTTGCGCCATCCAGCCCGGGCACCGCTGGTTTTGAGGGGCAGCAGCATGCACCTGCAGATGAAACAGGTGGTGGGTTGCCTGCATCAACCCCAGGCAGCCAGGCGGCAGGGCACAGCGTCGCGGTAGATGCGCAGGCGGCTGCTCTCATGCAGGTCCTGTCTGCGCTGAAAGCTGCGCAGCCCACAGCAGCAAGCCCACTGGCCGGCTCCAGCCTGCCCACACCGCCGGTCAGAGGTCCAAGCCAACAGCTGGAGGCCGCCTTCTGTGCCGTGCCCAGCGCTGTGGCGGCCTCGGCCTCTGTTGCCAGCAGCCAGCCTGAGACACTGGCGGCCATGCCCCCCTCATTGCTGCCGCAGCCGCACCTGCCGCTCCCGCAGCAGCCTTCGGCGGGCGACAGCTTTTTGCTTCGCACGCTGGCTGCCGCCCGGGGGCGCAGCAGCATGTCTGAGGCGACGGCAGTGACAGGCAGCGTGCAGCCGTCGGCCAGGGCCAGCGTTTCAGATGCTGCAGAGGCTTACACGCGGAGCAGCAGTGCCAAGACTGTGGTGGTGCTGGCGCAGCGGACGTCTGCCTCTGGCGGCAGCAGCGGCGGCGGGCCCACCTACCAGGCTGCACTAACAGCTGCAGACGCGGTGGCACGAGAGATCAACGTCCTGATGCTCCAGCAGGAGCAGGAGGGGGAGAGCAAGCAGCTGCAGCTTGGGGGCCTCATGGCACAGACTGATGCAGGCCCATGCACTGCTCGCGATGGCAGCCATGCAGAAGACCCAGCCAGTGCTGGTGAGCATGCTGCGCCTGCATCTGCTCATGGGCCAGCCACTGAACCTCGCCCACCGCCCTTGGGCCAACCGTCAACTGGCCTCCTGGCCGCCGCAGGCTTGGAGGCTTCCAGCGCAGGGGCAGTAGACCAAGCGCGTGGCAGTGCCACTTCAAGCAGCCCAGCAGCAGCAGCAGCAGCAGCAGCAGCAGCATGCGCAGCAGCTGGGGGTGCCCTAGGCAGCCCAGCACCAGCAAGCCCAGCAGCAGCCCGTCAAGTTGCAGCCAGCTCCGCTGCGGTCCATTCAGCAGCAGCAAGCCCGATGGCTGACCGCTCCTCTCCTGCCACAATTGCCAGCCCAAGCTGGCAAGGGGTACAGCCAGCGGGACACTGCGGCAGCCACCCCACCTCGTCCAGCCCTGTGGGATGGGCTGCCCCACAGGAAGCCAGCCCCACGGCAGCTGGGCTCAGCAGCTCTGGCGCAGCAAGCTCTGACGGCGAGCAGTGGGATGTCCTGCTGGACGAGCTGGAGGCATCCACCCTGGCACATGGAGGTGGTGAGGGTGCAGCCAGCTCGCTTCCAGGGCAGCAGCTGGAGCGGCAGCTGCGGGGCAGCAGCTCCGCTGGGAAGAAGGTTGATGGCATGGAGGCACTGGCTGTTACTGCGGGGCAGCCGGCAGGGGCATGCACAGTAACCGTGGCTCAACTGGCAGGCCAGGAGCAGCTGGTCTTCAACGCTGGGCACCTTGCTGCAGCCAGCAGGCCCGGGAGCAGCAGCAGCAGTGGTGGTAGCGCAACACAAGCCGGACGCCGTGAGAACGTGCTCGAGTCCACTGCAGCAGCCACAGAGCCAGCCACCACTGCCCAGCGTGCCCTGCACTCCAGGCTGCTGCGCCGGATTGCCACCCACGTCCAGCACGACAGCGTGGGCAGTGTGGCTGGGGAGGAGCACGCAGCAGCAGCGACCAGTCAAGGCCAGACAGCTGCAGGCGGAGCGACCACCCTTGCCCAGCACCAGCCACTGCCGGATGCAGCTGCCGGCCAGCTGGCTGCCGCCGCAGAGGCGGCTGACCTGGCACAGCGCCTGCTGGACCAGGCGCACACTGCGCTGCAGGAGGAGGTGGCAACCAGGCAGGCACGTGCTGCCACTGCGGAGCAGGCAGCTGTTGCGGCGGAGGCAAGGGCGCAGGCGCGGCAGGCGGAGGGCCCAGATGCCACCAGCACCGCTGGGGATGCTGCACGGTAAGGGGAGTGGCACATTGTTTAGGGGTGGACAAAACCCCGATCACACGTCTGCGTGAATGCTGCCTTGTATCGGATGCCTCTGGCACAAGAGTTGCTGCTTTTATTTGCACCCGCAGGCTGCGCGCTGCTGCTACCGCACAGCACGTGGCAGCAGCCGAGGCCAGCCAGCAGCTAGCGGCTCTGGAGCGGGACGTGCGCGCTGCAGCGGCCGCTGCAGCCGAAGCGCTGCACGCACCACACAGCTCGGCCAAGGGTGCAGCCACCAAAGCGGCAGCAGCAGCCAGGGCGCTACGGCTGGCAGCCAAGTGGGCAGCTGCTCCAAGCACAGGAGGACCAGCTGCCGCCGACGGCAGCCAGCCAAGCAGCAGCACAGCCCAGGACGCTCTGCCTGCTGTCACTGCGCTGCTGGAGCGCTTGGAGGGTCGCTCGTTGCTGGTCGGCAGCTTGGCGGATGCCTGCAGCCAGCAGAAACCAGTGCAGCCAGAAGTTCAGCAGGTGTGGTGGATGCAGGCGCCGCAGGAGCCGCAGCCGCCAGGCCAGCCATCTGAGCAGGATGAGGGTCAGTATCTGCAGCAGCAGCAGCAGCAGCAGCAGCAGCAGCAGCAGCAGCAGCAGCAGCAGCAGCAGCAGCAGCAGCAGCAGCAGCAGCAGCAGCCTGACTGTGCTGCGGGCAGCTGTGAGGGGAGGCAGGATGCGCCGCGAGGCGGCTGGGACGAGGCGGCAGGCAGCAACATGGGTGGATGCTCTGCCGCCGAGGTGTTCACCAGGGAGCAAGGCGCTGCCGCCCCAGCTGCTACCGCCCCGGTAACAGCATTGGATGGTGCTGCATGGGAAGAGGAAGGGGCTGGGCAGAGCATGGCTCAGCTTGAGTGTAGCGTGCCCTCCAGCCAGCAGCATGCCCAGCCCAAGGCATCTCAGCCGTCTGCTGCCGCAGCAACATGTGGTCCTGGCCTCAGCAGCAGCAGCGCGAGCGGCGGCAGTGCTGCACCAGCTAGCAGTGGCTCACAAGAGCTGTACTTAACTGAGCGCACGCGGGCTGCTGCAACTGCCATGCTGGGCAAGCAGGAGCGGGCGCTGGCTCGTGCAGCAGCCGCAGGCAAGCATAGGTTGGGACCTTTGCAATATTGCGGGCGCAAAGGTCGGGCTGTTGTGCATGGTGTGTCAAGCATTCTGATATCCAAGACCCTTCTCCCGGTTGCCGATTGCTGCAGAGGTGGAGGCGGCACGCCTGGTTGCTGGTGGCTGGCATGATGCAGCGGCAGCAGCAACGGCATCTGCAGCCAAGTGGCGCCACCGGTGAACTTTGCATGGTTTCCCTGAATGGTGTGCCTGGTGTCCTTGGGGATGCCTGGTTCAGGCTGCACAACCGTGGTGTCTGTTTGGATGCTGCAGGGCCGAGAACATGGGGCGAGTAGCCGAGCTGGCGCTGCGCCATGCAGCCATGGGCTCACCGGCTGACTGCCCGCTAGCAGGCCTGGCACCCGCAGCAGCAGAGGCAGCAGCAGGCATTGCTGCGTGCCTGCCTTTGCCGGAGCAGGCAGAGGCAGCAGGCGATGCCGCACGAAGCAGCACACGCGGCATGCAGCAGCAGGCTTTGGCGGGTGGCAGGAGCTCACTGATGGTGGGGGCGCAGCACAGCAGCGCCATGGTCCCAGCAGCAGGCACAGTGGCAGCCCACGCTGCTGCTAGGGCACAGTCTGGTTCCCCGTGCAGCCTGAGTGGCGGTGGCGGCAAGCCGAGTTTGGGCGGCGAGGAGGGCATGGGTCGCAGCAGCTTGGTGTGCAGCGCAAACAGCAGCTTGGCAGTGCCTCTCAAGCTGTTTGGCAACGGAGCGAGCAGTGGCACGTGCAGTAGCCACATGCACAGCAGCAGTGGCGTCTTTCCTGGTGGCAGCGTGTATGGCGGTGCAGGCAGCAGCGGCGGCGTTAATGCTGGCAGCAGCGGGCATGTAAACAAGAGTGCAAGCGGCACCGGCACCGGCAGCGCTTGCAGCAGCAGCGGCGGAGGCAGCAGTGTCGGGCTGGAGCTCGAGGCGTCCTCTCGGCACAGTGGCAGTGGCGCTTCCATCCACAGCAGCCCATGGAGTGGGGGCCAAGTGGAGCATACTGAATGCGAGCTTGGCGTTCAGCAGTCTCAGGACATGCAGCACAGCCCGGGTCACTCTGGGTCTGAGCCCGCCCATCTGCCAAGCCGCAGCCCCGCGGCAGCAGCTGGGCCAGCGCCAGCCCGGCCCCTGCCTCGCCCCCTGCCGGCCTTCTGTGAGCCGCAGCCGCCGACTGCTGGCTGCCAGGACATGCCAGCCCTCCAAGTGCGGCTGCAGGCAGCAGTGGCGTCTGACGCAGCCAGCAGTGCTGGCGGCGGGCCGGTGGCTGCGGCAGCATTTGGCGCAGCGACAGCAGGCACAACAGCAACTGCTGAGCTGCCTCCAAGCACCTTGTCAGCATCAAAGTGCAGCAATGCTGATGCCAATGCTCAGGGCAGAGGCAGCGTGCAGCCACAGGCAGGCGCTGCGGCACGCACCAAGCCTGCCGGCCAGGCATGCAGCGACGAGCGGCTGCAGGCGGCACTGGACAGGTGAGGGAGAGCAGGTGTGGGTTGCTGCACGGGCCTGCAAACTTGTGGCGCGACAGTGACAAGTGACAAAGTCTCCTGTCATGTTGCTGCTTGCAGGCTGGAGGCGCAGCTGGCGCGCAGCAAGCGGCAGCAAGCAGTGGCAGCTGCTGTCGTTGCAGCTGCGCACCACCGGGCAGCCAGCGATGTTCCGGGCGGTGTCTGCTGGCTGAGTGGCTTTGGAGGCGGGCACCGCAGCAGCTCCCCATAGGATGTTACAGCCATCCCAGCGTGTCAGTTTCAGCTGGGTGTAAACAAGCGTGAGGGAAGAAAGGCAGGAGAAGAAACGTCGGCTACGGTGTTAAGATTTCAGAGGGAGAAAGCCAAGGAAAGAATGTGGAATGCCTGGTTGGGAGGAGCCCCTCGCAATGTTTGTTGGTTGGTGGGCCTGCCAGGTTGTTGATGTTATTTGGCAATGACATGCACAGCGAGTGCAATGGAATGATGAATCGACAATGCTGGTTTATTGCAGGGGCCCTAGGAGGCCGCCGCCGACAGGCGTGAGGCAGTCCGGCGCGGGGGGCTGCTCATCTCCTCTGCCCCGCCCACCGCCGCCCGGCCAGCCGAGCCCTTGAAGCTCAGCTTCTTGCCAAAGCCCATGGCCAGGGCCTGCAGCCGGCTGCTGCCGGCAGAGTTGCGCTTCTGCTTCCCTGCCTTGCTGCCCGCCACGGGGGAGGCCAGCAGCTGCTGCATGGACGGCGCCTGCACGGCAGAGATGCAGCCGGCGCCTGCGCCCCGGCCAGTGGCCGCCGAGGCAGCCGCAGCCAGCGCCACGGCACTGGCCTCATCCTTGGCGGTCTCTGCAGCGGCAGCAGGCACAAACAGGGAGATGCCCTTGCTGCCCGCCGAGCTGAGCTTGCGCTTGATGGCGGCAGCAAAGCTGGTGCGGCTCCCGCCGCTGCTGCCGCGGGGCGTGCTGGTGGTGGTCCTGCCGGTGATGCGGCTGCCGTCGGGCAGCGCTGCCCGGATCAGTTCATCGCCTGGGGCACCAGCGGACAGCGCCGCACCGCTGGGCGCTGTGCTGTCTGCCAGGGCGGCAGCAGCAGAGCCCGAGGTGGCCTGCACCCGGATCACCAGCCGGTCAGCGCCACCCGCCTTGCCGGCGGCCTGCGAGCCACCGCCGGACACCAGAGCCACCGCTGCCGCTGCCGCTGTCGCCGCCCGCTCCGCCTCCACCTGCGCCACGGCGGCGGCAGCAGCCTCCTCCGCCCGCCCGCTAGCCGCAAAGCTGCTGCCGACGTTTGAGGTGCTGCTGCCGCGCAGGCTGCCCTCGCCCTTGCCGCTGCCGCCCTTGTAGCGCAGCAGCATGCTGAACGCGGAGGGCTTGGAGGGCTTGACCGCGCTGAAGCGGCCGGCCATGGTGCTGGAGAAGCTGAGGGACTTGGACATGTGAGGGGCGCGAGCAGCCGAGGTGAGTGCCGCCGCAGCCGCAGGCGAGGCGGCTGCGGGCTTGGCGGTGGCCGTCACGGTGACAACCGGCGAAGCTGGGCCGCTGGCGGGGGCGGAGGGAGGGCCAGTGATGCTGGGCCCAGTGGCCACCACCGCCTCGCCTTGCTCCTCCATGTGCTGCACCGCGGCAAACATGGCGGCGGCAGCGGCAGCGGCGGCGGTCCGGTCGGCAGGGACTGCCGCGGCTGTGCCGGGGCGGGGCAGGGAGGGCGACTCCAGCACAATCATGGACTTGGGGCGCTGCAGTCGGGGCAGGAGGGGATGGCAGGGTGTAGGGCACAGACGGATAGGGCTCCAGTAGAAACAGTGCAAACGGCAGAGGGGGTGAAACCAAGGTGGGGCCCCACCCACCTGGTAGGCGCGCAGCCAGCTGTGGCGCAGCAGCTGGTGCATGGTGGGCCGCCTGGCGGCGTCCTTGTTCAGCGCAGCACGGATGAAGTCGCGGGCGGGCTCTGCTTGGGGGCAGGTGCGGGTGGGTGCAGGTGAGGGGTGGCAGCGAGGCAGCAGGCTCATGGCTGCACTGCCAACTTGCAGGTGATGCCGGGCGTGCACACTGTGCCTTCGCCACAATGGACTGGACTCACCGGACAGGTGCGAGGGCAGCGCCGGCTCGAGCTTCAGGATGCGAGTGTAGGTGGCCTCCCTGTTTGGGGCGACAGTGGGGGGGCAGGGGTCGGGGTTTGGGGGGGCACAGGGTGCAAGCTCCACTGATGCTTTGTCAAAGTGCGATCTGGGCCTACACTTGGCCAGCCCCGCTCCACCCGCCCACTCACTTGCTCTCCGCCTCAAACGGCGGGCTTCCCAGCAGCAGCTCGTGAGCAAGCACGCCGCAGCACCAGACGTCCACCGGCAAGCCGTAAGCCGCATCGCTGGCACCGGGCTTGGCAGCCTGCGCGGCCGAGGCGGCGCTGCCACCATACGGAAGGCGCACGATCTGGCGGGGGAGGGGATGGCAGGTGGTCCATGCAAGGGCTTAGCTAGGATCCGAGTTGGAGTTGAGCTGTAATGTGTGCATGCGCGGCTCATTGCAGCCCAGCACACAAGCGCTGCCCTTGCCTCGGGGGCCATGTAGTCCAGGGTGCCCACGCGCGACATGGGGCGCTCCCTGCACGCCATGGAACAAAGGGGGGTTGGCGCGCAGGTTGAGTCACCAGTACAGATGGCTGCAGGGCTGCGTATCCTGGTTGCCTCCCACCGCATCAGGTGCCAGGCAGCCACACCCAGCTGCGGGCCCACGCAGGTCGACAAGCCCGCCCCCCGCCCCCCCTCACCGCGTGGTGTTGATGGCCAGCCCAAAGTCGCCCACTTTCACCTCCCCCTCTGCGCTCAGCATGATGTTCTCGGGCTTGATGTCGCGGTGCAGGATGCCCTGCAAGGGTGGGTGGGTGGGCGACTGGTTGGGTGAGCAGGGGTCAGTGTACACCCGCAGGAGCAGCGGACTCTGGCCATCGACACACGGGCACTGTTGGAGGCGGTGGACATGTGCAGCAGGCATGAGGTGCGGGCAGGCAGCGCTGCCCCCACTCCCCAGTCCGGCCCTGCTGCACCTGGGCGTGCATGTAGGTGAGGGCGGAGAGGAAGGGGATCATCACGCCCTTCACCACGTGCGCCTCCGTCATGTAGCCGCCCCGCCGGCTCAGCTCAACGTACAGGTCGCCTGGTGGAGCCCCGGGGGGCGAGGGGAGAGGCAGGTGGGCAGGTGACGAAAGCCTACACTTGCATGTTGCACCGTGCCGGCGGAGCCAAAGAGGCCCTCATCACACCCACAGAAACCCTGAGTCCCCGCCATGCCTACGCCCCGGCCCCGCCTCACCCCGTGCCGCATACTCCTGCACCAGGTAGATGCCGTCTGCGTCCTCAAACGCGGCGTACAGGCGCACGATGTTGGGGTGCAGCAGCGAGGCGTGGATCTCAATCTCGCGCGACACCTGGGCGCGGGGAGCAACCGGACGAGGAGCTGGTGGGTGCAGGCGGCACAGACGGGCAGGCTGCACAGGAGAGCGTCTCGGGCGCGCCTCAACCTGCTCACTTGCACCGGCCAGTGATGGCCCCACCGCATCCAGCCCTGCACCGCCCACCTGCTTGACATTCATGGCATTCATGCGGTCGCGGTGGTACATCTTGATGGCGGTGTGGCAGCCGGTGCGGGAGCACACACAGTGCACCACGCTGCTCATGCTGCCCTCCCCCAGCATCTTCTGCACCCGGAACTCGCTGAAGCTCCTGCATGCAAGGGGTGGCTAAGCAGCGGGGCGGCTCAGCTAGCACCGGCATGAGCGGGCCCTGGCGCCGAGCGGCGCCCGCTGCCCTCCCCCGTGCACCTGCCATCCCACCCCGAATTCAAGCGGCTGCACGCCCGACTTGCCAGGGCTGGTCGCCATGCTTCAGCTCCGGTGGGCAGGCCGCCGTCTCGATGATGGTGCGGGTGCCGAGCCGCGAGCTGCTGGCGGCCCGCGCCACCGCGGCGCGGTTGCTGCTCAGGCCGCCGCCGCTGCCGGCGGGCATCGACAGGCTCGCCCCGCTCGACTGCACCGCCGGGCCCTTTGTCATGGCACTGGTCCCACGCGGTTATCGTGCAGAGAGGGCGGCCAGCCAGTTTAGGGGGGCAGAACCTGGCCCCAGGGGAAGGGAGTGGTGGGCGCCGCTCCGGCGGCCTTGGGCGGCAATGCTGCGTGTAATTCGGGCTGGTGAGGTCCTTGCAACGGTTGATCGGGGGCCTGCTGGCGGCACGAGAGCCCGCAGAGGCGGGGCCCGACGGCCAAGGGCGGGCTCAGCTGCTCTGGAGCCTATCGCGGCTGCTATATTCCTGCACAATCGTTATTCAAGGCGCGGCATGTCTTCCAGTGCGGCAATACCGCTTCCAGGAGCGAGAAATGGGGCTGCCACGCTGGCGGTGGGCAGACCTCCTTAAACTCGGCCATCGTGTGTCTTCAATCGCTCTGTGACGGGTCCACATCCGATCAAAGCTCTCCGCAGCACGCCAAGCGCACCCTGTTCGCGACGCCCTCCCACCGCTCCTTCTTCCAGCGGCACCGCCTCGGCTTGCGTCAAATCGTAGAAAAGGCCGGACGGAATGCAGGCGTTGCAAGCCCGGTGGGCTGGCCCAGCGGTAGGCGGCCGCCGCTCACCGCTGCCCGCCGCCGCCGCCACCCCTGCCGCCACCACTCACCCATCGGCAGGCACGGTGCGCTGCAGCGCAGCTGGCGGCGTGCAGGAGGCTGCCAGCACTAGCACCAGTGGCAGCAGCACGCCAGCCTCCTGGCCATCGGCAGAGGCACGGCGGGCGGGCTACGGCTCGTCTCCCCGGGAGCCGGCGCTGCATGTGCCGGCCCAGGTGACGGGTCGGCTGCCGGCCTGGCTGCGCGGCAAGTACATCAGGAACGGACCGGGAGAGCTGAGCGAAATGGAGGTGAGGACAATAGTATTGGGCTGATGATGGTTGCCTGCACCAAGCCAGCTGATGGGTGAGCGCACATGCACGTCTGCTGAGGTGCCTCCTTCTTCTCGCTGACCATGGCCATGCTTCCGGACTGCCCCCATGCAGCACATGTTTGATGGCTACGGCATGCTGCTGGGTGTGAGTGGTGCCTGTGCTTGCACTCTTGTGCTGCCCTTCTGCCCGTGCTGTTTGTGCCCTTGCAACTGCCGCTGCGCAGCCGGTGCCGGGACGGCTGCAGACCCTGCTCACAAAGCTGCCTGCACGTCCCGGCCTGCAGTTTGACATCGATGGCCAGAACAACAGCGTGGCAGGGTCGCGCAGGTGCGTTCCTGTTGCTGCTGGCTGCCTGACGTGCTGCTCAGCATGTGAGGATGTGGACTACCTGCTCCACGCCTCCAACGGCTCTCATGCGAGCGGCTTGCAGCTCTGCCCAGCATTGACGCAGAACCGCTTGCCTCCCTCTGCCGAGCAGGTTTGTCGAGTCGGAGGCATGGAAGCACTACAGCGAGACGGGCAAGATGCGCTGGCGAGAGTTTGCCACACGTGAGTGCCCGCGTGGGTGGCGATGTGAGTGCATGCCGATGGGCCCATCTGCATCCCGGCCTGTTCCCAGCTCAGTGTTCCATCGCGCATCTGCACCCCGCCCCTTTGCTTGCAGCACCCAAGTATGCCAGCGTGTGGGAGCAGGCAGCCGACATTGCCAACACGCTGCTGGGCACGCTGGGACTAAGCGAAGCGGTCACCGACAATGCATCGGTCAATGTCGTGCCTCTGCAGGTGCGGAGGTGGGGTGGGGGGAGATTGCCCTGCATGCCCCTCAGCAGTGGGCGCTGTCAGCACCTGCTGCTGCTCCTCTGGATGCTTGCACTGCTACGCTGCAGCGAGCGCTGGCGTGTGGCCTGCGGCGCAACACAATGTGCGGCCCCTACGCCCTGTGCCTGCAGGACGGCAGCGCAGTGGCCATGACTGAGACAGTGCAGGGCACGTACCGCTTCGACCTGACCAGCCTGCAGATGATGGGGCGGGTGCGTGGTGGCTGGAGACGCGTGCTTGCTGCCGCTGCCGCTCTCGCTGAGCGCCCTGCCGTTTGCATTCACAGTGGGCACAGCTCGCTGGTCACCAAGTCCAGGAGGTGGCCCTTCTAGCTACTGGGCTATCCCTGGTTTCGGGGCACCCAAGCATCACCAACAAAGTGCCGCATCCACCCCACAAGTGCACGGACCTAAGCGGTCTCCCTGTCTCGCCTCAAAGCCCTGCAGGTGCAGTACCGCGGCGACAAGATTGTGGGCGACCTCACCACCGCACACCCCCAGCCCATGCCCAACGGCGACCTCGTCAACCTGGTGTCCACGGTGCGTGGGTGTGTGTGTACGTGTACGTGTGTGTGTGTGTGTGTGTGTGTGTGCGCATGCGTGTGGGTGTGGGTGTGTGCTTGGCCAGACCGCAAGGGCCGATCAGTGATGCGGCCCTGGGAGGGCTAGCCCGTTTGCCTTGGAGTGTGGTGGCGCCATTTTTGATGCTCTAGCACCTCATGCACTGCTACCCACCAGCTTGCGTAGCCCACTGCTGCACCCGACTGCCCTTCCACCCTGCCTGCAGGTGGGCGTGGGTTTCCACGTGTACCGCCACCCAGCGGCCGCCTTTGACCAGCGCCAGCTCATCGCCACGGTGCCACACCGCCGCCCGCTGGCCCCGGCCTGGGTCCACGACTTCCCGGCCACACAGGTGGGCGGCTGAGCTGCAGGGTGTCGGGTGGAGGCACCAGCTGGTTCCATTTCGCCATGCTACGCTACATTGCGGAGCCTTACAGCCTGCTGGCCCATCCGCCGCCCGCCCTGCACAGAACCATGCCGTCATCCCCGAGATGCCGCTCTACTTCAACGTCGCCAAGCTGCTGTTTGGGGGGCGGTCAGGTGGGCGCGGTCCTGCCGACGCGCGGCGGTCCCGATCAGGCCAGCGAGGCAGGCAGCCTGAGGCTGTCACAGTGCTGCCTCCACAGGCAGGCTCCATCTTGGGTCTGCCTTGCTCTGCTGGCAACCAACCAGCCCCATCTCCCCACGCCTCCCCCCGGCCCACCTACCATCAGACGCGGTGTTCATGGACTGGGCGCCGCAGGACCGCACCACGCTGCACGTGGTGGACCTGCGGGACGGCAGCCGCAAAGCCTTCCGCGCGCCACCCTGCTTTGTGTTCCACTGGGCAAACGCGTGGGAGAGCGAGGATGGCAGGTGCGCGGCTGCCGCACATGTCGCCAGTGCTCCATACGCCTGGTTGCACAACCTTCAGATAGCCGCACCGTCTGGCACGCAGCCCATGTTCAACCGTGTCCCACTCACCTCCTGTCCCATGCCCCCCTCCCTTGCAGGTACCTGCACCTGGATGCCTGCCTGTACGAAGACCCCCAGATCTGCAACGACCTCTACCTGGAGCCCCTCCGAGCAGACTTTGCGCCGGGCAGTGTGCCAGGCCGGGCCTACCTGCGCCGTGCCACCATCGATCTGCAGGCAGCCGATGGTGGGTGGATCAGCAGCTTGCAGGAGGGCTGGCGCGCCCGCTGGCTGTGGCGAGGTCGAGCGGTGCCCACTGCCCCTGCTGTCGCTGTGTGCCACCTGCATACATGCTGAGCCGCCAAGCGCTGCCTGCCTTATGCAGGCTCGGAGGTGGCCGGCGGCTGGCAGCCGCTCGTTCCGGACGAGGTCTGCCCGCCATTCGACTTCCCCAAAGTCAGCCCACTGAAGCGCGGCAAGCCCTACCGGTAGGTACAAAAGCTGACAGTCACTTGGACTGCGCACAGCCCGGCCTTGTGTCCTGGTGCTGGCCAGCTTTGTCGCTGGTCACCGGTTTGCGGTCTCCCCCTCCCCTTCCCTGGCAGGTATGTGTGGGGCGCCTGCAGCGTGCGCCCCACCTCTGCGCACAACTCGGTGGGCAAGTGGGACACCGAGGCAGGATCAGTCCAGGTGCAGTGGGACCGCGCCGTGGGGGAGCAGAGGGCAGCCAAGCAGGCACGGCGGGGGCTTGCGGGATGGCGTGCTGGCCGCAGGAGCCTCTTGAGGTTGCATGCCTGCACCTCACCTGCACCTCAGTATTTGTGCACCCCCTTCCATCCTATCAAACACGCAGATCTGGAACGAGCCGGGCGGCCTGGTGGGGGAGCCCATCTTTGTGCCCGCCCCCGACGCTGCGGCAGGTGAGCCATCAGCTGCTGGTTTGGGCAGTGCTGGGAGAAAGCACTTTTGAGGCAAGTGTGCATGAATGGACGGCCCCCCTGCCACTCACAGTGCGCTTACCCACTCCTCCCGCTCCCATCCTGTGCGGGCTGCAGAGGACGATGGCGTGGTGCTGGTTGTGGTGGTGGAAAAGAGCGGCGACAGCAGCCTGGTGTGCCTGGATGGCGCCACGCTGCAGGAGCAGGCGCGCGCCCGCCTGCCCTGGCGCATCACCATCGGCTTCCATGGCTGCTTTGTGCCAGCACCCTGACACGTGCGCGTTGTCGATCTTGAAAGCGACTCGCATTCGTGACATCTGTAGTGTGTACTGCCTGTGTGTATGCGTATTTATGTGCAGCGGGCCAATGCTTGCTGCAGCGCCCTTGCCTTCTCTCCCATCTTACTGCCGAGCTCCTGCCCAGCTTGCTGCCTACCCTCTCAACTGCCTTTGGTAAGGGTACGTGTTACAGTGAGGGGCGCCGCCCCAGGCACCCCACGCAGCATGCGCCTAAGGGAGGCAAAGCGGACAACGAAGCAGGCATATGGAGAGGACAGCAGGTCAGGCAGAACACACAACGCAAGGGCACGGGACATGACACGCACCACGGGGACGGGGATGAAGGCCGCTAAGCAGGTAGAAGAGGCAGGGAAGAGGGGTAGTAGCGAGAGGTGTAGGCGTCGGGGAGTTGCGCGGGCATTCATTGGTCGGTGAGGCGGGGGAGGGGTACGGGGAGGCGGGAAGGCAAGGGGGAGGAAAATGCGTAGCGGCGGCAGTGAGAGACCTGGACAGGCAGCGCTGGCATGGGCCAGCCGCTGCAGGCAGACGGACGCGCGACGAAATGAGGGGACCGGGGGAGGGGCACTAAAGGGAACGAAAGGCAGACAAAGGGTTGAATTCAAGAGGATGCAAGTGGCGGCTGCATGCTGGTGGGGCGCCTGGGGTGGGCACGGGGCGTGGGGCAAGGGACTGCGTTGACGTGCAGCCAGGGGGGTGCGGAAGCCTGGCTGCATATGGGGCTGAAGCACTGAGAACTTGCACACTCGGGCGTACTGAACGGGTTGGGCTGTGGGGCCGCACTGCGGCGGCCAACCCAGGGTTCCTGCTACTGCTTCTCGTATGTATCTAGGTGGGGCGGCAGCCGGGCCGCTGCTGGCGGCTGGGGCCGTTGCTGAGCTGGATGTGGAGGGTGATGAACACGAGGCCAGCCATGGCGCGCTGAGTTGTTCCACTCGCACTGGCTGTGGTCACGGCTGCGCGAGGTAGCCCAGCTCCTTGTTGTCCTTCTGCTGCAGCTCCGCAAACACCTGCCGGGGCGGGCGGGAAGCAAGGGGAGTGTCAGCCGTTGTTTTGCCTCGCAGCTGGAGCATGCATGCAGTTCAAACGGCAGCGCGCGGAGCAGTCCGGTACTCGCACCAAGTCCGGCACGCCAGCTTGGGGTCGCAGGCACCTGCCAGTGCAGAACATCCTCAACCAACCCCACCGCCCCAAGGGATCCCCCGCCGCCTCTCGGCGGCACCCACCTGCGCAAAGACGGCGGCCCGTAGCCGCTCCTCCTCGCTGATCACCGCGTCCACGCTGGGCTGCTTCCACATGCCGCCGCTGGGGTTGGAGCGCACGTTGGCCGAATGCTCCTGGGCCGCCCGGAACAGGCTGCTCTGCAGGCTGCTGGCGGTGCGCTCGAGCGCCGCCATCTTCTCGCCCATGCCCGCGCCCGCGTCGTTCAGCGTGTGCCGCAGCTGCTCCACCGCCCCCGTGGCTGCACCGCCGATGAAGCCAATCATGCTGCCGGCCTCGGGCGCGGGGCTGCCGCCCGCGGGGCTGGCCACAGCGCTGCCGCTGGGGCTGCCGCCCGCACCGCTACTTGGAGCAGCGTCGCCGCCGCCCGCGCCGGCAAATGCCAGCTGCTGCTGCTGCTGCTGCGCCTCAATCGAGCGCTGCAGCGTCAGTGCCATCGCCGCTAGCTGCACCCAGCGCAGCAGGCGCTGCGCGGTGACCAGCAGGCCCAGCAGGCAGGCCTGCAGCCGCGTCTCCGCCGACCGCTGCACGTCGGCCACCCAGCGCTCCAGGTAGCCCTGCAGGCGTGGGTAGAAAATTCACGGAAGCGTTCAGTTGCAAAGAGGCGTAGGCTGGTCCAGGCAACTCTGCTAGGGGCAGCATGGCTGGGTGCAAGCGCTGCTGTGGGAGGCGGAGCCGGCCGCCGCCCCGCAAGGGGTTGTCGAGCGCCGCCCGCCGCCGCGGCTGTAGACTGCTCGGCCGTGAGCTGCGGAGCCGCCGCCGCCTCACAGTCCATGCATTTCCGCTCACAAACACGGGGCCGCGGCCAGGAAGTGCGGGGGAGCAGGGACAGAGGCAGATAGCCTCCCGCTGCTGGCGGCCCTCACCTCTGCAGCGAGCAGCGAGCTTGCAAGCGTGGAAACCAGGCTGCTGCGCCGTGCCGGGGCAGCCAGCGCCACCGTGGGCAGCCTCAGCGCCCGCCCCGGGCGAGCAGGCCGAATAGGCCGGGCAGGGAGGCTTGTACAGGCGCTCCTGCACGCTGGCGCCACTGCCATAGACATGGTGGCCGCCATGTGACACAACTGAGAGGAGGGTAGCAGCGGGCGGTGCCGTGGAAGAGAAGCCCAAGTTGGGGAGGTGTGTTGGGAGGCTTGTGGGCGTGACGGGGCTGCAGATTGGAGGCCCTGACCCGCCAGGGGGCCGGTGGGAGAATGAGGGAGGTTCCTGGCGCTCCCTGGCGCTAAGTTTGGGTCGACGACGCAATGCTGCATGGGCCGCAACAACAAGCGCCAACCAGGTTTGAACGAGCTCCCATTGGCTGATCACGCCCCTCAATTCAAGCAGCGGGGTCGGGGAGAGCCGAGGCCCAGACAGTCTCGCCGCGTCCTCTCCCTCTGCTCGCGCCTCCTGTCGACCCATGAGCTACGCCCAGCTGCAGCGCATTGGCTCCAGAAAAGGTACGTGCGCACGGCTGCCTCAGCTGCTGCCCGCCGCCGCAACCGAAGCAGGCACTTGCGGCACCGCCGGCTCCGGTTTGCGAGGATGTGCTCATGGCACACATGCGCAGCCAGGCTAGCTGCTCATACATGTTGCTGATGCTACAGTTTGCCATCCCTTGCTTCATGCAGCCTCCTCGCTGCCGGGCATGCAGCGGGGGGCCGCGCCGCCTACCGCCGCCCAGCTAGTGCGTGCGCATGCCGCACAGTATGCTGGCCTCGTCCTGCTCCTGCTCCTGCTGGCGGCCTCTGAGCGCTGGGAGCCCTTCCGCCGCCCGCTGTACGTGGGCCAGACCAACGACATCGAGTACTGGCGGTAAGCATGGCGGTGCTGGCTGGCGCCAACCGTCGGTGCTGCTGGATGGTTGGGTTGGCACGGCGGCCCAAAACCGGGCTGCTACCCACTCCCCTCTGCTCGGCCCACTGTCCCTCTGCTCCGCTGGGTCCACCAATACTTTGCCCCCACCCCCAACCCCCACCCCCATCCCCACCCTGCGTACCACAGCTACTCTTACCCGCTGCGCCCCAACCACGTGCCGGCGTGGGCTGTGCCCTGCATTGCGGTGTTCACGCCGGTGCTGCTGGTGCTGGCGGCACGGTTGGCGGGCCGCATCTCGCGAGCAGAGGCCCACCATGCCATCCTACTAGCCCTCTACTGCGTGGCCACCACGGTACGTTGATGGACTGCGTGAGTCGTGTTGCACTGGCTGCCTGCAGCACTGTCCCCTGTCCAGGCAGCGCCCAAGTTGCGGTGTTCCCCTGCCGCCTGCTGACCTCGCCGTGGCCGCCTTTTCCCCCATTACTTTGTGCAGGGGACACTGACAAACTGGATCAAAATCAATGTGAGGGGCGGGGATGGGCGCCCGCCTCGCCTGCATGCTGCACCATGCCCGTGATGATTGGCTGCTTGTGGAGGGAGGCGCCCTTGCTTTCCAAGCCACCGAGGCTCCCTGGCCTCTGAATGCACCCACTGCTCACCTACCGCCGCCCTTGCCCACCACCGCCCGCCACAGGTTGGCCGCCCGCGGCCCCACTTTGTGAACCGCTGCTGGCCCAACGGCCTTAAGCCGGTGTTCTCTCCGGAGGGGGTGCCGCTGTGCGCGGACAGCGCCATCGACCCCATGGAAGGCATCAAGGTGCGCTGCGCAGCAGATGCACACCAGCTTACACGTGCTGTCAAGGCAGGCAGCCCAGGCGGGATGCAACAAGGCTGCTTAGCTGGCACAGGACTGCTCATGGCCTCACGCTTCCCTCTCCGTACCTCCCACCTGCTTGCAGTCCTTCCCCTCTGGCCATACCAGGTGCGTCTAGGTCAACGCAGCCTTTGCCTGCCGCGCTTGCGTGGCTGATTGGACTGCTGTAGGCGCGCCTTGCTCATCTCCAGGCTGCCCCCCACCGCTGGCCACCACCTCCCCATCCCCTTGCAGCTGGAGCACGAGCGGCCTGGGCTTCACCACCTTCTGGCTGCTGGGCTTCCTGCGCGTGTTTGACGGCTCGGTGCAGCCGCTGCGCTTTGTGGGCGCGCTGTCGCCGCTGCTGGGCGCGGTGTGGATCGGCATGTCGCGCATCCAGGTGGGCCTGCTGCACTTTCCAGCAGGCTGCTGCACCGAGCGCGGGCTTGCCGTGCTGCCAAGGCTTGTACTCTCCGAGGATTTGAACACCGTTGTGCATACCCCAGCGCTGCTCAGCACGGCTCCTCGGCTCCCATGCGCCCAACCGCTGCTACCAACGCACCCCATGCAGGACAAGTGGCATCACGAGGAGGATGTCATTTGCGGCTTTGCCCTCGGCTTCCTCATGGCCTGGCTCTTCTACCGGCAGGCGTATGCCAGCGTGATGGGCCCACATGCCGGCCTGCTCACGTCTGCGGTGCGGGCCAGCAGCAGCGGCCGCCTGGTGGCTTCAGGCAGCAGCAGCCGCTTCCCGCTGTATGGCGGCGAGGGGGCGGATGAGCAGGCAATGTACGCCTCCAGCGCTGATGACAAAGTGTAGCTAGCAGGTGTGTGTGTGTGCGAGAGAGCTGGCCTGGACCACTGAGCGGACAGCGTGAGCTGACATTTCACTGGCTTCCCCTTTACACTTTTGCCACGCGACGAGAGCAAACACAGATTAGAGCGAGCATGTAGTGTAAATGATGTACTGATGAATGGGGTGGCTGAGGCGAGGAAGCGGGGGCAGCAGCGCTGCCCCTTGCGGGCAGGCTTGCCGCGGTGCAGGCCACAAAGCATGGGTGCCGCGTACGTCGCTTGCAGCTCTCAGTAGATGCCTGCAAGGGTGGCAGGCACGGACTCGCGGTCAGCTGTGGTGCAAGGCGATTGTCGGCAGCAATGGGCGTGCAGCGTGTGTGCCTTGATCACTTGCGCCAGCTTACCTGGAATGAATTTTTTGGTTGTCTTGATGATGCCCTCGTACTCCGCCCCAAACTTCTCGGTCAGGTACACCTCCTCCACAGTCGCCTGCGGTGACAGTACGGGTGGAAAGGAGTGGTCAGCACCCAGTTGGCTGGGTGGCCAGCACCAGGAAGGCAGCAGTGGGCTGGAGAGGCAGGCAATTCAGTACATCCCTGTGCCGAAAGGCAGTACGGTAGCATCACTTCCCAGCAGCCCTCAAGCTTGGCACTTTCCGTTTCCCACCTTGCTGTCAAGCACCAAGCAGAACGCCAGTGCCAGCAGCATGCGCAGCTCGTCGCCGGTTGCCGCCGCAAAGCCCACTGCCGCAAGCAGCAGGCCGCCGTACATGGGGTGGCGCACGTACTGCAGCACGCCTGCATGTGTTGGTACAGCGGCTGCAATGGTCACACACAGGGGGAACCTGGTGGGGCACAGCAGCAGCAGCCATCAACCCCTGGGCCACCCTTACCATCCGTGGACAGTGTGCCGGACTCCCTGGGCTTGGGGAACGGCGTCAGGTTGGCGCCCAGCGCTTGCTGTCCCGCCACCACCAGGCCGAGGCCGGCGGCCACTGCCAGCCAGCCGGCACCCTCCAGCAGGGGGCGCAGGAAGCCGGGCGGGAAGAGCACCGCCAGCGCCAGCACCACCTGGCCGGCAAACCAAATCTCGCCGCGGCTGCCCAGCTGCGAGGTGTCCAGCACCTCCTGGGTCACCTCCTGGGGCAATGGGGAGGCAGGCTGGTGGGATGGATTTGACAGAGTGCTTACTAAAAGTGAGGTGGTGGGGTGGTGGGCAAGTTGATGATCTAGCCGCTGCTGCAGCTCGGGGCCCCTGATCCCACATCACCTTGCTCGGTGCGGAACCCTCAGCTGCCTCACCTGCACCCACTCTGCATCCACAGGCTTCACGCTTGTCGGCTGCTTCTCCCTGCAGGGTTGAGCAGAGGGCTGTCAGGACACCATTGCAAACAAGCCACCACCCCTCGCCGCCGTTGCCGCCGCCGCCGCCGCCACAGCTCTTCTTACCCAGTCTTCTCTGCGTTGCACTTGATCTGCGGCCTGCTGCTAGCTGGGTGTGCTCGGAGGCCGGCAATGGCTCGGGAACGGGGAAGGGCGGAGGCCGCTCCCAGAGCCGGGCCGTGGAGGGCGTGGAGCTGCATTTTGTGATGCTCAGACACGTGTGAAGCGATGCACTGGGCTGGAGGACCACCGCTGTGATCACCGGAGAGTTCAGGCCAGGCACTCGCGGCGCCCACGCTGCCACCGCTGCGCCTTAGCTGGGAGCTGCCCACCGCAACTCTTGTTTCCAAGTTTACTGCGTATTGCTTTGCACAACGTGCCTCTGTCGAGAAGCAAAATGAAGCGAGTAAAGGGGTGCAGGGTACAGGCAGCCGTGCGGCCAATGTGGCTGGGCTGCAGGGCGAGTAAGAGTACACACGCCCATGGTGGGCAGGGGAGAAGGGAAAAGGAAGAGCAGCCATTGGCAGCTACCTGCAGGGGCTGCCTAAACTGAAGAGAGGAGGTCTGACTGCCTGGAGACCTATACGAGCGTTGGTTGAGCGCATGGGCGACGGCAGAGCGAGCCGTCGTGGCCCCGCTCAAGCCTCAAAACACATCGGGGTTTTTGTTGAAGCCGCCGGCCGCCATGGCGTCCTTGCCGTCTGTGGCCTGCCTGAGGTGCAGCGCCAGCGAGTAGTTCTGCACCTCCAGCGCGTGCACCTTCTGCTGGAAGCCCTCCAGCATCTGGCGCAGCTGCGCCACCTCCGCCTCCTTGCCGCTGCGGGGCGGGGGAGCAGAGCGGGCCAGTGAGCAACGCGTCGGACCACGACGGCAGAGCCAGGAGAGCAGGCAAGCCACAATGTGCATCCAAGGCACACGCTGCCACCAGCGGCAGCACCTGCTGGGCTGCGCATTGACCGCATGGCGAAACCCTCTCCTCCCCGTTCACTGCAGCACGTCGCCCCGCCCCGCCCGCAGCCTCACCTCAGCTCCTGCAGCCGCGTGTTCTGGATGGCGACCGCGCGCTTGAGCAGCTGGTTCTCCCGCAGCGCCTCCGCCAGCTGGTCGCGCAGCTGCTCGGCGTCGCCCGGGGCTCCCTGCAAAGCGGGGGAGGTGCAGCAGCTCACAGTTGGGTGCGGCTGGCATGGCATGCTCGGATGGGGGTTGTGGCAGTCCTCCCACCGCCCCCTCCTGCCCAACCTGCCCAACCTGCCCCTGCCCAACCTGCCCCAGCCCCACCTGCTTGGCGTGCCGCACCGCCGCCTGCTCAAAGGCTTGCAGCACTTTGGAGGCGCGGGTGCGGGCGTCGGCCAGGTTGGTGGCGGCCGCCATCTCCCGCACTACAACATCAATCCACTCCTCCGCTGACCGCGGCTGCCCAGCGGCGCTGGCATCGGCGGCGCCCTGCTGTGGCTGCTGCGCCTGCTCCTGCTGCTGCTGCTGCGCCTGCTCCTGCTGCCGCTGCTGCTCCGCCGCGTGCTGCCCCGCCGCGGCTGCTGCGGCGGCCT
>RRZL01000080.1:446603-473630 GCA_006782975.1 Chlorella sp. Dachan | reverse complement strand
AGTTTGCGGTCCGAACTCTGTCTGGCAGGGGGTTGTGCTCTACGTGCGGCGGCCTGTAAGTCTGCTGCAGGTCGCGAGAGTGGCTTGGGGAGCCCTGGGGCGCCTTGAAAGCCCGACCTGCATTTGCATGGCCCATGCGGCAGCCCTCAGGACCCGCGCAGCCCGCACTACTCACTGCTCAAGCGCGCATCGGGTCGCTGTGAGTCCCCTCGGAGCCCACCCGCCCCCTTGGAGCGCCCCAGCGGAGCGGAGCGGTCAGCACTGCACCCAGCAGGCCAGTGGTTCGCAGGCCCTTGCGCGGCGGCCAGGGGGATCCCTTGCACCCACCCTCCTGGGTGACAGCGACGATCGAAAGGGGTTGCGGCGCTAGGCGAATATGAGGCGCGCGGCAGTGAGCCTGCTGCGCTACTCGGCGCAGCTGGCGCACCAGCAGGCGGCCAGCACCTCCACGGCGATGCAGGTGGGGCGCGGGGCAGGGTGGGCGGCCTGCCTGCGGCGCTGGCGGCGGCGGCGGCGGTGCGGCCCGCCCGCACCTTCCTCCCTCTCACGCCTTGTGTGAGTGTGTGCTGCGCCTTTCCCTTGCACAGGCGGCAGCGTGCGCGGGCAGCAAGCGGTGGTTCGCTACCAACAGCCACGACATATTCAACACGGTGCGCGAGGGTGGCAGCCTGGGCGACTGCATGGCAGCCCTGCGTATCGCTGCAGCGCCCCTCGTGGGCTTCCATGCCGGGGCTGATCGGCGCCCAAGTGCCCGCTGCCTGCTGCCCTGCAGCACCGCCACGAGGCGCACAACAACTGGGACACCGAGTTTGACTTCACGGACGCCAACTACGAGAAGGTGAGGGGGCTGCCGCACGTGCACATGGGCCGGCGTTAGGGCTGCTGCAAGCACGTGGCCTCTGTACCTACCTGGCCCCCCTCCCAAACACCCGTCCAAACCGTGCCACCACTCCCGCCGCTGCCCTGCTGCCCAGGTGGCGGAGATCATCTCGCGCTACCCCACCAACTACAAGGCCAGTGCGCTCATCCCGCTGCTGGACCTGGCGCAGCAGCAGAACGACGGCTGGCTCAGCCTGGCGGCCATGAACCGCGTGGCCAAGATCCTGGACATGGCCGAGATCCGGGTGTACGAGGTGCGCTCACACGCTGGGCCTGCTGCGCTGCGCTGCATGCCGCGGCATGCTGCTGTCGCTGCTGTTGGAGGGGCAGAGGCGGCTGATGGCACGCCATGCAGCACATCCGCGCTCGCCGTGGGAGGGCACAGCACCTGTGTGTGAACGCTTGTCGCATCCGCCTCGTGATGGCTCGATATAGCAGCCGCCGCCGCCGCCGCTGCCACAGCACGAGCCAGCAGCAGCAGCAGCCGCAGCAGCAGCACCAGCAGGCGTGGCCATGCAGCAGCTGCTGATGCCTGCTGCCTCCCTGGCGCCCCCGCCCGCAGGTGGCCACCTTCTACACCATGTTCAACCGCAGCAAGATCGGCAAGTACCACGTGATGGTCTGCGGCACCACGCCCTGCATGCTGCAGGTGCGCACTGGTGCACACGGATGGGATTTGCTGGCCGGGATGGCATGTGGCGGGGCTGGCATGCTCGGGGCCCACGCCGCCAGGCCGCCTCGCTTGCAGCTGACATGCCGCTGCCCGGGTGCCCTTGCCATGCCGACGCTGCTCACGCTCACGCATGCACCCACCTGCCCGCTCCTGCAGGGCGCCAAGGGCATCTACAAGGCGCTGAAGGAGCACCTGGGCATCGACTACGGCCAGACCACGCCGGTAAGGGCCGCAGCCGATGAGCAGTGCCGCAGCCTGGGCATGTGTCATGTGTCATGTGGCGGCTGGGCGTTTGCTTCCTCGGCGCACTACAGCACATCGGTGCTGATGGGTCTATGTTACTGCCCTGCACGTCCGACCTCCCTGCCGCCTCCCGCCTCAACCAACCCGGCTCTGGCCCTCAACCCCCACACACCCACCCCCGCAGGACGGCATGTTCACGCTGGGCGAGATGGAGTGCATGGGCGCGTGCGTCAACGCCCCCATGATTGCCGTGGCCGACTACACCAAGGGCGTGGAGGGCTTCTCCTACAACTACTTCGAGGCAAGCGCAGGGAGGCTGTCTGGCCTGGGGGCGCTGCGGCAGTCCATGTGGGCGCATCGGCACACGGGTTGAGCGTGTGGGGGCTGCCGCGGCTGCTGTGTGCTGTGCCCCGCCTGCCCAACAGCCTGCCGTGCGCGCGTCTGTTGCGCTCACATTGGCAGCCTTGCGCTCGTCTGCACCGTCTGTTGTGCAGGACCTGACGCCGGAGGACACCATCAACATTGTGGAGACGCTGCGGAAGGGCGGCAAGCCCAAGGTGCGCCCTGCCTTGCCGGGCGGTAGCCAAGCAGGACCGGATGGAGTGGGACGTTTGCATGATGCCATGGGCAGGCGCGGCGGGATGTGCGATGCGCACGTGCAATGTTGAGCTTGTCGACCGAGCTGTAAGTCCTCATGTCCTTGCCCTTTGCTGCTGCCACGCCCTCGCTGCCCTCCACAGATTGGCTCCCAGCACCGCAGCAAGGCGGAGCCGGCGGGCGCGGTGGTCAACGGCAAGTGGGTGCCCAGCAAGCCCGGAGCAGACGGCCTGACGCTGCAGGGTGCGCCAACCAGGGCTGGGCTGGCCAGGTTTGGGTGTGCGGCTGTGGACGTGCAGACATGCAGTTGCACGGAGGCCTGCGCAGCAATGCTGCAATGCTGGCCGCCATGCTTTTGATCCGAGCCTCCTTCCTTTTCTGTATGCGCAGGCGAGCCCCCTGGCCCTTACTGCCGCGACCTGGATGCGCCCGAGGCCCAGATAACGCCCCCTCCCCCGCCCAAGTAAACTGTGGAGCGCTGGCTGGCGGTGCTCCTGGGCGTCACTCCCCTTTTGCTGTACACCTTACTCCACCCTCTCAGGGCAGCGCATGTGGCTGATGCCCGTGGCTGTCTTGAAGGGGCCTGTAGCTTGCTCCTCCCCGCTCCCCGTCTCCCTGTTGTTGCTCCCGGCTCCCCGCCGCCTTTGCACCCACGCAGCCGGCCTGAGGCCGGCACGGTGTAATCTTGTCATGAGGCTGATGTCTTAGGTCTGTGAGGCAGCCATAGAGCTGCGGAGATGAGGAGCGTTGCATGTCTGCTTCGAGGGAAGCGATGCTCGTGGGCAGAGCGCCATGGGGACGGTGGCGGAGCAATGAAGCAGCCAGAGGCTCCCGGCTGCGAAGTTTGGCGTCCGATCGCATCCGCCCAAGGTTTGCTTGGCTCTGCCGGCGCCAGGAGCCTCTTGGGCCCGCTCGCTCTTTGACCTCCCCCCACTCGCTGTGCTGCGGGCCTGCGCGCCTGCCAACGTGTAGCTGCGGTCTGTCACGAGTGATCGCAGGCGCCACACCAGGCGCGCCGCTGCCACCACCACCGCCGCCGCCTGCCGCCATCACCACTTCTGGCCGGCGGGCGACGGCAAGCATGGCGGCCTCTGTATCCTTGGCTGAGGCGGCGGCGCAGCTAAAAGCAGACCTTGAGATGCTGGATGCCGGTGCCAAGGAGGCGGCGGCGCTCCTGGACCGTGCCGCCTGGTCGATGGGGCAGCTCGACCGGCAGGTGGGTTGGCAGCGTTGGGCACGCTGCGCCTCCCTGTGGATCTTTTCGCATCTAGTTTACAAGGCTGGACCTGCTAACCCAAGCATACCAGCTCATTGGGCACTGCCACAAGCCACCAGATGCTGCCGAGGCCACCTCCCTCTCTCCCCTGCAGGTGGCCCCCATGACGGCCCGCACAGCACCACTGGCGCGCGCCCGGGTCAACATCCAGGCCGCCAAGGCCGCCAGCGAGGAGGTGCTGGACCACCTGGACGCATCACGCAAGGTTGGTGGGTGCTGGCGGTGTGTGTGGGCGCGGCATATGTCCCAGAGACTGCCTGGCGGGTTGGGGTCCGACAAGATGCCCAGCCGCTGACCTGACGCGTGCTTCCCCTCCACCTTGTGCACCACCAAACTGACTGGAACTCCCCCGTCTCCCCACCCACCACCACGCAGATGCAAGGCACCATCCAGGCGGGCCCCCGCAGCGCCAACCTGCAGCCCTTCCTGGCCGCGCTGCAGCGCCTGGAGGCCGCCATCCTCTTCCTGCAGGCCCACCGCTCCATGCAGAGCGCCGAGGATGCGCTGCGCCACACGACAGCGCTGCGGGACAGCGGCCTGGCGGCCTGCGCCGCCGAGTTTGGTGCGCTGCTGCGCAAGCATGCCATGGTACCAGAGACGCTGCTGGCGCGGCTGCGCTCGGCGGCGGAGGCCAGAAGCGGCGGGAGCGCAGCAGGCAGCGGCAGCACAACAGAAGCGGCAGACGCAGCATCGCCAGCGCCGCTGGACCTGCTGCCTGAGGCTGTGCTGGACCGCCTGCGCCCGCTGGCCGGCGCCATGCTGGGAGGCGGCAGCAGCAGCAGTGAGGGGAAGCGCAGCTGCGTGAGGATCTACGTGGAGGCACGCAGCGGCCTGCTGCGGTCGGCGCTCGGCAGCCTGCTGGCTGCCTTGACCAGCGTGGTGGCGAGCGCCAGCAGCAGCAAGGACGGGCAGGCGCAGCTGACCTGGCAGCACGTGGAGACCCGCATACCAGGGTGCGCCTGAGGGGTGGTGGGTGGGTGGGTGAGTGGGTGTGGCGTTGTCAATCACCTGCATTGTCGCAATGTGGTATGGAAAGGAACTCCAGCATCACCTTGCCCTCGCCTCCTGCTGGGCCCCCCGCTGTGTGCAGCTGGGTGGTGGCGCTGCGCCTGTTTGTGCGGCTGGCGCAGGAGGAGGCCCGCCTGTGTGCCGCCGTCTTCCCTGCCCCGGAGCAGGCGGCGGTGCTGTCCCAGGTGCAAGCAGACAACGATGCCATGCGTAGCCTCATGTGGAGCTGCTGTGTGCTCTTGGCAGCTGAGTCCTGGGTGGTGCCAACAACCAGCTCCAAACTGCCTTGTTTGATTTCCCGTTCTAATTCCAACCTCTGTCCCACACCAGGTGGCCTCCGGCGGTGCAGCCCCGATGCTCGAGGCAGCCGACGCTGTGCTGGCTGTGCGCCGCGTGCCCGAAAAGCTGATTGGCTGCCTGGACATGCATGCCGCAACAGAGGCGGCGCTGGGGCCGCTGCAGGTGGCGCTGGCGGTGAATGGCAGCCGCCTGGAGCACCGCTCGATGGGCCTGGACCGGCCGGCGCTGGTAGGCCAGCTGGCACAGGTGCGTGGGCGGAGTTCCTGCACGAATTGACAGCAGGGAAGTTGAGCATGATTTGTATGGTGCTAGACACTCCACTACCCACCAACCTGGCAACTCTTCTACTCAAACCATCACTTATCCACCTCACTCCAATCCCCCCATGCCCATCTTCCCGCAGCTGCGCGGGCGGCTGGTGGCGGAGGCGCGGGGCTGCTTTGGGGAGCTGCAGGACGCGCTGCCGCGGGAGGCGGCCAAGGGCGTGCCCGCAGACGGCACGGTGTGTGGTGCTGCGTGCTGGGTGGGCTGGCTGCAAGGCCTGCCAGGGGGGCCAGCACGTGGGGTTCTCGTTCTGCAGTAGAGGGCCCATGGCACATCAACGGCCGCCCCGGCACACCGTACCCCCCCTGCCACAGGTGCACCCACTTTGCGCAACATGTGTGGCCCTGCTGAAGCGCACGCTGGCCTACAAATCGGCGCTGCCGGTGCTGTATGGGGAGGGTGAGTGCGGTGGTTGTCGTCAGGTAGAGATGTTGGGAGGCTGCATGTGGGCCACTGCACACTACTTGGCCTTGCACCCTTCCAGCCTGCCTGCCTGCCTGTCGGTCGCCATTACGCCTCGGTCCGATCATGAGTCTCTGTCCGGCCCCTGCCTTTGTGCAGGCGCCGGCTCAGCTGCCCGAGGCACAGGAGGGCTGGCGGCGGAGGCGCAGATGCTGGACAGGATGGCTGCTGCTGTGGGCCACACGCTGGAGGGACTGCTGTCAGGCAAGCGGCATGTTCTGCCAGCCGTCATCCAGCGTTGTTTGGGACCGCTCAGTTTGCACCATGACTGCCATGTACGAGTTGTGCCGCTGGTCGCCGCCCACACACCAAGTCATAAGCCTGCTGTGCTGTGTGCTGCAGCGCTGGACGCCAAGGCGCGGGCCACATACAAGCAGCGCGCTCTGGCCACTCTGCACCAGGTGCGTGCCTGGTTGATGTGCCCCTGCTGCGGGTTCCTTTATTCAAGGCTGGCAAGGTTGCGCAAAACTGCTGTGCGTGAGATTGGCTTGCACACCTTGTGCCCTCCCTGTGCCCTGGAACCTGCTGTGACTCGGCATCCACACCCCACCTGCCTGTGTTGCAGCTCAACAACCTGGCCTACTTGTGCCACGCAATTGAGGGCAGCAAGGAGCTGCGGGCGGTGGGGGAGGCCTGGCTGGAGCGGCACCAGGTGGGCGCTGCGGGCTGCAAGGGTGGTATGAGTGTGACAGTAGTGTATTGCATATGGAAACGGTGGCGGGTGGGCAGGCAGGCCGGCTGGCAACCTGGGTAGAGCACTTCAGCCAGTCCTGACTGTGCTCAGTGTGCCGAACGCACCCTCGGAGAGCCCCCTTCATGCCTGCAGGGCCAGGTGGAGCAGCAGCGGCAGGCATTTGTCGAGGCGGCCTGGGGCCCGCTGCTGGCGCTGCTGCGCCAGGATGCTCGGCAGCCGGTGCCTGCCAACCTGGCGGGCGACAAAGCGGCGCGCCAGGGCATCAAGGACAAGTGGACGGCGGTGAACAAGGCGATGGGCGAGGCGCAGGCGCAGCAGGTGCGGCTGGGCGGGGCGGGGCGGGTGGGCTTCCAGTGGTTGCAGGCGGCTGGTCCTTGCAACCTCACAACTCCAAACAATGCGCCCCCCTCGTCCCTACCGGCCAATCGTTTGCAGGCCTGGGCGGTGCCAGACGCCGGCCTGCGCTTTGCGCTCAAAGACGCCGTGTCCGAGGCAAGTGGGGCACGTGGAGCGGCGGCGGGTGCCCATCCCCCTTGGTTGAGCCGGTGGTTGGTTGGCCAGCCCACGTTGACCACAGCCTTGCCTCCATCAACCTTGCCTCCTCCACTCCCTCCAGGCGCTGCTGCCCGCCTACGAGGCCTTCTTTGGCAAGTACGCCGGCAAGGCCTACACCTCAGACCACCGCAAGCATGAGCGCTACAGCCCGGCCGATGTGCAGGCGCTGGTGGCAGACTTGTTTGACGGGGCTGACAGCACAGGAGCAGGCGGCCTGGTGGGCCGCTCTCCCAGCAAGTCGCCCGGCAGCATGTCTGGCGGCTCGCTGGCTCGACGCCTCAGCGGCCGCGGCTTCACACCCTGAGCATGCGCCCTGCATCTCCTGGTTAGCCTGGTCATGCACTTGTTCCGATAACACACACGCAAGCTTACAAGGGCACAGCATGCAAAGGCGACAAACGCAGACCTCCGCCCATCCCAGGGCAAGCAAAGCTTCAGGCTAATGTGCTGCAGGGCTGAATGGGGTGCGATGAATCAGAAAACTGGGGGGCACCCGGGTGCGGCATCCATGGAATCGGGACTCATCCAAATGACGATTGCAAGCGGGGCACGGTTGAATCAGCTGGGTAGTAGGGGACAGATGGCCGAGCAAGCAACACATGGGTACGGGTTCTGGCTGGCTGTTGCAGGCTTGGTTGGGTTCAAACGGTACGCACTACCCATGGGGTTGGGGTGGGGCTTGGGGTGGGCCTGCCGACTTGTGCCGGCAGGCCAGAGGAGCGGTTGGGGCGGCACCGTGTTAAGCGCCGTGCATGGACAAACGCATCAGGCCTAACCAGCCAGGCCGGCCTTCTGGAGGGTGTCGGCCACAATGGCATCGGCGGAGGGCAGGCCAGAGCCAGAGCCCTTCTTGGAGGGATCGGCGCAGTAGTCTGCGGTGGTGTCGCAGGACAGGGGCTTGCCCGCGGCCTTGGTGGCGCTGTCATTGATGGCCTTCTGGTCGTCGCTGTTCAGGCTGGTGCGCCCCGCCTTGGCGGCGGCCTGCCACTGGGCGGCGCAAGCGGGGGCGCAGAAGGCCGCCAGCTCGGCATCGCCGGCCTGGGAGACCTGCTGGCCCTGCTGGGAGCCGGTGCCCTGCTGGCCGCTGGGCTGGGGCTGGGTCTTGGGCGCCTGAGGAAGCAGGGAGGCGGCGGAGGCGGGCAGCTTGACGGTGGGGACGCTTGGGATGGCGGTGCGCGCCGCGGCGGTGGCTTGGGCAGCGGCGGCTTGGGCGGCACGGGCAGCCGCCGCCTCTTGCTCCTTGCGCACCTCGGCCTGGATCTGGGCAGCCTGCTCCTGGGAAGCCTGCTGGGCCTGCAGGGCCTGCTGGGCAGCGCTGGGCTGGGGCTGGGTGCGCTGGGCGGGCTGCTGAAGGGCCTGCTGGGGCTGGGTGCGCTGGGCAGGCTGCTGAGGGGCCTGCTGTGCCTGCTGGGGCCTCAGGGCCGCAGCGGCAGCCTCGGACGCAGCCTCGGCCTCAGCGGCGGTCGCGCCCTGGCCATCGGTGACGCCGGCGGCGGCCAGGGCAGCAGCGGTGGCCTTGGCCTGGTCCCCACTGGCCTCAGCGCTGGCGAGCGCAGCCGCACGGGCGCTGACAAAGGTGGGCAGGTCGGCGGCCTTGGCAGCCGCCTCGGCGGCGGCAACGGCGGAGGACTTGGCGTTGCCGCCGCTCACGCTGGCCTGGGCAGCCGCAGAGGCGGCGGCGCTTGCAGAGGCAGAGGTCTAAGATGTTTGGGAGAGGGCAGGAGATGCGCACGTCAGTTAGGGAGCAGGATGAGGCCAAGCTGGCAAGCACCCCTCCCCACCCTTCCCACTGCAGCCGCTGCTGCCGAGCCAACCCGCCAACCAACCTGCCACCTGCCACCGGCCCACCTGGGCGGAGGCGCTGGCTGCGGCACGGGCCTGGGGCACGGCCTGCTGCGGGGTGACAGGCAGGCCGGCCTTGCCGCAGATGATCACAACCTTGGGCTGAACGTTGCACTGCAGCGGCGAAGGGGTGGGGAGGGAGGCGGGGGGGAGGGTGGTAGGCTTGGGAGCGGGGAAGGATATAGGGGGAAGGCAATGCGGGCGTAAACACTACACAGGCACACAGATGCCGCATGCCACGCATTGCGATTGCCGACGTGCAACAGCAGCCAGCCCCACCACAGTTGCAACCCCTCCTGCCCTGTTCCTCCCACACCCTGCCCACCTTCTGCACCACCACAGGCACCGGCACCTTGCAGACGAAGGAGATGATGATGGGGGCCACGTCTGCAGGCGGGAGGGATGGAGGGGCGTTGGAGTGATGTGATTGGGAAGTGCAAGTGGGAACCAGGGTGCTTGCACATGCAGCCCTTCAGCGCCCCTTCCGGCGCCCCTTCAATTGCCTTGCGCGTGCCCCCCTTCTACCCGTCTGCCCAACAACACCAGCCCCCCCAGCCCACTCACAGACGCAGGAGATGGGGAAGATGCAGGGGGGCAGGGTGATATCGGCCAGGTAGGCGGCCTGCGGGGTTGGGGGCGGGATGGGGTGGGAGCGCACATGGGGGCGCCGTCAGCCCAGGAAGCAGTGTGAGTGCAGCACCGCTTCCAGGCCGCCCAGCCTGCGTGCCCACTGATGTACTGGCAGGACAGGCAGGGTAGCCTGCCCCAGGTCCACATGCATGCACTGCTGCCTGCGCCAGGCCAGGCCCACCAATGCACCGCTTCACTCACCAGGGCCAGGGCCTCCAGGAAGTCGTGAGCCTGCTCGGGCCCCAGCTCAGCAACGGCCTGCGAGTAGAGGTGGGCAACGAAGCGGCGGCGCTGTAAGACGCGGTGTGGGGCAACACCTTGCATGTGGCAGCAGGCGCAAGCGATGGCAGGCGAGCAGAAGTTGAGCGGGCTCCCTGCCGGCACTGCAGCATCAAGGCGCTCGTTCCTGCCCGTGCCCAAGACCAGGCGACCCAAGCACTTACGATGGCCAAGGAGGTGGCAGCGGCGTCGCAGCCGCACTTGTCCACAGCCTCGGCCAGCGCCTGCAAATCAGGCGGTTGAAAAGCTGGTGGGTAGCAGCAATGGCATGAGGAACAGGTGCATGGGAAGGAGGAGGTGCTGCACACGGGGGGACAAGGTCATACGGGAGCCAAGCGCAGCGCACCTGGGCGGTGGCCAGCGCAAACTGGGAGCTCTTGCAGGTCTTGCCGCACGTGGCGCGGTCGTAGGCCAGAGCGTCGCTGAAGGCCACGGCGATGGCGTAGCCGGTCTCCACTGCGGCAGTTTGGAAGGAGGGTTGGGTGGGCAGGCCATAGGGAGAGGGATTTGCCAGGATAAATGAAGGCATGGCAGCACACGAGAGCAGTTCAAAAGCAGTCAAAATGATGTCCAGACGCAACCGAGCTTCCACGAACGAGCCTCGCCCTCGGGCATCGCCCCTGCCCCCCCCCCCATGTAGCACACCAGGGTACAGGCAGATGGCGTCGGTCAGGGTCAGCACCCAGACGCGCTTGCAGGCCTCCACATCAACGTCGGGCAGGAGGAAAGCCTTGGCGGCGGCGGCGGCCACGGCCTTTGGGGGGCAGGGGGAGGGCGGCAGGAGTGTGTGAGCGCAGTTGGCAGCGGGTGCCAGCTGTGGTCCCACAATCCCAAGCACTGCCACTCTCCTTGTCTCACCTTGGCCTGCACGGCACCACGGCCAATCACTTCGGCAGCAGCCTTGGCTGCGGCCTCAGCGCTCGCACCACCTGAGAGGATCAAGGAGGGGAGGGATGTGTAAGCAACCCAACAGGATGCGTGGCGGTTGGTGCGCATGCCAACCGCCCATGACGTCACCGCCCATGACGCGACTGCCCACAAACCCAAAGCCAAACCAGGCCCCTGCGCTCTTCCACCCCCAAATCTACAAGGTGCAGGAAAGGCTCACCCTGGCTTGCGGCCTGCGCCCATGCCGACGCGGCAGACGAGGCGGATGCACCGAAGCCACTGGCGCTGGAGGATGCCACCGCGCGAGCGAGGGCAGCGGCGGAGGCGTCGGCGCCAGAGGCAGACGCAGAGGCCGCGGCCTCAGCAAAGGCTTGGGCTGCAGGGGAAAGGAGGGAGGCAGGGCAGGAGGGTTGCCAAAACCAGCTGGCAAGCTGGCAGCGCTGGAATGGCGGGCGTGGCGGCAGGGCCGTCGGCGCGCCGATCGGCGCGGCGGCGCGCGGCGGTTGCCTCACCCAGCGTGCCGGAGGCGACGGCGGTGGCATCAGCGGAGGCGGAGGCGCTGGACTGGAGCAGCTTGCGGTCTCGGGAGCCTGCACGGGGCCGAGGAGGATTTGGTTGTGGGGCAACCGCGTTGGGCGTGGGCGGGCTGGGCGGGCTGCTGCTGCCTCCAGCACTTCCAGAGCGCTTGCCAAGGCTGTGGCAATGCAGACAAAGCGCTCACGAGGGCGCTGGGCACGGCAAGCAGAGCCAGCTGCTCTCCAGCACTTCCAGCGCCTGCCAAGGCGGCTGCCAAAGGCTGTGGCAATGCAGACAAGCCTCACCAAGGGCGCAAGACGCTGCTGCCAGGAGCAGCACGAAAACTGCGCTTGCACGCATTCTGGTTGGGGCTTGCTGAGCTCAGGGATCCAGAGAGAGGGAGAAGAGAGGGGTGGAAAGATGGAGAAAGGGGAAGGCGCTGGTTTTTGTGCGGGCGCGGGCCGTGAGCTGTCGCCATGGTGGCGCTTTGCATCAGCAACCTGTGTTAGGCCCGTCCCATACCCAACCGACCAGCATGACCGCAAGGGTTTGACCTATTTCTTGAGGTTTGTACTCCAATCCAAACCTCAATAGTGAGCGGCCCCTTTGCCTGTGGTCTTGTGGCTCGTGCAGCTCCCTTGGCGCCGGGAGCCGCCCGCCGTGCGGGCGCCACCTGTTTGCTTCAACACACGCTTCACTTTGCACAGACCATGAGTTTGGCTGGGTGGGCAGTGCTCTGGCAGCAGAGAGAACAGACTAAGTCCAGCTTGCGGCACTCATTGCCATGCGCTCTCTCCCATGATCCTTCAGCTGCTTTGTTCATGGGACATCGCGGCATCACTTTGTTTCACAAGCTCAACAAAGTAAATCACTCGGCGAGGTTCAAGCAGTCGGTGGAGGAGCAGAAAGCAGCTGGTGAGTGCCCTGCACATTTGGCTACCCCCGCGCCACCGCTCCCGGCGATACGAAGCGCAGAGCAGGCGCCGCAAACTTGGCGCCGTAGTGGCCCTCCCAACCGCGCCGCTCAGTGCCACGCAGCAGCACCAGCGCCCGCCGCACACCGGGCGGGTAGCCCTCCAGCCGTACCGCCTGCCGGCGCCACTCGCATGGGACTGCCGACCGCACGCCGGTGCTGGCCAGCGCGGCAGCACCGCCCATCCAGGCGTCCACTGCAGTAGGCGGCAGGGCGATTTTGGTTTGAAACACGAGCTGCAGGGATCTGCATGGCACAGCCTTCTAGAGCAGCACGCAAAGCATCACACATCCAGCAGCTCAGCAGCTCAGCGTGGCCATCACGCACGTTCAAAGTGCGCCGCTGGCACGGGGCCGGATCGCGAGTCCAGCATCAGCCGCGCCTCAAACTCGCCGGGGCAGTCAAAGCGGCCGGCGGTGAACACCTGCGCGTGGCAGCGCAAGGGGACAAGTTGCAGGGGCGCTGTAAGCCATCACACACGCGTCACCTGCGCTGCAACCGACACAACGGAACATAGCATGACTGCGCTCTTGTCTGCAGCGCCCCCAACCCACCTCCAGCAGCAGCGCCGGGCAGCTGTCCAGGAAAGCGCAGGCCGCCGCGTGCGACAGGCCCCGCAGGCGCAGCTGCTCCAACAAGTCCACCTCCTGCATCAGCGCCGGCCAGGCGTGGCCGCCCCAACCGCAGCTGGATGCCACGGCGCCCGCGAGCCGCCACGAGGGCCCGCCCTGCAGAAAGGAACACACAGAGAGGCTTGCGGTGTGTGCACGCTCTCGCAACCTTGCCCACCGTTGGCGGCCGTGCACACGCATAGCAGCTGCAATGCAGTGATGCCGGCTGATCAGCCGCTGGTGCTGCAGAGCGCCCACCTGGGGGCTGAAGGGCGGCACCGGCACCGGCGGGCGCGGCGGCTCCACCCCTGCTTGCGAGGGCAGCGTGAGGCCTTCCATCGCTAGCTCGCCCCACTGCCAGGGCTGCCCTCCAACCAGAGACACCCAGGGCGGCTTGGCTCGCCCAGGCGCATCCCCTGCAGCGCTGCGCCGCGCCGCCAGCTGCTCGTCCAGACACAGCCATGGGTTCTGAGGGCGAGACCGCATGTGGGAGGAAGCAACGGTTGATACGCATGGGTATGCAAGCGCTTGCTGCCGCAGCAGGTGTGACTCCAATAGAGTCAGATTGAATGGCAAACCAGGAGCGCCACGTTACTCACCAGCAGCAGGTTGGCATGGTACAGCGAGCAGTAAAGTGTGGGCAGGTGCAGGCCGGTGGCACTAGCACTGGTGCCGGGTGCGCCACGCAGTGCCGCAGCCAAAGGCGGTGGCAGTCGATTGAGCCAGAGCTCCTGTGACAGCCGCGCAGTCAGTTGGCAACGGAGCAAGGTTAGATGGCGCAACTGCTGCCGTTGGTCTGTCGTCGGCGTCGGCGTCGGCGGTGGGGCTGGTGCAGTGCAAAGAGCCATTCATGCCGTCGCGGCACGATCCTTGCGGTCTGCTCACCTCGCTGTCGGTCGCCAACGCGCTCAGGCGCCTGTTTGTGAGCGCCACGGCGCGCAAAAGGTTCAGCGCGTCCGCTCTCTTAAAGATGGCCACCAGCACTGCATCCGGGAGCTCTCCAAAAAACGATGCCATGGCGATCGAAGCAGCGCGGAGGCGCCGACGGCCCGCTGAAGTGCACTCCGCCACCTCCCGACGGCGCACTGGAGCAGACATGCAGCACGCGCTCTTGCAGCTGTTCCCACTGACTCGTGCAGGGTGAATCGGTTTACATCACATTAAATTGATTTCAAGGTTGGCCTGGCGGAGCTGCATGACCTGTCACACGTCTTCTCGCGCCTCCAGCACGTCGTCCGGCGGCGCCGGCGTGGCCAGCGCCTCTTCAAGCATGCTGCACAGCGGGAGCAGGCAGGCAGGCAGGCTGAGGGCTTACAGTCATGGTCGTCAGTGTGTGACGATAGATACGTGACAAATAGGGCTGAAGCAGCCATGAAATGACTTCATGCCATGCCGTCAGGCTAGCACGTTCCAAAAGCCCTGCCCAACAAGCCCGGCGACTCCCCACCTGCGGTGCCAGCTCGGCGTGTGCATGGGCAGCGCCCAGTAGCGCCGGTCCCGCCCAAAGATTTCCTCAAAATTGTTGGCCATGCCTCGATCGAATGGCCAGGGCCTGCAGACGCACGGTGGTGCATAGCACGGGTTAGTCGCTTGTACCGATGCAAGCAGGCGGCCGGCGGGAATCGGCAAGCATGTTCAGCGACACGTTGCAGCTGTTGCTACCCCACTGTGCTTGAGAGACTGAACCACCACGCCCTCACTTGACAGGCCGCTTCTCGTACGCCTCTATCGTTGTTTTGTTCACCGCACACAGCCGAGCGTGCATGATCACAAACCCTAGGAGCGCCAGCCTGTGGCAAAGTTGTGAATGAAGAGTGTTAGGCAATGCAAACAGCATATAGCTGCCTGGCACTCGAAGGTGTGCATGCCCATGTGCGAGCCAGCCTGCCTACCGACCAACACTGCCGCAAAAGCTGGCCCACGGGTTCACGCACGTGAAGGCGGTGGCGAACACGAATGCCAGGAAGGTGAATATGAGGGCGGTCACGTCGGGGGACATCTCCTTGAACAGGTCGATGCAGGGGCGGACCAGCAGCGCCGCACTGCAGCCACACAGTGGGGGGAATGGAGCATGCTCAGGGGTTGGTTTGGATGCGGCACTCACAGCAGCAATGCGAGTGCAACCTGTCGAGGCGGCACGGGCTGGCCCAGTCCATCTGCAGCAGTCGATGCCTCCGCCAGCAGCGGAGCAGCAGCGCACAGCAGCACCAGCCCAGCGGCCCACCTGATGGCGCAGCCCAGCAGGGCGTACACCAGGAAGAGCAGGAAGTGCTTGTAGTTGAGCAGGCCCACGCAGTTGAGCACCCAGCTGCAGGCCAGGGTGGGTTGGCGGGCAGTGGATGGGCAGGTGACCGCAGGCTCACACGCCGTTCACACGTCGTGTGTGATGAAAGGACGCGGCTGGAAGGCGGGCGCTGAGTGGCTCCATCGGAGTGCGCATTCAGCCGCCCACCTTCCATGCCCCACGCACCCCTCCCTCCCTCCCCCTCCCCCCACNTCACAGGCAGTAGTGGTCCATGCGCAGCACGCAGCGCCCCGTCACGCTGTCGTGGTGCGCCCGGGGCGGTTTCCACGCCTGGCACTTGCGGCAGTAGCGCGGCCGGTTGACCACGGCTCGCGCCGCGCTGCCATCCCAGGCCTGCCCCCGCCGCTGCTGCTGCTGCTCCCAGGTCAGCCGCTCCCACGCCTCCAGCTCCGCCTCGGCCGCCTGAGGTGGTTTAAGTGGACAGCAGGCAGGAGGGTGAGCCATCAGCGACTAGTACGAGGCAGGGTGAGGTCAGAGCCAGGCGTATGCTCATACTAGCACTCGCGCCCGCCACCCTGCTACCTGCCCAGCCGACAGCCCCAGGCCCAGCAGCTGCACGCGGCCCTCAGCACCCGCCCCACACGTGCCTCTGCATCCTGGAAGGGGTGCCAGCCGCGCGGCACGTGCCCCGGCTCCGTGGCGAAGCAGGCCAGGTAGCTCCACAGCGCCATGCCCACCACTGCGGTGTACACCGCTGCACCCAGCACGCCCGCTGCCGCGGTGCCGGCGCTGTGCGAGTGCACCGCCGGCACGATGGAGCTGCGGCAGGGGCAGAAGCCAGGATGTGGGGCAGGGTGAGAGGGGGTTGGGGGACGAGGGCACCCCGGCCGGCATTGGTGTTGTGGCTTCCATGGCAGGAGGCATGCCAAAACACAGGTGGGTCGGCTCGGCGTGCAGCAGCAAGCCCCGCACCGCTTACGTGCGCATGGTCACAAAGTAGATGCCCAGGATGATGAGCAGCACAAACAGCACCATGATCTGCGACGCACAGCATGTGTCATCGCATGAGCAGCGTGGCAGTGTGCAGGTGGCTGCACCGGGCTGGGCTGCTGGGCTGAGCAAGGAGGGCCCGTGCCCCTGCTCCGTGTAGCAGAGCAGCAGCTTGTTGCAACATGACGCAGCTCAACGACCGACCCCCCCAAGCACGCACCTTGCCGATATGGCGCAAGAACCGGCAATGCCTGCAGCAGGGAGTGCACAGCGCAGGGCCGGCCTCAACAGTAGAGACCCAGGTGCCTGCCCGCAGCGCAATGCAACTGGTGCCGCCTTGCTGCTGTCCCCCAGCCCGTCATACAGCAGCCCGCGCCTCACCGGAAGCAGTCGAGCTGCGTGACGTCCATGGTGCTCCAGTGACACAAGTGGTTGAGGCGCCGGAGTGCCAGGAGCCGGTGCAGGCAGAGCGCCGCCGCCGCCGTGCAGTGGCGGCGGCGCCGTGCGGCGCCGGCAAGCCTGACGGGGCTGGAGCTGCGGCTGCGTGCAGTGGCCGGCTGCAGGGTGCCCGGGAGCTTTGGGGATGGCACCCAGGGCCGGCCCCAGGCCCGTCAGCGACTGAGCGGCTCGCGTTCTCCGCAGCCGGCTGGGCTTCCCTGCGGGTAGCTCGGCTCAGGCCACGCTCGATTGATGCGCAGGCGATCAGCAGCCCCTGGCGGCCCGGCATTCGTCTGCATTTTTCCCCTGCATTTTTCCTTGACTGGAGCCCGTCTCCCTGGCCTCCTGCATCCCTCTGCATTCCTGATTCAGTGATCTCGAAACCTGGCAGTACATCCAGCACGGCAGACCGCTCCTGCGCGACAAGCACACTTCGCTTGGGCTCCCTGGTGCTGCGATGGCGGAGAACGGCCAACTACGGCCCTCAGCAGGTGCATCAGGATCAGCTCCGTCAGAGCAGCAAGGGCCCAACCACGAGTGCCCCGCCGCCGCCAACGGCGCGGAGGGCGCACCGGCCACCGCCGCCGCCATGACACAGCAGCAGCAGCAGGGGCCCAGCAGCGCGCCACCCGACACGCGATCTGTAGGTAAGAGCGTGGGCGGCTGCTCCTGGGGCATGGACGGACTGCAGGGCTGCCCTGGCCAGCTTTGCGCTGGTACCGTTGGTTCCATACAACTTGTCATGCGTGCTGCGCCAATGCTGTGAGCAACGGTCCCTGCCAACCCCTTTCTGTGCCCCTCCTGCCCCCGACACTCAGGGCCGGAGGCTTGGGCGGCGCAGCGGCGCGCCTGGGCCAACCCCCGCAAGCGGAGAGGGGCAGAGCAGGACGGCGATGCGGAGGAGCGGTCGCGGCAGCCTGTCATCCCACCGGACGCAGAGTACGATACGCTGCTGGGGGCACCCTACCGCCGCTTTGAGCAGCCGATACCGCTGCCCGAAATGATCGAGTTTTTGACAGACTGCTGGGCGCTCAGCATCGGCCTCGATTGATCCAGCTGGCTGGGCGCTTGTTGCCTGCTGCGCCCCTGCTGCCTCAACGCTACGGTGCCTGCCTAGTGTGCCATGCCTCTTCAGCCCTACATGTCACTTGCAACCCACCGCTACCACTCCCATGTACACGTCCACAACTCTCTTACACACATGAACAGCTGCCACGTTACATGTAAACACACGAGCACAGTGTGCTGCACAGCAGTCAGTGGGCGATCATGAGCGGCCCAGCAGCGCTGCGCTCACACGCTGGCATAGCATGGCCCAGGCCAGCAGCCCCACAGCGCCTGGCGCGCTTGCCTTGCCTGTGCAAGGGAGGCGGGCAGGCCAACCAGTGAGTGTCCACACAGCATGCAGGTGGTTAGCAGCAGGGTTGGCTGCGCAAGCACGCAGTGAACCGCACCGTGTCTTGCGCACATGAGGCAAGCAGTCCACAGAGCTGACGCACCTGCGCCAATGCTGAGCCAGCGGCCCAGCGGCCACACGGTTTGGGGTTGCAGGTGCGCTACCACCGGCACAGCAGCTGCAGGCAGCGGGCAGAGGGAAGGGTCCGGAGAAGAGCGGAAAGAGGGGCGGCATGGCATGCCAACTCATTTCTTGACCGTAGCTGCTTAGCAGGTGCAGCGAATGGACCCCGCATGCCATTTTGCAAAGCCTGCTGCACAGCCAAAAGCAACTGCACATCACGGCTCAACACGCTGGAAGCAAGCGCCGCAACTCACTGGATTGATACACCAGCCAGCCCAGCAGTGCAAAGCGCAGCAGGCCGGGCAGCCGCAGCAGGAGGCGTGCGCCAGCCGGCGCCTGACCAGGGATGGGGTTCGGAAGCGGCAAGCGAGCTGGGTGAGGCCGCCTGTTGCATTTGCAGGCCACACGTCCTGCATGCCTTTCACAGTGCGACCACTCGCAAGACCGCCAGCTGCGGCTTCAAACCAACCAGTGATCACCTGCGCTTGCTCCTGCAACTTTGCCAGCTCTTTTGCGAGCGCGATTGCCTTGCGCTCCGCCTTGGCGCTCTGCGTTTGCAACAGGCAGCAGGGGAGGCGGTGAGGGGGCGGTGGGACAGGTGCGGTTGGACAGGCAAGCCGGGCAAGTCGAGCTGCAACTGTGCATCGTCTGACTGGCATGCCAGGTGTGCTTGGTTACCAAATGAATCCTGACTCTGCCAGCCAGCTGGCCGGCCGACCTGCGCAAACGTGTCTGGGTGGTTGAGCGCCGCCGCCTGGCGCTGCAGGTGCGCCACCTCCTGCTGCAGCTCAAACTGCTGGCGTCGTGTGTCGGGAACCTGTGCAGAGTCAGGGAGTGGTCCAGTTAACGGCATGAGCAATGCGGAAGGGATCACAAGGGGGAGGCAGGCTCGATGGCATTCGCCTGTCTGACCGCTGCACTGCCACCCGCCGCCGGCGTGGCGTGTACATCGCAGCACCGCAGGGCTTGAAGCAATGCTGCCAAGCTTGCCTTCCATCGCTTGAGCAGCTTCTCTAGCACGGACAGGGCCAAGGTGGCCGCAAGCGTGAAAGCCGCAAGCTGCCCGGCGCTGAGGGCACCCGCCGCGAGCAGCATGGTGCGAGATCGTCAACTCAATTCCGACTGGATATGTCAAGCAGTGTAGATGAGCCTGGGCTCCCTGTCTAACCTGCATTGGGACAGGCCAGGCTGGCCGAGCACCGCTTCAGCATTGCAAGCTGCTCATTGCAGCCTTTCTATGCAATCGTTTGCAGCAGCCACAGCGCAGCGCAGGCAGCCCAGCGAGAAGAGCACGTCCACTCCCACGCTTCCAGGCCCCCAGGCGAGACCTCGCCTCATCGGGCAGCATGATCGTCACAAAACATGGGAAGAGTCAGGCCCATCTGGCTGTCCACAGTGACGGACCAGCTCCCGCCGCCGGCGGTGGCGTGGTGCCGCTGATACCGCCCGCAATCCACTCGTGAGCACCATCCCCGGCTTGCACTGCAGGCCATACAGCAATGAAGCTGACCTTCCCAGCACACAACTTGTCGCCGGAACCCATTGACTCGGAGAGGTTGCCGCACCCGAGCAAGCGGGAGGGTCCGTTTGCGCCCAATGAGGCGCTGCGGAGCGCACAGCGGCTGTTTGAGGGGCGTGTCGTCGGCTCGGGTGAGAGGGAGTGCGGCCATCAATTCTAGTGCGGATGCCGGAACAGACGCGCAGGCAGGAGTCAGCCAACCTGAGCCGGCTGCAAGAGTCACAGCCTGTGCCTGTGGTCCCACACAGCCGCGCTCGCCCTGTGCCCGCAGAGTCGGTGGCCGTTGCGCCCGACGGCACGCTGTGGATGCTGGACAAGTGGGGCTATGCATGGACCGCCACCTCATCCCCCACTGCTGAGGGCGGCTACCAGCTGTCGCCAGAGCCGGTGGCCTACCTGGGGCCAGGCCGGCCGCTGGGGTTCCACCACGACGCAGCCGGCAACCTGGTGGTGTGTGACACCAAGGGCCTGCTGCGACTGGAGCGGACAGGTGGCGGAAGCAGCAGCCGCGGCAGTGGTGACGGCCAGGGGCGGTGGCAGCTGCGGTGCCTGGCCAACTCGGCGGGCGGGCGGCCCATCAGCTATGCAAACGACCTGGACATCTCCCCAACAACCGGCAAGGTGTACTTCTCAGACTCGACGTCCATCCCGCCGGCGCTGAACGACGCCCAGCCGCGGCCGTGGTGAGCCGCAGCAGCTTGAATTGCTGCTTGATTCGGGTTTTGCGTGCGTGCTGATACCTGCTCGCTTGCTTGGCATCCTGAGCGCCGCTGGAAGTGGCAAAGCACAACCTGAGCACACGCCTGGCATCACCCTGCCCCCAACTTCACTCACCGCCCCGCCCTACTTCCTCCTGTTGGCGCCTGCCCCCTTCCTTCTAGGTTTGACACAATGCGCAGCTTCATGCTGACAATGCACCATGGCGCGCCCACCGGCCGCCTGCTGGTGCACGACCCCGCCACCGGCACCACAGAGGTGCTGCAGGAGGGCCTGTGGTTTGCAAACGGCGTGGCGCTGGCGGCGGACGAGAGCTACGTGGCGGTGGTGGAGACGCCGTCCATGCGCGTGCGGCGCCGCTGGCTCACGGGGCCCAAGGTGGGGGGCAGAGTGGGTGCAGTCAAGCGCTTTGATCACGGGGCAAGACCTTGAGCAGCAGAGCACGGCTGCGGCCCTGTGATGTCCGAGCTGGTGTGGCGCTGGTTTGTTGCCTGCAGCAGGCAGCAGTGGTCCATTGCCTGGTTCTGCCAAGCCTGATGCCTCCGCCCTGCATGCCCGTTCCCCCCGCCCATCGGCCCTGCAGGCGGGCACGCTGGACACGCTGATTGAGCGGCTGCCCGGCTTCCCCGACAACATCAACCGGGGCAGCGATGGCAGCTTCTGGCTGGCCCTCGTCGTCCCGGATGTGCCCCTGGTGCGTGCGAAGCGGGCGGTTGTTCATGCATGGGCGAGCAGGTGCCTCGGAATCCACATGGCTTGGGGTGCAAGCAGCTGTGATCAGGTGAGCGTGCCGTCTGCCCAGTCTGCCCAGCAGGCTGGGCTTGCCTGCTGTGCCGACCATTGCGCCCTCGCCCCTTGCTGCCCCTGCTGCAGGTGCACCATGTCCTGCCTCGCCCCTTGCTGCGCGGCCTGCTGGCCCGGCTGCCCGACTGGCTGATCCCAAAGAAGCAGTGGGGCTGCGTGGTCAAGGTGAGGGGCTGCTTCTGCCTGTGTGTGCCCACAAGGGGCCTGGCCTGCATGCCCAGCAAGATTCGGGCGAGCTGCAGTGCCAGCCACCACAGCTGCGCTCTGCACAGCTCCTTTGCGTCCCGACCACCATCTGCCTGCCTTACTGTGCCTCGCCTCCTCTGTGCAGGTGTCTCCAGAAGGTGAGGTGCAGCAGGTGCTGATGGACCCCGACGGCTCCCGGGTGAGCGGGAGGGCACAACCAGGCTTGATCCCTCCTGTGCAGTGCACAGCACAGCAAGGAAACCACTCCACTGTTCCCAGCCGCTAATACACATTTCCTTTGAGTGCCACGTCATATTTCAGAGCAGCAGGCATTATACAGCTGATCCCAGCCAACCATCCTGGTTGCCCACGCTGTATTGCATGCTGCCCCTCCCCCCCAGGTGTCCAGCGTGGCGTGCGCCACCGAGCACGGCGGCAAGCTGTGGATGGGCAACCTGTCGGGCAACTACGTGAGCGTGCTGGACCTTGCAGCGGTGGCAACACCGACCACGGCGGGGGCAGCAGGAGCAGCGTTGGCAAGCGGGGCAGCAGATGCAGCGGGCAGTGCGGGGGCAGCGAGCTGACCGGGTGGCAGGCAACGAGGCACAGCGACAAGCAGGCACGGAACATCATTGGATCAACATGCAAGAAGAGGTGCTTGCTTCTCTGAGACATGTGCAAGGTGGCGCGTTGTGTAGCTGTCTGGTCTGTGGCTGCCAGCAGGCTTGCTGGCTGAAGCCACATTGCGCTCAGGCGGGGTGCGCCTCCAGCAGGGAGGGCAGCGCCCGCAGGCGGTGCACGCGAGCCAGGCGGAAGCCGGTGGCAGAGAACAGCGCCTCCCACTCCTTCAGGGTGCGCTCCTTGCCACCGCCGATGGCCAGCATCTGGTAGCGTGGGGAGGGAGGGAGGCAGGGAGGCAGCGCAGCATCACTGCAGCTGCGGCATGCATTGTGCCAAGCTCTCCAGTTCCCAATAACTGAGCTCACCCTGGACCCAGCACGCCACAGATACCCGCTGCCATGCCCACTGAGCCAGCCACGCGCAGCATACCGCCAACCCACCTGGAGGTCCAGTGTGGTGAGCAGCACGCCCGGCTGCCGCTCCGGCATGACCACATCCTGCACCAGCAGCAGGGCCCCGCTGCCGGGCTGCACAGCGCGCCGCACAGCCCGCAGGATGGCTGACGCCTCGGCGTCCGGCCAGTCGTGCAGAATGAAGCGCAGGAAGTAGGCATCGGCGGGCGGCAGCGGGTCGGAAAAGAAGTCGGCACTCACAAACGAGGCACGGGCCAGCAGGTGGGGGCACTCCCGCCGCCACCGCTCCTCTGCAACGGTTGAGAGTTGCGGCAAACAGGAGGGCCCCACAATGAGCGTCCCTATCATGGAGTCATGGAGTGTCTGCTGGCATGTCGAGCAATGGCCTGGCCCCGCCTTGCATCTCAGGAAGCATGCATGGCACCATGTGCTCTCCCACATGCCCGCTCACCCCATCAACCAACCTGCAGCCGCCACCACGCCGGGCAAGTCCACCAGCATGCCCCGCAGGCCCCGCTCATGCTCCAGCAGCGCTGAAAGCCAGGAGCCAAGGCCCCCGCCCACATCCGCCACCGTGTGATTGGCGGCGGCATGGGCATGCCAGGGGTAGTCCTGCGGCGGTTGGGCAGCATGGTTCGACAGTTGCAGCCCATGCAGGCGGACTGAGTTGCAGTCGACTGTAGCTGGTCAGTTGACTGCACACAGCTTGCTAGCCCTGCACACCCTACCGCTACTCCCCCCAACCTCGAGGGTGGCGGCATTCATGAGGGCTCGAGCCGCCTCTGCCATGGCGCGGTGGAAGGCCTGGCTGCGCGCCTCGTTGCCCGGCTGGTGCAGCCAGTCAAAGTAGGCCACGCCGCCGCTCTGCAGCTGGAAGGCGGGCAGGCTGCCGACCTGCAGAGAGTCCGCCAGCTGTTCGTGTGCCCAATAGGACTCATCGCCCCAGGTCAGCACCATGTTGCGCAGGCTGGTGGGGTGGTCACTGCGCAGCACGCTGCTGCCACGGTTGTTGGCAAACGTGGCGGGAGAGGTCTGTGTGCGGGATGCGGCAGCGTGCTGAGTGAGTTGCGTCGGCAGGTGGGGGAATGGTCCTACGTGTCAGCCGGCCAGCCAGAGAGGAGCAGCCAGCAACCTTTGGCAAGCCACTGTTGAGAAGTCACCAACGCGTCACATGAGGGAGCATGCGGCCACCAACCTCTTTGAACACGCCATGTGCCGACAGGCAGCGCAGCACACGTGCCAGTGCATCCTCCTTCACATTCAGGCGGGAGGCCAGGGCGGCGGCGGGCATGGGGCCGTGCTGCTGCAGCAGATCCGCAACCCCCAGCCGGGCCGCGGTGTAGATGGCTGCGAGGGCGTTTTGCAGGGCGCAGGTGTAAGAAGTGTTGGAATGAGTTCTTGCAGGGACAAGCTGCATGCCCACCTTTTGCGTGCACGAATGCAGAGGCGACCATCGCGACGTGCAGGTGCGGCGGCAGCAGGGCGGCCTGCAGCTGCGGCAGCCAGCGCGAGGCCAGCGCATTGCCCAGCGCAAACAGTGGCCAAGGAGGGGCCTGTTGGATGAGCAGCCGTAACTAGTCAACATTGGAGTGCCGCTGTTGAGGTGGATTGGTGCAGGCAGTGGACGGCGGCGGCGGCAGCTGCGGTGACCCCACCTGGCTCCAGTCTATTGCGTCCGGATTGGTCAGCGCGTGCCATGCATAGCTCACAGCGCCATTTTGCGACTGGGGCAGCAGCACGGCCGCAAAGACGGCTGCCAGAGCCAGAGCTAGGTCCCGGCGGCGCCAAACCATCCCTCTCAGCCCTCCTGGCTGCTGCTGGCGCGCTGTTGGCCCTTGGACTGGTGTGAGCATGTGTGTGGGACGAGGCCCCTTGACTTCCTTGAAGGATGGCAGAGTGCATGAGCGGCGCAAGCGGCGGTGCCCAAGTGCAGGCGCTTTTTCACCCCAGTTCAGTCCCCACCCTTGACCCCCTTGTGTTCCAGCCCTCCCCTGAAGGACGAATGACAGCTTTGTGCCGGCTGGCTGGCTGTGCGGCTAGTATGTTACAGGGTGGGCCCTGGCAAAAGCGGGATTCCATCATGGCCCATCATGACCCGCAGCAAGCAGGCGGTGCGCGCTTCAGCGCGCCATGTGCGGCTTGCCACCGTCGGCCGTTCGCAGTGCTGCAGTGATGCTGTGCTTGGGGCGCTGTCAAGCTGTGCGCCGCTCAGAGGGACTTCCAGGGGTAAAGCTGTCAAACGGCAGGGAAGCGAGTGTGCGGCGGGTGAGTTGCTGGTTCACAGCCCTGGGCGTGGAAGCTGCTGCTGTGCGCAAAACAGGCATGGCACGAGCGCCAGCTGCGCGGCCTCCAGCCACCCGCGCCAACCACCAATCCCTCACTGCCACAACACTGCCTGCCTCCTGCTTCGGCACGCGGCAGCCATCAAGGGTCGAGTTGTACGCCAATTCCCCTGCCCACCTCTCCCAGCGCGATGACCGCTCCGTCCAGCTCCTTGGAGAGCACCACCTTGCTGCCCAGGCGCGAGCTGCGGCAGAGCGGGAGGAAGAGCGAGGCAGCGGCCGGCAGGCTCGGGGTTTGGGGGACGTGAGTGTGCCTGCAAGCTCTGCCCGCGACCCGCTGCTGCCGCACCCAAGGCAGCCAACCAGCCCCGCCTGCTCAGGACACACAGCCCTCGAACTGCACAGCGCAAGGCACGCCCCACCTCCCCACTCACTGGCGGTCCAGCGAGTCGCGCTGCGCAATCTCCTGCAGGTAGCGCGCATCGTCGCCCGCCGGCGCTGGGAAGGCCGACAGCAGCTCGGTAGGCAGCTTGACGTGCGCCTCAGCCACGCCGCGGCCGTCGGGCGACAGGCACAGCGCTGGAAGTGGGAGGCAGGGGCACATGGTGCACGGGGAAGTGAGTTGACAGCGGGCAGCAGCACCTGGCAACAGTGGCCAACCGGCCTACCGCCAGCGCCTGCTGTCGAGGGCCAACGCAACAGCGGCAGGCAGCCAGCTGGCAGCCCGGCAGCTCTGTTGATGGCAGCGTCGTCGGCTCACTCTGCTCCCCCAGCGTGTCCATGTGCCCATTCAGCACAGCCGTCAGCGGCTGCCCCTGCACGCCCCGCAGCACGTGCCGCCGCCCCTGTCCGTCCACAATCGTGATTTGCACGCTGCAGGCAAATTGGTGGCCAAAGGAGTCTATCAGCATCACGTTGAAGGCCTTGCGTCAAGCAAGGCCTTGCGTCAAGCAGTGCACAGCATGCCAGCTGCCACGCGTTGAAGGGATGGAAAGACCCACGGTCAAAAGAAAGCTGCGGCACTGCCGGGCGTGGGGTGGCGATGCGAGCGGCGGCAGGCTTCCCCCCGGCCCAACGCCACTGACATCGGCTCCAGACTCACAGCTTGTCGAACACGGAGGGCGCGGCGCTGCTGAAGGGCCGCAGCCAGCCCTGCGCGCCACTGCCAGCCCACCGTGCCGCAAGCTGGCGCAGGGCCATGGCGTCCAGTCTCACGGACGGCCTTTGCAAATCAAGTCGGGCAGCAGCAGTGCTGGAATGGGGCCGCCAAAGTTGGGGTTGGAGTGCGGGTTTCCGAGAGCGCCGCTGGGGGCTTGGGCAGTCAGATGGCTACCTTGCACTGCCAGCCCGTGACCGCTGCGTGGCGATCCTGCCCGCCACACTCCAAGGCCCCAGGCCGTCCAATGCAGCCGTGGCAGCGCCCCTGCGCAGCATGTAGCCCTCGGATCGGCGACTGGCGCGCCTGATCTTGCTGCTGAAGTGCCTGGAAGGCTGCAAGAGAGGTGTCTGCACCACCCAGCCGCGCTCGCCGCTCAAACAGGCCAATTCAGCGGCTTCCGAGGTGCGCACGCGATTGCCAGCCGTCGGAACACCTGGTTTGGCACGGCCACAGCCCCCAAGCTGCCGCGGGCACGCCTGATGGCGCCGCTGGCAGGAGCCCTTGCGCTTTGCAGCTGCTTGCGCTGCCTCTTGTTGCTGCACGATGCCACCCGAGACGCGGCAGGCGGCCGACGCGGCCTGCAGCGGCTGCACTGTGCCCTGCCGCCGCCCGTTGCCGCCGCGGTGTGGCGGTGGTGTCGAGTCCTGAACTCGCGGCGCGTTTCATTGCCCGACTGGCCCTGCCCCGCACCACTGTCTTGTGCAGGCACCCGGCAACCATGCAGAAGCGCGACGCCGCCAGCGACGACGAGCAGGAGGTGGAGGTGGAGGGCGAGGAGGTGGAGGAGGAGTTCAGCGACAGCGGCGACGACGAGAGCGAGGAGGAGGCTGCTGGGGAGGAGCAGGCCGGCGCGGAGGGCACAGACGGAGAGGAGGCAGACGAGGGGGCAGAGGTGCGTGCCAGATGGCTGACGGGCGGGGAGGGTGTGATGCATGCTCACCGCGCTGTGTTTGGGGCGTGCTGTGGCGTGCTGCTTCGCAGCGTGCTCCACTGGTGCAGCAGTGGCGGCCTTTTACGGGCATGTAACTGTCCGGATGTAAGTGACCCCCCTTGCATTCCGCCATGGCCACATTGCCCGTGCAGGATGCGGAGGGGGAGGAAGGCGAGGGTGCCGAGGAGGAGGCTGCGCCGGCCCCCAAGATCGTTGTGCGTCTGGGTGGGGTTGGAGGGTTTGAGGGGTGCCGTGGGTGGCCATGGGCGTGCTTGCTGGGTGCCGCATGCGCCTGAGCTCCCCATCTGTAGTGGGCCCTGAAGCCTGCACCCACACACCCCGCCTCGTACAGTTGCCCCGCCCTCCCTGCCCTGCCCCACACCTGATGTTGCCCGCCCTCCACCCCCATACCCTCCCCTGCCACCCCCGCAGCGCAAGCGCCTGGAGCCGTTT
>RRZL01000080.1:424815-437869 GCA_006782975.1 Chlorella sp. Dachan | reverse complement strand
CGGTGGTGCCGCCAAGCGGCCGCGCGTCGATGCGGCGGCAGCCCCGCAGCCCAGCTCCCGCATGAGCGCCGAGGAGCTGCTGGCGTGGGAGGCGGCAGCGCGGCTGGCTGCGGGAGAGGCGGATGCGGCGGGCGCGACCGAATCTGACGACCCCGCTTACGACCCAGAGGCCTACGACTGGGAGGGGTGGCTGGATGCCTGAGCTGCCCCAACTGTATTGATGCCTTGTATACACATAGTGTAGCACGATGCCCTGAAGTGATTGTGAGTGGACGAGAGGCAGGAGAAAGAGGCACGACGTGAGCATGAGCATGAGTATGTGGGGGCCCGCCAGCGCGGCGGTCGGCGGTGATCCTCTGACGAGCTGGTGACACCCGCTTGTTTCCCGCCGCGCCCTGCGGCGTTGCACCCGGCAGCCATGCTCCTGAAGGCCTCCATTCACAGCGCCGCCTTCTTTTCTGCCTGCCTCACGGTTGCAGCCGACGCCGCGGTCTCTTCGCTCTCTAGTGCTGCCGAGGGCGTCGGCAAGGTATGTGACCCGGCGTAGGAAAGAACAGCTGTTTTCGACAACGAAACCGCGGTCGGCACGCGGCCCACCCTATTCCCGCCCTCCCGCCCCTCTCCCACGCTCCTGATCACGCACCATGAGCTGTGGGCGGCGGCACGGCCTGCCGGCTGCCCGCCGCCGCACCCGTTGGTGCTCCCGCCGCCTTCCGCCCGCTACCGCACGCCTTCTCGTGTCGTCGTTCCAATCCAGCAGCGCCCTGCCATCACCAGATCCTGGCCCATCTGCCTCACTTGCCTCAACTCCTTGCGCAGCTGTGGCCAAACACCCCTGTTTGCTCCTCAATCCCCCAACCCCTCTGCCAGGGCGCGTCGCGCTGCCTGCGCAGCCTGCTGGGCGCCGAGGACGAGTGCCACGAGGAGCATGTGCACTTCCTGGCTTATGCCCACATTGCGCTGGCCGGCTTCCTGTCTACCGTCACCACCGCCTTCCACGAGCACTCGTACTGGACCGCCGCCGCACTGCTAGACCTCGGCGCGCTGTGGAGCGTGTGGCAGCGGCACAAGGCGGCGCACGCTGAGGCAGCGGCGGCAGCCAGCGTGCGGCGGGCAGCAGAGGACCCCGGCAATGCGGCGGCGCACGTGCAGCCGCCGTCGCGGGAGGACATGCCGCTGCTGCTGCTGGCTGCGGCGCATGCCAAGGCTGCCTACGGCGCAGCTGCACTGGCGGGCATGATCAGCTCGGCCGCCAGCTTCGCCTACCTGGTCACGCTCGGCAACCTGAGGTGCGACTGCTGCAGGCGGCGCGCTGACCTTGGGCACACCAGGCTGCTGCACGCCAAGCTGCTGCACGCCGAGCTGCTGCATGCCAGGCTGCAGCACGCCAAGCTGCTGCACGCCCAGCTGCTGCATGCCAGGCTGCTGCACGCCAAGCTGCATGCTCAGCATTCCCCCGCTGAACCGTCGCCATGCTTCCCCTCCCACCTTGCTGTGCCCTTGCAGCAACCAGGCGCCGCGCCGCACCCCGCCCAAGCAGCACCTGGCAGCGCTCAAGCGGCTGACAGGCGTGCCAGCTGAGGATGTGCTGGCGGCGCAGTGGATTGCGCACCTGCACCGGCCGGCGCACTACGTGGCAATAGATCGCAGCAGGCAGATGGTCGTGGTCTGTGTGCGCGGCACGCTGCAGGTGGGGCATGCTGCATCACTTGTCTGTTGCACCCGCACAGCTGTGTGACCATGCCGTGGTGGGAGATTGTAGGAAACGTGCGCTCTTGCGGGTTTTGGCTGCTGCTTGAAACATGTTTGCACCCATGCCACCCTGCCTGTCCATCACCTGGCTCCTCTCTCACACCTGCAGCACTCATTGACTGCCCTCCGCAGGCGGGCGATGCATGCACGGTGCTAGATGCAGTGCCACAGCCCGTCACGCTGTGCGGCGTGTCTGGCCACGTGCATGGCGGCTTCCTGGCTGCAGCCCGCAACCTGGTGCAGCCCGTGGCGGCGGCCCTGCGTGCCGCCGCTGACCAGTGCCCCGGCTACCCGCTTCTGGTCTGCGGCCACTCGCTGGGTGGCGGCGTAGCGGCAGTGCTGGCCATGCTGCTGCAGGACCTGCGCATGCGTGCAGAGGCGGCGGCAGAGGCGGGCCTGCAGCTCGCGCCAGAGCAGGCAGCCGTGGTGGAGACGCTGGAGCGGCTGGGCGACATGCGCTGCATCGGCATCGGCGCGGCGGCGGCCTTTTGCCGCGAGCTGGGCATGGCCAGCCACGGGCTTGTGACGTCTGTGCTCTTCGGGTGAGCTGGCAGGTGTACACAGCGGGTGGCGTGGGTGGCAACAGTCGTAACCGTTCTTGCTTTGGCAGTGGTGCAGGGGTCCAGCGTTACGCAAGTGGTGACACTGCACCTCTCACCCTCAGGCTGCCACCGCTCCCTCATGCCGCAGCGCCGACTGCCTGCCCATGTTTAGCGTGCTGGGAGCGCGCCTGCTCATCCAGGAGGTGCATGCCAAGAGCCGGCTGGCAGGACTGGTGAGCCGGCTGGCCCGCACTGGCCGCGGCAGCGGCGCTGCCGCTGGACGCAGCACCCTGCTGCGGTGCGGCAGCAGCGCCAGCACAGGCAGCAGCTTGTACAGCGGCGCCACCGAGTCCTCAGAGATTGAGGAGGCGGCCGGGTGCAGCGGGCAGCCACCTGCAGGTGGCCCCAGGCACCTGCGGCGGTGCAGCAGCGCCTGGAGCTCAGCCAGCACGGCCAGCATGGCGGCATTTGCTGCGGACGCAGCCAGCGAGGAGGGCAGCGAGGAGGGAGGCACAGGTGGCGACCGTGCGCGGCCCATGTTCCCACCCGGTGAGGGCAAGGGTGTGGTTTGGCTCGGGATGAGGGGCGGGCTTGGCATTGTGCTCCGTCTGCTGGTGAGCAAGCTGTGCTCTGCGGCTTGTCACGCTTGACCTTCCCTGTCAACTGCTGGCCCTGCAGGCCGCATCTTGTGGTTGCTGCCGGACGAGCGCAACCCGGCGGCCAAGCCGCAGATGGTGGAGGTGGACCAGAACGCGGTGCGTGGGGTGGTGTGTGCGTGGGGTGTAGCATTTTGCTCTGGTGGCGCTTCGACGTGCAGGCGTGCGCTTTGGCCTGCTACTGCCCACTGCTCAGGCAGCTGCGCTGGCCGTCTGTTTCCCCCCACCGCGCTGGCGTCGCTCCAGCTGCTGCCTGCTGCCCTGCATGCACCTGACACCTGGCCTCCTTCCTCTTTCCCAACTCCCACTACTGCAGTTTGAGCGCTTCCTCTTCACGCTGGAGACCACCACGCACCACCTGCCAGACTCGTACACCAACGCGCTGGCCAGCCTGGCGCAGTGACGGCACATACCAGCATGCAGCACCCCCGCGCCGCGATTTTCACCTCCTGCGCCGGCCTGGGATCAACTCAACTTGCCGGCAAGGCAGGCAACTCTCCATAACGACACCAGCGCAGCCGCTGGCTGCAGCGGGCACCAACATCCCTTTCGTGCAGCAGCCTCCCTTGTTCTCCCCCTCTCCTTCACTTGCGTGCCAGCCCCCCTTGTCCGTCATCCCACACCACGCTGAGTGTCAGCATCCACATCATTTGTTTGTGCCCACACCCCACCCAATCGTGCCTGTCGTCTCTTGGATTCTTTTCGACCTCTCACGCCGCCGCCTTTCCGCACTCCAACTTTAATCCGGTCTTCAGTCCATCTCCCTGCTAACACCGTCACGTGGCTTTCCTCCCCGGCATTTTTCATTTTCCCCACCTGGCTCAATTTTCCCGACGCCTAATGTAGCATGCGCCGCAGTGCGCACCCTTTTTCCCCTCGCCTGCCCCTGTAACTGCTGACTGTGGTTTTGGCATCAGACGCAAGGCAGCGAAGCAGCTTCAACAGCAAGCCAGGTTACAAGCAGGTCAACGGCAGGCGGCATGTGCATGGGGGCAGCATGTGTGCCAGCTGCTTCCTGCGCCGCACATGGCTGCCCCCCTGTCCGGTCCACTGCACTGCTCAGGGCGTCTTGGCGCCGCCTGCGTGGCCGCCCGCCGCATTGGTGTCAGGCGTTGGGATGCCCGGGAAGTGAGGCTCCGTCTGCAGGGTAGGGCAGTGGGCAGCAGGGTGTCTTGGGGCAGGGGACGTCTGGAGCAGCGCACCATGGCAGAGCCAACAAGCAGAGGCCTGGGCTGCCTCCCCGCTTCTTGGGGGCCATGCAGCCACCCGTGTCATGCTGGCGGTCTCGCCGCCCACCTGCACGGTCTGCTGGAAGCTCTTGCCGTACTCGGCCTTCTCGCCGTGGGCCCCAAACCTCTCGACTGCCGCCTCTGAAGGTGAAGGGCGACATTCGGCAAACGGAGCAGGTGGGGGCGGTATTTTAGGTGTCTAGGCCGACGTGGCGAGGCAAGAAGGACCAGGTGGGGAGGGCATGCTAGCCCAGTGGGACGCCGCGCCGGCACCCCCCACGCCCTGGCCCCTGCCCCCACCACCCACCCACCCTGCTTCTGCGCCACCTCCTTGTTCTGGCTCCACCACCACCAGGCGGCGCCGCCGATGCCCAGCACCATGGCCACCTGTGGGAGAAAGAAAGAAGGAGGGTGATGCCCTGGGGCGTGGATTAAGGAAGCGGGCGGTGCGAGATGGCCAAGGGCCACACACACATGCAGGTCCCACCTGCCACAAACCTTGTAGGCGGGCATGCGCCCCTCGCCGCCGCCCGCAAACGAGCTGCGGGGCAGGGAGGCATTGGACGACGGTGGTTGGGCAGTGAGCGAGCAAGCTGCGCGCAGGCAAGCGCCTGTCTTGGGCAGCAGGCAAGCGGCAGGCTGCCCACAGGCAGTGCCACATCTCGTGGCAGGAGAGCCTTGTAGACGCGCTGGCTGACTCACCGGACCTGCCACGGAAGGCCGCCTGCACCGGTGGGGCGAGGGTGGAGCAGTCAGCGGCAGCAGCACGTGGGCTGTGAGCGCTGCCGCCCCGGCGCCGCCAGCCGCCACCCCCAGCCATCCAGTGCCGGCTGCTCACCGCCTCCAGCCATCTTCAGGGGTGCTTAGAGCCTTGGGTGAGTGAGAGCTGAGGCAACTGATGTGCTGGTGGCCAGCACTCGCTTCCTGGCGCCTCCTGTGCCTTGGGCTGTGCCTTGGAGGGCGATCAGCGGACCACAACAAGGCTGAGAAGCGCCCAAGCCCTTGGGGCAGTGGGAATCACCCACCTTCGGCAGGGCGACGATGGCAGCGACGCGGCGCCAGCCAGACAGCTTTTGTCGCCTCGGTTGATCTCTGCGACTGCCATTTTTCGCACGCCAGTCCACTTGCAAACCTGTTCAGCAGCAGCCCAGCTCGCAACCATGCTTCTGCAGAGAGCGGCTTGGGTTGGCGTGCAGCTGCGGCCGGCTGGAGACTCATGCAGCCGCAAGCCCAGCCCCTGGGCACCAGTACAGTCTGTCGTGTGCCCAGCAGACGGCGCCAGTTCGCTCTGCAGGACGCAAGCTGCGCGCTCTCCTTGCAGGGCCGGGCGGCGGCGCAATGCGGCCCCTTTGGTAGGAGCCAGCACATCAGAGGTGGGCAATTGAGCCTCGTGGCCCGATTTGGCCGACCAACCTGTGCCGCCGCCGCCGCCGCTAGGTCCGCGTTGCCCCTGCCTTGCGCATGGTTCCCAATTCCCGTATGGCTCAACCAAGAGCACGCCGCATTCCCCGCAGGCGGAGACCCTGATCCAGGAGTTTAGCGTGCAGCACGAGCTGCCGCACGGCCGACTGACGATCCGGCCAGTGCAGGCCGACGACGTGGGGGCCGCTTCCGTGCTGCTCACGCGAGCGTTTGCGGGGTCCGCTCAGGGCGTGCCACTGAGCGATGGGCGCCAATACTGTCTGGACAGCTTGCAGCAGCCACCAAGAGGCGTGCTGTTGGTGGCGCGGCTGCACCCAGAGGGTGCGTGGGGTCGGCTGGCCGGGGCTCGCACGCAGTGGAGGCCAGGGTTGTACGTGCCTGGTGCAGGCCTGCCTGCTGTTCAACTTTGACTGCTGCTGGGTTCTGCTTCGCACTGTTCACATGGGGCCTATGTACACCTCACCTCCCTGCAGACGAGACGCTGCTGCCACCCGGCCAGTCGTCCCGCCTGGTCGCCACCACAGGCCTGTCCTTTTGCCGAACGACAAGGGAGGCCTTCCCCACCCTGCAGCCGCCGGATGAGGAAGGTGTGCAGCCTGCTAGCTTGCATGCTGTTCGCAAGATGGTTGCTTGCTGCAACACCGGTGCACGACAAGTCTGGTCGCCTGTGCCGATGGGTTCAGTTGTGGCCTTGCCCCACTGCACCCCTGCGCTGCCTCACCGCCTTCCCACACTCCCCGCCCCACCTGCCTGCCTGCTCCCCTCACTGCAGCCTACCTGGCCAACATGGCGGTGGACGCCAAGCTGCGGCGGCAGGGCCATGCCCGCCTCATGCTAGCGGCAGCAGAAGCGCTGGCATCGGCCCGTGGCTTCAGCACCATCTGGCTGCATGCACGGCTGGCGGACGCGGCAGCGCAGCAGCTTTACTTGTCCAGCGGGTACGCAATTGTGGAGCAGGACAACGCGCTGCTGGCCAAGGTGCGCGGCATCACGCCACGTGCGCTCATGCGCAAGCAGCTGTGATGCGCCGCGGCTGCGAGACGAGCTGAACTTGCCTCAATTTCAACTCCTTAACTCGAAAATTATCAGCACGCCACCTGATTGATGCCCTGCCTGTTCTGCCGCCCAGGCCAAGTCCTTACATTTGCTTGGTCAAAAAAATTGCAAGCAGTCGGGGGTGCGCGGCACCCGCCAGTCAAGTGTTGAACAAGTGTGGTGGGAAAAGGGGGACAGAATGTGCTGAAACGAGCTGGGCCAGGGCTGCTCAACTGCCCTTCACCCTGCGAAGCTTGGGAATCCTAGCCTAAAAGTGCCACGAAACAAAAAGTGGGGGGCAGTGGCCACCTTGTTGCGGCTGCTGCCCCGCGCCTGCCCCTGCTGCTGTCGTGCAACAGCCTGTGGATTTGGCAGGCAGGCAATACGCCGCTGGCATGCCCAGGGCGCTCCCAGCATGTCGCCGAGGGCTGCGAACCCAGGTGTGCACAGGACCGTGGCGGGCGGGATGCGCTGATGACCCGCGGGGGCGGGCGCACCTGGCGGGGCCGCATCCCAGCCCCGTTGACGCTGGTACGCAGCGTGGCTCCTCTGTCTGGAGGCTCTCACGCATCGAAATAAGTGGAGTAACCTCGGCCAAAGGAAGGCGCGGCCTGCACTAGCGCTGGCCGCGCCTGCGGCATCAGCGGCTCCCGTTCGCGCATGGAGCCGGTGCCGTCGGCCGGGATGTTGAACGACAGTTGGTAGCCGCTGCGGCAGGGAGGGGACGTGAAGGGGGTTGGGGCTGAGTGTGCTTCAGTGGGCAGGTGGGGGCCGGGGCAGCACGGCAGGCATGCAGCAGCCCAGGTGCGCTATTGTCAGCGGCAGGAGCAGCAGCAGCGGCCCAACGGGGCAGGCAAGATGAAGCACCCCAGCAAGCTTCCAACCGATCTGCGGACCCCGCTCACTTGTTCCCCAGCTTCTCGGCCGCACGTAGGAGGGCCACAGCGTCGGCCATGCTGTCCACCGCCGTCTCCTTGTGCCCGCCGCCCACGGCCAGCCCATGGCCGTGCCCATTCTGCTGCTGCTGCTGCGTCAGCGGGAGGAGACCCGCCTCCTTCACCGCCGTGCCCTGCTCCCCGGAGGAGATCCGCTGGAGCAGCTGCTGCTTCTTGGCCGCCTTCTTGGCCTGCGGGGCGGGGTGGGAAGGGGGTGGAGGGGTGCGGTGCGCAAGGTCGGGGTCCGCCTGCTTGGCGCTGCGCCAGCAACAGACAGGGCCATCTGCCAGCCCTCACTGCCCGACATCCTGGCTCCATCACAGCGGCGCTGCACCCCAGCCACCCCAGCCTCCACCCAACTCAGCTGCCACGCACCTGGCTGTACATCACCACGCCAGTCACGGTGATGGCGTAGCCAAACACGGAGTAGAAGGTGACGGGGTTGCGGAAGTAGATGAGGCTCAGCACCACGGCCACCACGCCCTTGGCGTTGCCCAGCACCTGGCACAGGCGGGCAGGGGTTGGGTGCACAGGGCCGGTTCGGGCCAGAGGACAGCACGTGCCTGCATACCTTGCAGGCAGCCAGATGCATTGTTGTTCAGCCAGCCAGCTCAATCAGGGATGGAGGTAGTGGGCGGCTTCACAAGATTCGCGGGTTGCAGCCTGTCACCACCACGCTGCCTGTTCCGCACACCTGCAGCGTCAGCGCGCTGGTGTGCTTGGTGACCAGGAAGTTGGTCAGGTTGACAAAGTAGGCGAGGAAGGAGTTGAGGAACAGCAGCCCCCAGAACGCTGCAGGCAGGGGTGGAGGGAGGCAATGGAGCGAGTCAGCCGGCTGCACAGCCCTGCAGAACGCCGCGGCACTGCTGCACCAGGCCAGGGGTGCAGGACAGAGGCCCCACATCCTCCCAAGCCCCACTCACTTCCATCCTGGCCCAGCTTCATGGCCAGCGCCACCGCGTCCGGCTCAAACACCAGCGTGGTGGGTATGAGCGCCACCACCGCCACGGGCGCCATGTACATCAGCAGGCTCAGGCTGTCCATGCGCTCGTTGGAGTCGGACAGCATGAGGCCCTGCAGCCCGGGAGGGAGGGGCATGCAACAGGGCGGTGGACGCACTTCGCGATATCCTTGCCAGCACCAGCAGGTGGCGGCGCAGCTCGCAACACTCGCTGGAATCTGCAGCTGCTGCACACACGCTAGCGCACCTGCAGCACGCTCTTCAGAGCACGCGCCGATGCCGCCGTCACTGCCGCCACAAACCCCAGCATGTTGAACATGGGCTGCACAGGGGGTGGGAGACGCAGCCGACATGTCAGGCATCATAGGCTGATGCCTTCCTGGGGCCTGCACGTGTCCCTCTGTAGCGAACTGTGTACTCGACTGCTGAACCCCCACACCCCGCAGGTGTGTTGCGCCGACCCAGCAGCCACAGGCACATGAGCGCACCTCTGCGCCGCTGGCGATCACCACGCCCACCACCACGGGCACCAGGGACAGGTAGACGGTGCGGGACTCGCGCTGGTGCCCAATCATGTAGCCCAGCAGCGCAGTGAAGGCGGGCGTCGTGGCACCAATGGCCTGGCACAGGCAGGTGGGTGCGGAGTGGACGGGCATGGGTCAGCTGCACAGCGCCCAACCTGCCCCCTTCCAAGCGCGGTGCGCCCACCCGAACAACCCACACTCCGGCGTGGCGCAGATGAGCCTCCCACCTGGTTGAACGACACGGGGATGAAGCGCAGCGACACGTTGCCCAGCACTACGGTGAGGCAGAAGATCAGCGCCAGCAGGCTGATCTTGTAAAACTGCTGGCGCGACTTGACCGCTTGCAGCGGCACGCAACGCGAGGCCGCCACAGTGTACGACATGCAAGAGCACGCCAGCATGTGGCAGAGCGTGAGGAACACGGGGCACCTGTGGTGGGGCGGGGCGGCATCAGCGGGGCGGCATCAGCAAGCAGTGTGCAGCGTCTGAGGCACTGCGGTGCCGCACGCCGGAGAAATACAAGGCATGGCAGCACTGTGCTGGCGGATCACAGCCCCGATGGGCACAGGCGACGCCTGCCACAGGGGGGTTTGGCACGACCGTGCCGGGTCCGGCGCGCAGCGATGGCGGCGCTCACTTGAATCCGAAGATGGACAGCAGGTACTTGTTGAGCAGCAGCACGCCAATGTTGCTGCCATACCTGCGAGCAAGTGTTCACGGGGGTCCGAGGCAGAGGCGGGGGTGGGGGCCAGCGCACGGCGCAGCGAGGGGAAACCGGCGGGGGCAAGACGTCGCGCGGCGGCAGGCGACGGGCAGCCCGGGCGACGCGGCGGGGCCAGCCTGGGCCCTGTTCGCACTCACCAGGCGAGAATCACCACCCCGGTGACCAGCGGGGCGCCTCCGGCGCCCATTTTGCCCCGCCGCCCCCTTGCGGTTGCCTGACAGCTCCTGCCTGCCCTCCCTGGCTCAGCGGCACGGTGAGAGCGCCCCCCAGCGGTGCCGGCTGATGCTGCGGCAGGCTAACACCCCCTGGGCCAGCCACGCATCGACTGCAGCGCTTGACTTTGGGGCTGGCGCAGGCTGCTCGCCGCTTCGTGTGTACACGCGTGGGAGCGGCCCTGGTGCAGGAGGCAATGGCAGATGGCTGCAGGCGGGGCCAGGATGGAGCTGCTGCGCCAAGGTGTCCCATGCGGGCCGACAGCAGAGAGATCTGGGGCGTTTCCGGCCTCCCACACACTGCACTGTTTGTGCAGCTGCCATCGGCAATCGCAGCTCCACTCACTGGGGAGCAGCGCAGGGGGCAGGCCGGCCCGCCAGCTGCAGGCAGCCCTGGCCTCTGGGCGCACAGGATTAAAGCTAGGTGTCGCCGGTAACAGCTCGCACGGCCAGCCCGCCCACAGCACCGCCTCGACCCCTGAACCGCCGCCCACCCGCCGGCGGCACGATGCGCGCCACCGTTTTCAACGAGCGCCGCCTGTCTGCCCTGTTTGGCCGCGGCCGGCTCAGCACCAGCGACAGCACAAGCAGCGATGAGGCGCCTGAGCCGCATGATCCGCGGCCCCGCCCTGCAGCCCGCCGGGGGCCTGGCAATGCGGCCTGCCCCACGAGCGGCGAGGACAGCTCGGGCGATGAGTCGACCCTGGCGGCGCTCCGCCCCCGCTGGGCCGAGCCGCAGCAGGTGCAGAGGGCAGCGCAGGGCACCCGCGCACCCGCTGGCAGGCTCACGGAAGCACCCCACCTGCCGCGCTGGGCGGCACGGCGACGCTCCACCACCAGCAGCTCCGAGGGCAGCGGCAGCAGTGCCATCACCGCTGCGCCATGCGGCACCGAGGGGTCTGTGCAGCGCATGCCGCCCTGGCTGCGCTGGGCGCGGCGCTGGGCGCTTTCCAGCAGTGAGAGCTCTGCTGGCAGCACCCCGGCCGCCTCACCCAGCCCAGCCGCTGGCCCCACAGCGCTGCCCGCGTGGGCCAGCCCGCCGTGGCAGCCACAGGCGCAGGCCAGCCGCAGCGACACGCCGTCACTGCCACAGCGCTCCATGCAGCGCTCCAGCTCGCAGCCACACAGGGGCCCGTGCCGGTCGTTGACCAACGAGCTGGAGCGTGCCGCCAGGGGTGTGACCGCTGCACCTGTGCAGCCGACTGCCCCCTCCTCTCCCGCAGTCGTGGCCGTCCTGCCCCTGCTGGTGCCGCCAGAACTGAGCGCCCGCTTCAACCTGGTGCCAGCTGGCCCTGCTGGCTGCCAGTCTGCTGGTGCCGTGGGCAGCCCAGGGGCGGTCACACTGGACTCATGGCTCATCCCCGCCGTGGCGGCCGCCCTCAGCCAGCCGGCCTCGCCAGCCAGCGCCAGCCCAGGGCGCAAGGCGCAGTTGCTGATGGCTGGCACGGCGGGCAGCGGCAGCTGCCCTGAGCCAGCCCCATCCAGTGGCATAGCCGAGCCATCCTTCTCATTCCAGCCGTGGCCCAGCCTGGCCGCATTGCAGGAGGTCAAGGTGAGCAGCAGCAGCAAGACTGAGGCAGTGGCGGCAGCTGTAGGACCCAGATCAGGAGCACGGCCGCCCTCCCTGTGGAGCCGCTTGTTTTGCCAATCAGCCTCAGCCGTGAAGGCCTGAACAGCCCTGACTGACTGTGTTCCACTGCTTGGCGGCACTGCCTGGTGGAGTTGTAAGACCTTGCAACCGGAAATGCATCTAAACAGTGCTGATGGGCAACAAGTGGCAGCATGCGTGTGCAGTACGCCTGCGAATTCACGCCGTGGCCAGCACGTTGCGGTCATGCTTGGCAAGAAGTCGGGTGCGCCGACAGACGCTGGTCTGCACCATAAAGCACCAGCCGCTGCGGCTTGGGAAGGGCCAGTAACCCAGCCAACCCCGAGCTGTCGATGGGCGTGTTGAACAGGTTCAGGAGGCGAAGTGAGCGCAGCATGCTCAGCAAGGGTGGCACCTGCGCTTAGCATGAAGTTGGCTGCAACTTGGTCTGAGACTCGGCTTGCAAAGGCACGGTGCATTATGGAAACGCGCCTGGTCGGCAGCACGGGCAGCCAAGGAACCTGACCTGCTGCAGAACAGTCCGCAGTAACTTCAATCTCCAGTTGCTGCAGCCGGGACACGTTGCCTGGCAGCTCCATGAGCCAGTTGCTGCTGACTGACAGTGCAGCTGCAGACCAATGCAGGCAGTGCCGCAAGGCTAATTATTGCTGGAGAGGCCCAGCCAGGTGCACTGCATTGAAGGGCAGGGCGGCAGGCTTCAGTTGAGGCCACAGGCTCACAGACCAGCGCCGGCTGCCTTTACGCAGCTGGGGCTGCAAGCCTGAAAGCCAGGGACAACCCGCTACATTGTTTCAGGCTGGTCGGATCAGATAACATCTCATGGCGTGCAGGCTCCACGGACCGACCCTCCAGTCCCGCCAGTGCAAGGCACAAGTACAGGCGCTGGATAGAAGGCAATGCGAGATGAATGGGGGCATGTCCTCGAGCTGGTGCTGAACAACGCTCAAGACCTGCCAGGGTGGGGTAGCTCCTGTTCGCACTCACCAGGCGAGAATCACCACCCCGGTGACCAGCGGGGCGCCTCCGGCGCCCATTTTGCCCCGCCGCCCCCTTGCGGTTGCCTGACAGCTCCTGCCTGCCCTCCCTGGCTCAGCGGCACGGTGAGAGCGCCCCCCAGCGGTGCCGGCTGATGCTGCGGCAGGCTAACACCCCCTGGGCCAGCCACGCATCGACTGCAGCGCTTGACTTTGGGGCTGGCGCAGGCTGCTCGCCGCTTCGTGTGTACACGCGTGGGAGCGGCCCTGGTGCAGGAGGCAATGGCAGATGGCTGCAGGCGGGGCCAGGATGGAGCTGCTGCGCCAAGGTGTCCCATGCGGGCCGACAGCAGAGAGATCTGGGGCGTTTCCGGCCTCCCACACACTGCACTGTTTGTGCAGCTGCCATCGGCAATCGCAGCTCCACTCACTGGGGAGCAGCGCAGGGGGCAGGCCGGCCCGCCAGCTGCAGGCAGCCC
>RRZL01000080.1:410768-422585 GCA_006782975.1 Chlorella sp. Dachan | reverse complement strand
GCCCACCCACCACACAATGGGCCCGCCGCCGCCGTCCGCTGGGGGCTACGGCGCTCCCCCCGCCCCTCCCTCTTATGGTGGCGGCGCCAGCTACCCGCCGCCGCCTGTGTCGTATGGTAGCGGCGGCGGGCTGGGCCCCATCCCGCCGCCACCTCCCGGCTATCGCCCCATGCCCGCCTCGTCCCGCCCACCGCAGCACCAGCCGCAGCAGCAGCAGCCGCAGCAGGTGAGGCGGTTGGTGGGGTCATGGCGGCTGCTTTGGCTACTTAAAAGGGGCTGCATTGCGGCGCTCACACAGGCTTGAATTGAAGCAGTACCCCTGCCTTGTGCCCTCTACCTTCGGCGATCGTCCACCTGCCTGCGGCCCTGGCGCCCCCTGCCCTGCAGCTTGCGTCCCGCACCCAGAGCGTGCCGCTAGAGAAGCTGATCGACGACATTGCCGTCATGGGCTTCTCCCGCAACGACGTGAGGATGCCGGCACAGCGCTGCTTGGCTGCCCTGCCTGGAGTTTCTGTTGCTGGCTGGTGTCGCGCACTGTGCAGGTTCTCCGCCCGCACCAGCGATGCATTGGCTCGCCGCTGAGGGTTGAGTGTGGCGGTTTTGTGCAGCTGTTGCTCTGCCGCGGTGTTGCCAGCCTTGCCGCCTCGCCGCCCCCGCCCTCTGCCCAGGTGCGGCGCGTGATTGAGGACATGCGGCAGAGCGGACAGAGCATCGACATCAACTTGGTGGTGGACCGCCTGGCGCGCGAGTCGTAGGCAGAGGGGGCCGGCAGGCCGCTGCGGGCCTAGCATATAGCGCCCGCAGCACGTGTCAGAGCCTGGGCACAGCACGGCCGCTGGCTGACATGTGACGTGGTGGGGCGCACCTACCTCTTGTATTCGTGTTGGCCCCAAGCCAACGGCTTTCTTGCATGCAACTTTTGGGCCCTGTTCCCTCTTGTAACATAGTGTACCAACTGGTCGCACCCATCACACATGGAGCGGAAGGGGACATTGTGCGCTGACAGGTGGGACGGTCAAGCTGCAGGTTTGCAACTGGCCAGCTTCGCCCCAAATCCTGTGCGGTCACAACACGCTGGCCGCAGCCTGCAACCACATCAGGGCTATGCTGCCGCCCTCGCCGCCGCCGCTGGTCCCGATGCCCAGCCCACCTCCCCAAGCCGCCTCCACTCTGCCTCCGGCCCCCAGGACTGTGCCGCATCCGCCATGCTGATGGTGCAAGCGAGTTGATGGCAGGAGGCTCGCAGGTGTTGGCAGCTGGAGGGCAGGATATGCTCAAGCGCAGCGGCCAGCAGCTGCAGCGATGGCATGGCAGCTGCCCGCAGTCCATTAACATGGTGCCACCTCTGCCCACCTCTCCTGCCTGGCAACACCGCACTGTGCCTCGCGCGAATCCTCGTCTTGTTCCTGCTCTTCCTTGCCGTAAGGGCTTGCTTGGAATGCGCTTGCATCGTTTTTACTGTGCCTTGCAACTGACTGTATTGGTGCGAAAGAGGCTGCCCATGCATCCTGAACCAGCGTGCATTGCCGTGCAGCCGAGGGGCCAGACGCAAGGCGGGTGCCTGCTGTGGCCTCACGTGAGTGTGGGGATGAACATGAGCCTCCTGCGGGATGGGGGAGTAGCCAAACTTCCTTCTCCCTGAGCAGCAGCGATGCAGGCGAGAAGAAAACGCAGCACAGCTTGGGTGGCCGCGAAGCCCAGGGGTGACGCCATTGCAGGCAGCATCAGCCATGGCGCACACGGGCCAGCATGCCGTGGCAACCAGCCTCAGCCTTTGCTTGCCTGTGCCGGATCCAGGCCACGATGCCCGCCACCAGGCCAAAGCCAGCAAACGCCATCAGTACGATTGCGCCCACTAGATAGCTGCGAGGGAGACGGGGACAGTGCGAAGCAGGGTATGGGGGGCGATGTGGAACGTGGGACGACACCTGCTGGCACCGATGCGCCAGGTTCCTTAATCCAGGCATGGCTGGTTGGAAGTGCTGACCCACCCGTAGGACTGCGGGTAGGGGTGCAGGTTCTGCAGTCACAGGGAGAAAGAAGGGCGTGACGTAATGACAGCAACCGTTGACATGGAGGGGGCACTCTGCGGTGCAACGTCATGAGCATTACAAGCTGTCGGCTGGGCTTACCATGCCATAGATGCCGGCCACCATCGCGACAAAGGCCATGCCGGCAGTCACTGCACAGCAGCAATGACGAAAGCCAGCGTAGGACGTGGGTGGGCAAGCAGTGCCAGGTGCCAAGCGCCTGCCATGCACAGCTATGACGTGCAACCCAGGCAATGCAGGCAATGTCCCACCTCCCCTCCCATCTCACGGGTGGTCACCATCAGGTCTGTGGCAACCAGCTCGTTACTGCAGACGGAGCACAATGGGGGCAGTGATGTTGCAAGGAATGAGCTGAGCAGTGCTGGGCTGGGATGCGCCTGGTGGCTTCCCGGCAGGCATCCGCGGTCAGTGCGCAACGCAGTGAAAGTTGAAAGAGCAGTGTTATGAGCTCACCGGCGGTGGTCCATCTCGATTGCCACGAGATCTTCAACATCGTCGATGCGCTCGTTGATGGTCAGCAGGCGGCGCAGGATGTAGTCAATCTGCGAGGGTGCACAAGGAGGGCGGAGGTTGCAACGTGATCGCACAGGCAGACAGGCAAGCGGTGCGGGTGCAGGTACACTAACATGCAAGCCTTGCCTGCAAATAGTAGCTTTCCAGCAAGTCTTCACAGTCTTCTATCTCATGTGGATCCACGGCTGAAGATGAATGGGCGGGTGGCAGGGCAGCAGTGGGTGAACGTCGGCAGGCGCGCACATGTGCGTAGTGGCGTACCTGCGCCAAACCAGGCAGGCAGCTGCCTCGCGCCTTGCAATACAACCCCTCTCTTCCCTCACGGACCACTCACATGGACCGCCTGGCTGCTCAATGATGGTCTCCCACTGCTCCGCATCCGACTCGCTGTCGCCGCCGTCGTGTCCGCCGCCGCCGCTGCCGCCTGGCTCTGCACAGCAGGTGTTGTGCCGCGCACCAGCATGGGCAGGTGTGTGCAACAGGTGCAACCGCCCGATTGCATGCAGGGCAGGATTTCATCAAGTGAGGGAAGTGCATGAGGGTCAGTACCCGCAGCAGCAGCAGCAGCAGCAGCCGCCGCCGCCGCCGCAGCAGCAGCAGCAGGCAGCCCACCTTGGGCAAGCGCAGCGGGTGCAGAGGACGCCGGCTCCATGTCGCCCGCCTCTTCACCCAGCAGCGGCTGCCCCTCTGCCGCCGCCTCACCACCAGTGCCGGTCGGCACGACGCCACCTGCCGCCGGGACACCCGCTGCCTGGCCACCCGGCGAGGCTGCGCCGCCAGGCTGTGCTGCACGCGGCTTGCGCTTCAGAGTGCGTATCGTGCGCACCACGGTGCCCGCCCGCTTCAAGTGCTGCACGCTGCTCTTGCCTCCATGCCGGCTGCCGCCCACGCTGCTGCTGCTGCCTGAGCGGTGGTGGTGACCGTGTCCGCCATGCCTGCTGCCATTCCCGCCCGCCAGCTCCGCTGCTGAACGGGTATGGTGCCCCAGATGCTCGTGTGCAGGCACTGGCAGGTCAGGCGTGTCGCGCGCGCCGTGCCCATGCCCGCTGTGCCTGCTGTGTTGGTGCACATTGGCGGCGCTTTCAGACACGGCGTAGTGCACTTCGCCCATAAGGGGGGGTGGCCTGCACATGTAGGCCTTGCAAGAATGAGAACAAGTGGACGAATGGCAGGGCGCTGCCCATGCACCAGCCATCAAGGCAGCGTTGCACTGGACTGTGCACGCCTTGAGCACTTCAGCCTTACAAGCATCCACTCAAACACACGTGCATACTGTTGCCCACCTGACGCCCATGGGGTGCTGCACATCCGCTTCGCTGGCATGCCCCTTGCCCAGCCCCAGCGCCGACCGCGGCCGCGGGCTGCTGGCCTCCTGTCCGGACCCCATCACCGTGGACTGCACACAGGGGGGGAGCGCAGACATCGCAAACATTGGGAGAGACATGCTTGTTCTGACACCGCAACCAGCCGGTTGCAACGGACCACACCCACCCACCCAGCCAATCCTTACATGTCCTCATGCTGCTTGACGCAGTCTGTCCGCACCTGAGAGTGGTGGATGGCAAAGTGGTCTGCGGGGGACTCCTCGCCCAGCAGCATGGCCCGGCGGGCCAGGTACCTGAGGCGGGTGGGTAACAAGCAAGGAGTAAAGGCATTACAAAACAGCAAAAGGCCGCCGCGTCCAAGTAAGGTCGCAAAGCAAAACCAAACCGTTCATCAGGCACTCACATGTCCGCCATGTCTGCATCATCTTCTAGGATCTCCTGTGCCACAGCAACACAGCAAGGGGGACAGGCAGAAGACCACTGGTAGTGACAGCACTGCCATGTGCATGGCATGTGGATAGCATGGCATGGCATGGCATGTGGATAGCAAGGCTGGCGCAGCATGGCATGCGCACGGCCTCGCCTGCCTTGCTGTGCGGCGCAACATGGACAGCAGCCACACACAACCCGGCAGCCCTGCACCCCCTGCGCCCACCTCCAGCTCCGTCTTCACGCGCTGCACGCGGCCCGTGAGGCGCCCCATGACCTGCTTCACCTGCCGCACCTCCTCCAGCACATCCTTGGTCACGTTGGCGGCCAGCCGGTCTGCGCAGGGCAGGACAGGAAGCAGGGCAGGGCGGATGGCAGCGGTCATGCTTGCTGTGGGGCGGAGCGGTGGCACAATGGCTTGGCATGCAAAGCAGCCCGGGCTGGCAACAGCCGCAAGCCCCTACCTATGGCGGGGTAGGCTTGCAGCTCCAGGTCGTACACCTCGCTGTCCAGAGCGTTGGTGCAGGCAGCCAGCGCCACCTCCAGTGCCCGCCTGCCGAGGGGAGAGAGAGGGTTGCTTGGCTTGATGCAGGGATGGCATCCGCTTTGCGCCCAATGGTCAGGCTGCCGTGCGCAATGCTGGCTGCACAACGCCCCTCATGTACCAACATAAGTAGCCACACACATGCTGGGTGCACACAGCCGGCCATGTCCAGGCAGCTGGGTAGCACACGGTGGGCACAAGCCTGCGCCCCACCGCCAGTGCTGCGGGGGTAAAGCGGGTGCTCATTAGCCAGCATTACCCAACTGCTCATTAGCCAGCATTACCCGACTCACAGCTCGTAGGGTGCATCAAAGTCAAAGCCTGCCGAGTTCCTGCAACCCAGGAGTGGCACAGCGGTGGCCAGGTTGGCAGTGCATGCCACACGGCAGCCCGTGCGGCCGACGTGGGCGGCCATCGTGCCTGGCCAACAAATTCGCTTCGTATCGGCAGCATGTCGAGCACTAAAGGCCATCCAGCCAGGTTGCAGTGCCACTACAACGTAGCCCCCACCTGCTCAGGTCGTGCAGCGTGGCCGTGCTCTTGCCAGTGCGCAGGCAGCGGCACAGCTGGCGGATGAACGGGGAGTCCAGGGTGGGCAGCGTGGCCACGTTCGGGTCGCCCGCCTTGGGCACTGCGCCATCGAAGGAATACCTTGGCGGGAGTGAGTGGGAGCTGTGGGCGTGGTGCATGGGTGGCCAGCGTGTGGCGTGCATGCAGGTCAAGCAGTGTGCCATGGAACCCGGGTGCTTTGCAACATGGAGTGACCGCTGTTGGCCGCCTGACCCTGCCCTCAGCAGGGCACCTGACAGGCGCTCTGCACCCGCCGCACCCACCCGAAAGCACGTAGCACTGGTTTGCGCAGATGATCATTCTCACGGTCTCCAGGTTCACCACCAGCGCCTTTGGCCGGATGAGCACCGCGGCTGGGAAGGGGATAGGCACCTGCAGCAGGAGAGGAAGGCAGGGTGGGCCATGGATCGTGTGGCAGAAGCACACGGCTGGCAAGTGACGGACCGTCAGCAGCAGCCATGCCGAAGCCATGGAGACACGGCAAGCCCTGAGCAAACTCCCCCTCCTACCGTTGGGTCCAGCTGCAGCAGGTCTCGGTAGCGCACACCCAGCTCTGCAACAACTTTGTGCTTGTCAACCTGCAGAGCAGCAGGCAATGCGGGACAACAAGGGGTGAGCGCCGCCGGCTGCAACAGCTCGTGCCCGCTACGGTCCGCGTGTCCATAGTGCACATCCCATCCTGCAGCTGCCATGGCAAAACCCACCTCTACCAATGTGGCATTCCCCTCTTGGTCAATGTGCATCCAGCGCCGTGCACCTGCCCCTGCCAGCCCCTGCGGGGATAAAGTGTGCCGTGGAGCAGGCAGGCTCGTGAGGCAGTCATCCACAACAACTAACTTCTCTCACCTGCAACTGCATGTCCCCCGCCATCTCCCCCATGAGCTTGCCTGTGCACCTCCCGCCTCCAGCAATGTGTCCCACAGCTCCGCCTTGGAGCTCCTGATCAGTGACGAGTGCCGCAGGCCGTCGCCCTCCTCATCCCTGCCGCCCGTCATCCTGCTTGGCCCGCCGTTTGCAGCGGCAAAAGTGCTGCCCCGCTCCCCGCCAAGCTCCTCGTAGCCCGGTACGTTGCCGTGCCGACGCATTCAGTGGCAGCCGCCCGCTAGCGTGCCGCCAGCAGCTGAGCGGGGTGGATGGTGCGTGGGTGCCTGCAGGCGGCGGCGGCGGCGGCGGTGGGGACAGTGAGCCAGTGCCAGACCTAAAACATCGCGACAGCACCGCGGTATGACGACGCTGCAGCTTGGCCGCAATCCTGCAGCAGGCAGGCAGACAGCATTCCGACCGGGCTGGAGGGCGTGCTTTCTGGGCCGAGGCGCACCTGTGTCGATGTTTGGCTGATACGCAACTCTCCAAAACTGCAGCCGGCCGCCGCCTTGACCCCAGGCAGCGGCACGCCACCGAAACCCTTCTTCGGCTTCTCAAGCTCCCCAGTAGTGAGCTCAACTGAGTGAGAATGCGGTAGGCATGCAGGATCGACATCTGTGGGCACTGCTATCAGCACTGCCACTGCCGCCGCTGCCATGCACGGCGTGCACTGGCAACCAAACAAAGGTGGGTGTTACCGTGCTCCTATGGCATCAATCAAAAACACGCGAAACAATCATTGCAGTGCCACTCAGAAGGTCGGTGGCCATCCATGTCCGCTGGATGGGCCGGCGGCCAGAAAAACGAAGCAGCTCTCCAGGCAACAGCCCTCCAGCAGGTGTCCCCTAATAGCCGTGCCCGCCATTGCACAGCTGCATTCCAATTGTCTAGCTCTGCCAGTAGGCACAGCTCGCTGCCGCTGTCATGCAGCCGTGGCGGCGCGCCGCTCACTGCTGCTGCTGCTGCCGCTGCGCCGCGCGGCGCGCCGCCGTCGCCTCCATGCGCCGCTGCCAGGCCTGCTTGAGGCCCAGCCGCGCCCGAGGCTGCTCCTTCAGGCGCCCCTGCTCGTCCACCTCGGCGGGCAGCGCCGCAGCGGAGTTGGTGAACAGCTGCGGGGCAGAGGAGGGGGCGGTGGATGCATGCATGGAGGGCACAGCGCACTGGATGCAGACAAGACCCAGCGGCAAAGCACGCAGACCGGCATGCACAGCAGCGGGGCTGCACGCTGGTCCATAAATGAGGATGCTTGTCTGCAAACTGTGCAGGTGCAGGTGCGGGCTGCATCCCGGCAACCTGGCACGGCACTCACGTCCAGCACCACGACTGCAGCAGGAAAGCGGAGGTTTCAAGCACACGTGTCAACATGGCACCACATGATGCTTGCAAACCAAGCTGTTCCGGCTGCGCCACACGTCAGCCTTGGAGCCAGGCTGCCAGCACTGCCAGGCTGCCAGTACTGTGCAACAGCGCAAGCCATCCCTCAGCAAGCCGGGCGCGGGGCACTCACAGGCCAGGATGGGGGAGAAGTCGATGCCGCTGCGGTTCAGAAGGCAGGGTGGGCAGGGTGGGCAGGAGGGGTTAGAGCAAGGGTGCACAGGTTCAGCGTGTTCAGTGAAGCCAACCATGGTGCATCAGCTTCCGCAGCCGGCCTGCCAGCAGCCAGCCGGCCAGCCAGGCCCCACAGCCACTGCACAGCATGACTGCAGCTTTGGGGCGTGCTGGGACCATTGCGCCGGTGCTCACCCCAGGGGCGGGATGATGCCGCGGAACAGGTTCAGATACTGCAAAGGCAATGGCGCATGGGGAGTAGCGGGGCAGCAGCTCAGCTTGCTGTGCTGGCGGCCTGGCGTTCAGGGTGGGTGCACAAGCCAAAGTCAGCAGCTCGGCAACTAATGGGGGCCATGCTGCCAGCGTACACGCAAGCACTGCCTGCATGGGCCGCGTCAGCCTGCACACAAGGTGCAGCCTGCACACCAGGTGCAGCCTGCCGGGCCGCGCTCCTCACCGGGTCGACCACGGTTGCCAGCGGCGTCATGATGGCCTGGGGCGGGTTTGGGAACGTGCACACACACACACACACCGGGGAGGCGGGGGCCAGGGAGGCAGGCAGTCAGGCGGGCCGGCTCAATTGCACCACACCTGCCCTTGGCTTCGCTGCAAGTATCAGCAAGCAGCCCCACCCAATGGCAGTGCACCCCCCCTCGACAGGACTTATCAGGTGAGGATGATGCGGCCGATGAGCGCGGCGTTGTACAGCTGCAGGAAGCTGTTGATGCCCGAGGTCAGCACCACCTCGGCCACGCCGTCGCCTGCACACAGCCGGCAGGGTGTGAGTGGCTACAGGCCGAGGCAAATGCCGAGTAGGGACCCAGATAGGCAGGCAGGCTGGCGTGGCGCCAGCCGAGCTCTGGCGCTGGGCTGGCAGGCGGCCTGAAGACAGGCCCTGGCGGCTGGCAGGTCTTCGCTCTCGCTGCTCTCTGCCCAGCGCACCCTTCACTCCAGGCCCCTTGCCCCACCTGGCAGGATGGCGGCAAACTGCACGGGCGTGCCACGCACAAAGTGCACATGGCTGCGCAGCGAGCCGGCGCCCGTGGTGCTGTCCGACACGCACAGCTCAAACCCGCCATCGGGCCTGCAGTTGTGGCAAGGTTGAGATGTCAGGCACACTTTGTGGTGGGGGGAACTTGCAGCAGCCCACACTTGCTACCTGGCGACCAGCTGCGGGAAGTCTGGTCGCCACCGCAAGTGGCGGTGGCGGCGGCGGCGGCCCAACCAGCCACCTGGCGCAAGCACCGCCTGCAATCTGGAGTTGTGCACTAACGGCCCGACCGGGACACGGTGCACAGCCCGGGCAGCAGTGTGTGGGCGCGGAGGAGGACCTCCTACACCCCACTCCTCCCGCGCCCGCAGGCCACCGCTCCACACATTACGACCCACAGATGCGATCAAACGGATTACCTGTTCAGCTCCACCACGCCGCTCGCCCCGGGCGCCGGTCGGGTCTTGCGGGCACCAAACATGCTTGCAACGAGCGCCCCTGAATGTCAAGAGGATCGGGGGAGTGTCGACGGCACTGGTGCAGCGCCAAAGGACTCTGCCAGCACCGAGGGCATGATGTGGCGCTCGCTGGCGGCGATCCTCTGCCCCATCCCGCATGCCGTGCCGGTGAACATGTTTGGGCATCACACAGTTTGCATGCAGGGTTCGAAGGAGAGAGGTGTAGGTGTAAGATTGGCTGCCCTGGGTAAAGAACACGCAGCAGGCATAGGGCACACAGAAGAAAGGGTGGCACGAGGCGGGCACTGTGGCGCAGCAGCCTTCGCAGGCTAGCTAGCCGCTGCAGCGTCCTGGGCGACAATCACAATAACATTAGTATGGGCGGGGCTGGCGGAAAGTGGCAATTAACTGCACATTGAGGCTGCCTTAGGCGGAAGTTAGCAACAGGCGGCAGCCCGTGGGGGCAGGGGAGCGGGCATGGACCCATAAACGGGGATCAATCAGCAGTGGCGGATGGGCTCGTTGGGATGAGCGTTTGACAGGCGGATGACATGGCATGCGCTTGGCGACAGGGTATGAAACAAACCGCTAGAGAAATGCTGGCTGAGAGTGGAAAAGGGCGCAGGGAGGCACGGAGCGCAGCTCTGTGCGGTCAGCCCGCGGGCTTGGAATATGGGGGTCGGGAAGCAAAGGGGTTGAGCAAAAAAGGGGGACAGAGAGGTGCAGAGAGAGCAGGCAGATAGACTTAAGGACAGGTAGAGGAACAGACTGCAGCATGGTGCCCAAAAGGCAGACTCTGGCAATGCTTTATTTGGCGAAGCATGCATGGTGGCTGCGCACGAGGCGCCCGAAGGCAGACTGTGGGGCTTCTTTATTGGTGAAGCGTGCGGTGCGTATGAGTCCTGAGATGGCAAGTTGCCCCGCCTCGTCCGCATTGGGTGCGGCTCACACACCTAGGTGCCACTGGCGCACGCAGCCAGCAGCTCAGCAAGCTGCTTCTGCAGGGCAGCAGGCGCCTGCAGCTGCCCCTGCAGCGGGAGCGCCAGCTCTGGCTGGGCAGCCGGCGCAGGTGGCGCCGCTGGCTGCAGCTGCGGCGGCGGCTGCGGCTGCGGCAGCGGCAGCGGCAAGCCTGAGAGCCCCGGCAGGCCGGCCAGGGCAGCAGCGAGTGCAGGCTGCTGCGCCTGCTGCGCTGCCGGGTGCATGGAAGCGACAGCGTGTGCAAAGCTGAGGCCGTTCCAGCAGAAGGGGTGCCCAGCCAGCAGGTAGCGCGCGGCCTGGACCTGCAGCACAGGTTGGGTGGGCAGGGGTGGGCGAGGCCTGGCTGGGCAGGCACTGGGAGAGCCCGCCGTCGTGCGCTCTCTTCCTGTGTGCCCCCCCGCACCATCCAGATGCAGCAACCCGCCCGCATCATACCCATGGTGCTCTGCATACGTCAACACACGCCGTCCAAACCCTCCAAGCCCTGCCCACCTTGGTCAGCAGGGCGTCCAGCAGCTCTCCCATGAAGTCGCAGGCCGCGGCCCGCTCCTCCGCCACGTTCTGGCCCATCTGCGACAGGCTGTCGTCCAGCTGGGCGCACGCCAGCGCGCAGGCTGCAGCAGCAGGGCAGGGCGGCGAAGAGTGAAGGTGAGGAGCGGCAGGTCAGGTTGAGCAGGGGGCAGGCTCAGCGGGCAAGGGTGGGAGCAGACCCAAAGTCGCGTGCTGGAGTTGGGGGTGGGCCCTGGGAGACGCCTGCCCAAACACACCACAGGGTTGGGACTTGAGCAGCGCAGCGATGTACTTGCACACCAACCACCCAGCCACCCCCCCAACTGCTTCCAGAGCAGCCGTACGCACCCGAGTAGCCTGCACTCTCAGCCGACTGCAGCAGCAGCGCCTCCACCCACTGGCTGCCGCTCGCGCCCGGCAGCTGTGCCAGCTGCGCCTTGAGCAGCAGGCGGCGGCCGTAGCAGGCGTCGATGCGCTGCAGGAAGCGGGTTCGCCAGTCTGCCAGCGCGGCGCGCTGCTCTGGCGACAGCCCCACCCGCGCCGCCACCATGCGCCACTGCTGCAGGTTGTCGGCGGGGGATGCTGCATCCGGGCCGGCTGCCACCGGCAAGTTGGCGGTCAGCAGGGCCGCGGCATTGGGGCCCGAGGCGTGCAGGATCAGCTTGATCAACTCAATGCCCGTCCGCACCAGGGAGGTCAGCCGGCTGGATGCCTCCGCCGCCAGGCCCTTGCCTGCGCGCAGGTGAGGGTGGGCGGGGAGGAAGTGAGTGGGAGGGGGTGGGTTGGATGGCAGTGGAGACAGCTAGTGGCGATGCAGCATGGGGGGACTGGTGAGGCCGGCGAGGCAGCTAGTGGCCATGCAGCATGGTGGTGACTGGCGAGGCAGCAGTGGAGGCGGCACACCGGATGCCAGCTGGCTCGACAGAACCAGGGCAGCAACAAGGGCACGCGCCCTCACCGTCGGCGGCAACGCGCTCCAGCTGCACCGAGGCGGCAAACGCCTGCAGGTCTCGGTAGTATAGGTTCAGGGCGCCCT
>RRZL01000080.1:386683-402360 GCA_006782975.1 Chlorella sp. Dachan | reverse complement strand
CCCCGACCGTCCCGCTCGGCGCCGCGCGGCCACAGCGCGCCACGCGGCGCACGCTATAGATACAGCTTTTCAACACAAAGCCTGACCCCTCTTCCACACCCCTCTCTCATCTAGTGTGTACCCTACACTTGGCCTGTGGTTTTGTCTCCCCCAACATTTTCCACCACCCTCCCCTTTTTGCTTGCTGCTGAGGGTGCGGGCGACATTGCCTCGCGCTCTTTGTGTACTCAATGCACCCCAATGCTTTAATCCTAATTCATGCCAAACTGCGCATGCATGCTTGCGGGGGGGCGCCCCCTCCAAACCCAACCAACCAACAACTGGATTGTAACGCCCGGCCGGCAACTCGGTTGACAGGGAGGCAGTTGTGCAGGAAGACAGAAGCAGCGGACAAGGGTGTTGTTGTGATTGGACGGATATACAAAGCATGAAATGCAGGCCAGCGAGGGGTCGTTGCATCTGGCATGATGAAAGGTGGGTTGGGTATCAGATGCGCTGCCTCCTACTGCAGCAGCCGGGTGCCAAGTCGTGCTGCCACTTGCGTCTGCAAGCACCGCAGCATCAGGTCGTAGCCCGTTGGCACCGGGTGAACCTGCGTTGAGGAGAAGGGGAATTGCATGGAGCTGGTTGGGGTGGTGTTTGCAGTCGTGGGCACACACCCGCCCCGCCGCCCTCCTGCCCCAACCACCCGCCGCATCCTTGGGGGCATCGTTGCCGCCCACCAGTGCTGCGTCACCACCCCACTTGCCACCACCTGCCCACTGCCCTGCTCCCTCCACCCACCGCGTCCTTGAAGTCCTCCAGGCTGGCGGGGTCCAGCCCCGCGCCGCACAGGCTGAAGAAGACGCGGGGGTGCGCCCGCAGCATCGCGCCGTACGCGTCCCGCACTTGGATGTAGCGCCGCTGCCAGCTGGGCGGCGGCGGGATGACCAGCAGTTTGCTCTCGGGGTATAGGAGCTCCAGGTAGGTGAGCAGCACGCCCAGCTTGAAGGCGGGCCGGTCCTCCATCTCGTTGTTGGTGCCGATGAGGATGGCAATCACCTGGCAGGACGAGGACGAGGGAGGTGCAGCGTGCCCGATGTCGGAAGGGGCAGCATCGACACAGGCAGAGGCACTAGCCAGGCCAGCAATGGCGATACGTGCCGCCCTGCTGTAGCCAGTCTGCATATCAGGGTGTGCTGCCGCTGCAGGCCGTGTGCTGGCCACCAAGCAGTAATGATAAAAACGGCCAAGCGCGCCTTTGGCCCGACGTCGAAGCGCTCCCTGCCGCTCATGATCCGCCACGCCAGCTCCTCCACTGTGCTGGCAGACACGCCCAGGGGGGCGGCATCGTACTGCCCAAACCACTCGTCCCACGTCTGGGGGTACTTGGACTGCAGGTTTGACGTGAGCGAGTCGCCCCACAGCACAAAGTCCAGCTGCCGCCGCTCCGCGTTTGCGTCAGCCACGACCCGGCGATTGTAGGCAAATGACTCGTCCCGGCTGGGGCCCTCCCTGTCCAGCTTCTTGGCCCAGTCGGGCAGGGGGGCTGCAGGCTGCACTGCAGCAGCCTGCACGCAGGAGGGCGGCAGCCACGTGTTGTAGGGAGAGGAGCAGGGAGGCGGCGGCCACTTGCAGAGGCATGTGGCCCGTGCAGAGTGGCGGTATGGCGTGTGGAAAGTGGCCGGCGGGATGTCATGTGCTCCATAGAATCAAGGATCTGACAAGCAGTCAACCCCCGACCTGGCGACGCCGCTCACCTCGAATGCAGCAGGCAACGCCCGCGCCGCCGCCCGGCTGCCGCGGTGGGCCGCGGCCAGCAACGCGCACAGCAGCAGCCGCACGCCTATATTTCGTGCTTTGGGCAGCATACTTCCAGCCTCTTCTGATCTCCGCGGGCCCAGTGCGAGTGCAGCGACGCGCTCAAAGGTGGCGGCCCCGTGTTCTGCCCGCGCGTCTGCCGCGCTTCGGCTGAGACGTCTGGATCTGAAGATCGGCGGAAGATCCGTGCTGTAAGAATGAACGGGAGACCGCAAATTGGCCGTTCTGGTCCAGAATCTGGTGCCGCTGTGCCGTCGCCGCCGCCGTCGCCAGCATGGCTGGAAGCCGAGATTGGGCGCCGGCCAGGCGAGATGCATGCAGGGGGTAGGTGGTGTGGCCCACCTGTCCCCAGGTATTGCACTGCGGATGGCGGGATTCAGGCTCCAGAGGCAGTGCAGGGCTCGCCCTGGGAGAGCAGGGGTCAGATCGCGCCTGCGCCGCACAAGCCCTCACCCTGCCTGCTGCCCAGGCAGCTGCCCCAGTATAACGACCCCCGGCTTGCAACCTCTGCAGCTGGCGGCTTCCATATCGTATTAGCAGGGGAAGCAACAGTACCAACATAACAATGTTTCAAACAATGGCTGGACAGCGAAGGCAGACTAGTAGGAACATGAATGCGCCATCAGCCTTAATTTATTCGAAGAAAAACGGGGGGACGGAGTGTGATGCACACGCCCCAGGCTGAAGTCTCTGGATGTGGGACCTGACTAAGGACAACACATGCAACGGGCTAATGCTACCTAACCTCGAGCAAGGGCTGCGACTCCGCGCTCAGACCACAGCATAGCTGGCATGGCCGCCGTTGCCGCCCGGCAGCGGCACAGCCCGCGGCGCCTCGTGCGGCTCCACCTGCTCATCTGCTGCCCTCATGCCGCCGTTCTTCTTCTTCTTCCTGCCGCCGCCGCCAATCTTGCGGAACAAGTTCATCAGAACGTACGGGGCCTGCAAGGGGAGGTGGGGCCGATGAGGCAGGCGAGTGGGTGGGTGGGTGGGTGGGTAGGAAGCACACTTGCGCAGCAGGCCAGCCGAGCCGCCCCTCAGTTGGTGAGGGCGGGGATGCAAGAGCAGGGCGGGCGCGCCCGACGCTTCCATCTGGACGCCCATTGAAGATGCATCTTCGATGAGCAGCCAGCTGCACCAGCTGCCCACCGCCCCCGCTTGACAACTGCATGGCCCTGGCGCAGGTGGCCCCACCTTCAGGATGCCGTGCTTGGTGCCCCGCCGCTGCTCGTACTGCCGCACCGCCTCCTCGTCCTCGTTGTCAACCAGGGCCGCATCCTGCACCAATACAATGAAGGAGTTAAAGTGAGGCGCGCGCGGTGCGGCGAGTGGTGATGGACAGTGCGCAGAACTAAGTGCTGGTGCAGCAAAAGATGGAGGATCACCGCTGTGGTGCAGCGAGCTGCCATGCTGAGAATCGTGGGCTGTGGGATTCATTGAGCCGGCTAGGTCTGCAGCCGGTGAGGTGGGAGGCACCACACAGCAGCACAGCAGCGGCACGCCTGCGCACAGCCACACGTGGCGGCGGCCACACGCGGCGGCGGGCAGCAGCGGCAGCTCAGGCGGGGCCCGCGAGCACTCACCAGCCTGCTGACGCCCTTGCGCCATCCCTGCAGGGCATCGAGGGCCAGGAGAGCGCGTGCCGCGGAGGTCAGTGGCGGGACGCCCGGGTTGCTGGTCCTGCGGCCGCACTGACATGCTCAGCGTAGCATTGCACTCGCCTTGATGATCAGGTGGATGGGCACCATCACGTGCAAACGCTGAGGGCGCTGTGCGGGTTGGGACAGCTGTGGAGAGTGACTTGCAAGCCGTGGTAGCACGCCCAACGATGCAGCAATGGGCCCAGGAAACAGGGCTGGGGCAGGGCACCTCTCCCTCTAGACCCATCCCTGCCAGCTGGCAGCTCCGCACGCCGAGAATGGAACTGGTTCCACACGCCACCTGGTGAGCACAAGCCACCCTGGCCTTTCTGATTTGTTGGCCTCTGATGCCTTACAACAGGGCTGCGATGCGCTGCATGGCTGGCTAGCCGCCCCGCCGGCAGCGCTGCCTTGCCGATGTTGTGTCCTGCCGCCGGCACGGGTGCATCCGCCGCATCACATGAGCGTGGACAGCAGCAGGCCCAGCACCGTCATGGCGCTGAAGGCGATGTGCCACTTGGTGGCCAGGAACTTGAGCGTCTTCAGGCCGTCGGGGTCTGTGGCATGGGGGAGGACAGCGGCGTGCGTGTGTCGCGCCCATTGGGAGGCCAGCTGACGCACAGCTGTCTGCCGGGGCACGGCGAGCAACCGTCGCAGGCCGGTTTTGCGGCTGCAGCCCCTGAGCCGTTCAGCAGCAGGACCACAGTCGCCGGGCTCGGTGCACAAGCTGTGCGGCTGCATCTCAGCGCAGCCAGCCACAGTTGTGTGTGACAACACCTCAGGTGTGTGAACCAGCACCCTCCCACGCGGCAGCGCCCACATGCCCCACTTACTCATCATGTTGGTCTCCGCCAGCTTCACCATCTCCCCCGCCATGCCGTACGCCACAATGACCGAGGTCAGCACCGAGAAGGGCAGCACGCCGGTGAAGGCCAGGGCCGCCGCCAGGATGTAGGTGGTGCCCACCGCGCCCTTGAGCACCTGCAGCAGTGAGTGAGAGGCGGAACCAGAAATGAGAGGCGGATTGGGGCTGGCATGTGGGCCCACCATTGGCGACGCGTGGGAGGTCGGTACCGCATTCCTCGCTGTTGCAGTACTTTCAGCAGCCAAGCCAGGTGCGCAAGTGCTGTGGCACGCCGGCCAAGCCTGCCTTGCCATCCTGTCTCATCACACCACCGCGCCCTGCACGACGGTCGCTCCCAGGGCCCACCGCCCACCTCTGTGCCCTTCTTCGTGCCCAGCCGCACCAGCGGCGACATCTTGCCATGCGTGCGGTCGCCCTCAATCTGGGGGCAGGGAGGGAGGGGGTGGGGCACGAAATGAGGGCACCGCGAACAGCAAATCATACGCATCAACATGGCTGCTTGCAACCACCTCGGCAGAACACGGGTGGCAAGCACCTCAGCACGAGTGGCCAGCAGCGCCCCTGGCCCCGCCCCGAGCCCCCACCTGGTGGAAGTGCGCGCAGAAGAGGATGACGGTGGTGGTGAGGCCCACCAGCGTGGACAGGCCCAGGATCATCTTGCTGAACACTGCCTGGGGGCGAGGGGGCGGGCAGGCAGAGAGGCTGGGTGGTCGACGTGGGCATACGCCTGCAGGTAGCAGGCGTGTGTGGTGGTGCAGCCCGGCCGACAACCCTTCCTGCTGACCCCCGCAGATCTACATCCTGGCGGATACCATCTACAACAGCCTGAGCGTGGACGAGGTCGCTGCTGCGCACATTGGTCACCAAACCCCCGCCCCACCCAGCCAAGCCAGCCCCGCACCTGTGCGGGTGGGACCTGCGCAAAGTAGAAGGCGCAGGTGGCCAGCGGGCCAAAGGCCAGGAAGCACAGCGGCTCGCCCAGCCCCAGGTAGCTCCACCTGCCCAGGTTGAGGAGAGGGGGAGCCGGGGGTACAGGCGGGCCGGTGAACGACACATTGGAGTGGGCGTCAAACTGCCGGGGGCAGTGCAGCCACAGCACCCCGCAGCTGCTCACGCGCCCGCAGGCAGGCGCAGGACTGCGGTGTCATTCCTACAGCGAGCTGTGCATGGCGCTGCGAGCTCGCCATGCGCAGCTCGCGCAGCTCGCTGGGCGCTCCAGCCTCCCACCTGAAGGGCGGCCCCTGATAGATGTAGCCCATGGCGATGGCGGCGTACAGCATCTTGGGCGCCAGAGGGTTGCCCTGCATGAGAGCGCCAGCAGCCAGAGCGGTGCATGTGAGGGAGAGCCAGGCGCAGCGACGGAGCAGGCACGCAGGCGATTCGGAGCTGGCGTGTGCTGAAGTGCAGCAGCCGCCAGGGCCAGAGGGCCACCAGACACGCTCTCATGCTGGGCTTCTGTGACACCAGCCCAGCAGCGGCAGCTGCGCCCCATACCATCTGCACACGCCTCACCGCCGACTGCAGCAGCCAGAAGAGCAGGCCGCCGCCGGCCAGCAGCAGCGCGGTGGCCAGGGCAAACACGAGGCGCGCGTTGCCGCCCAGCAGCGCCACCACGCTCTCCGGCTTGTTGGAGCGGTCCACGCCCGTCATGCCGTCAAACACGTCGTTGCTGCGGGGGGAAGGGGGGAGCCGGGCGGGTTGAGAGTGTGAGGGTGGCGCAGCGCGACCTGTCACAGGTAGCGCCGTCACTTTGCTGGTCTTTGATGGCCCATGCAGTGTGATAAGCACAGACACAGTCAAAAGCACATCACCAAAAAAACAAGTGTGATCCGACAGGTGCTGTCCAGCCTCGCACCTGAGGTTGAGCCAGCCAATGATGGCGGTTGCAGCCAGGCACAGCAGCAGCGTGCGTGCGGGGTCAAAGGCCCCCGTCTGCACGAATGCTGCCGCCGCGCTGACCTGCAGGGCACACGCGAGACGGTCGCAGTCTGGAAAGGCAGCTGCTTGACTGATCCGCTTGCGCAGCGCGACGCCCCCGCAGCATGCCGCAGCATCGGCAGCAGAGCAGCCACCGAGCACATGCGTTGCCATCACTGCATGTTGCAGGGCAGCAGCACGCCTGAACATGGACAGCACGCTCGTGACATCGCTCAGCAGCAGCATGGCCGCCTCCCGCTGCTGTAGGCAGTGCCCTGCCCACCCGCCGCAGCCCCAAGTACGGCTGCTCACCAGGATGGGCGCCCACCCAACCGAGTACATGGGCAGCTTGATGGCGCGGCGCCACAGGTCCTTGCGGTCCTCAGCGCTCTGCGGCTGCAGGTGGACCGTGCCATCCGGGTCGATGATGGTGTCTGCTTCCACCTGCGGCCGCAGCTGCCCGTCTTCACCTGCCGCCGAGCCTGCCGCAGCGGCGGCCGGCGCCAGCGGCGGCGGCGCAGGCCNGCAGGCCGCCAGCGGCAGCAGCGGCGGCAGCCCGGCAGCAGCGGCCGCAGGCCCAGCGCTGCGCTTGGCTGCGTCGCAGGATGCTGCGCTGTTGGTCTCCGCTGTGCTGCGCTGCACAGGGGCTGCACAGGCAGCGCTAAGCTGGCGCTCATCCTGCTGCGCTGCTGCTAGCGGCTGCGAGGATGCGTATGAGGTAGCTAGGGGAGAATGTGCAATGCTGGTAACAAGTAGGGTCAGCGCTTGCAAAGGCGGCGACGCCTGGGTGAGCTTGGCGCAGGAGGAGAGCGAGAGGTTCGATACAGTAAACACGATGCAGCAATGTGAACGCCCAGGAACTCCATCCTAGCCAGGGCCCCACCCCCGGCGGCGGCGACCGCCTCGCGGCGAAGCAGCGGCAAAGCAGAGTGGACGGGAACGACAGCCGTGCTCGCCCGACTGCCTACGCCTGACAATGTTCTGTCATGTCTTACACGCACTTGCTGATAGTACACTACACGCGCAGTCACAAGGTTGAAGCCCTACTGCAGCAGGCCTGGCTATGCCGCCCGATGGCCAGTGCTGTGGTGGCCGCTCGCCACTTGTTGCACGGTGGCGACATGCTCCTACATGCAGAGTAAATGTTCCGTCACTGCCGACTCGTTACCCCTCGCCCAGATGCAGCCCGCTCGCCTGCTCCTAGCGCCGCAAGGAATCGGCCTCCTCCCCCTCCTCCGAGTCAGTCGAGATGTCGTTGCTGCCGACACTGCTTGCCTGGCGCACCGCAGCCAGCCTGCAGGGCAACAGGGCATCAGCAAGGTGGAGGTCACTGAAAGTGGTTCATGTATGTATACGCATGAACGTGCAGATGGGTTTCCAGCCAGCGCCTGCTTCAGACGTGCTCCTGTCGGGCCACATTGGATGGCCAGCACACATCAGATTCTGCACGCTGCTCACCTGTCGGCCTCTGAGATCTCGGCCTCGTTGCTCCACGCAAGTTTCAATGCCATCAAGCTGTTGACGGCCTGGGCAGGCTCGCGCATGTCGGCAGGATGTGTCGTGCAGAGCAGGGCAGCCGGCTGCAGGTGCTGCAGGTTGTGGCACATGCTGTTCTCGTCAAGCGCGGGCAAGAGGTGCCCCATGGCCCTGAGCCCCTTCATCTCCGTCTCTGACATGTTTGGCCCAGTGGATGGTGGGGGACTTGAACAGAAATGCAGGGGGTGGGCGCACTATGAGCCTACATGCGGAAGGCGAGGGTCGGGCGATGATCGAGCGATGATCGAGCGATGATCGATGCTCGGGCGACGATCGGGCACCGGTGGGGCACCGGTCAGGCGGCAGTCACGTCGTCACGTCACAACGGGTCGATGGTCATCTCCCCGCCTTGAGCAACAAACAGCAGGGTTCGTTGGGTCCAAATCAAAAAGTTGCTCATCCTGCCGAACGAGCACGACAAGAAGGGCCGCAAGAAGGGCGGGACCCTTGCCGTGCAGGGATGCGGGGGATGCCCATGGCATGCACCACCATGCCGCGTACTGGGGCGCAGCGGCCTTGTGCTCTGCAAGGACAGATTGGCCGATTTATGGAGTCATTGAGTTGTGAGCAACCGCATGCTGCAAGAGAACGAGGGACCGGCAAGCCGCAGCGCATGCGGCAGAATGGAGGCAGCGGCCGGCTCATTTTGCACTATCTGTACCTTGAATTGGCTTGCGTTAACCACTTTTGGCAGCAAACCGGAGCCCACACAGAGCGAGCCAGAATGCAGAGGCGCGGCCTGGCGGCTGACGACGAGGGGGAGCTGCTGCAGCTGCAGGTGCAGATCCAGATCCAGATCGCGCATCGGCCGCGGGGGAGGCCTTGCAGAGGCCGGCAGGGCTCCCCCCGACCCCCGGCGCCTCCCTCCCGCTTCCCCCTCACCTGTGCAGGCTCAATTCCAGGCCAGCGCCGCGCAAGGAGACGCTCGGCCAGCCGCCAAGGTGACGCGCGTCTCCAGGCGGCCGGCCGCCGCTGCCGCCGGCAGCACCTCGGCGGCCGCTGCGGCGCCGCAGCCTGCGGCAGGCTGTGCAGTGCATGGACCCGGATGCCAGGGCCACCACCTTGCCGAGGGCGCGTCCACAGAAGAGCAGCAGATGGCGGGCCTCATGGCGGCCATGCAGTCAGCGCTGAAAGACATTGTGGGCGACGTGCAGGAGCGGGCGGCCGCCGCGCCACCGCAGCCGCCAGCTGCCCCTTCAGCGCCAGCGCCAGCGGCAGCCAGTGGCGCCTTCCCAGCCGCAACCCACCGCAAGCTGTCCAAGTTTGCTCTGGGGCGGCAGCAGCAGCGGTCCGGAGGCATCGCCGCCGCCGCCATGGGGCCGCCCGCTGCGCAGCCTGCAGCAGGCGCAGCAGCGGCGGCAGCAGAAGGTCCGCAGGACGATGAGAGCCGGATTGATGCCGAAAACCGACAGCTGCTGGCAGCCATGAGCCAGGAGCAGCTGGAGGCAGCGAGGGAGGAGGTGCTGGGGCGGCTGCCGCCTGCAGCGGCAGAGTTCCTGCGCCGCCGGGGCGCGCAGAAGGCAGCCAAGGAGGGGCCGGCTGGGGGCGGTGAGGCTGAATCGCCAGCAGCAGTACAGACAGGGACTGGAAGCGCAGTGGCGGAGGCTGCAGCAGCAGGCGCTCCGTCAGGCCCCAAGCAGCCTGCGGCTGCAGCCCGGCCGCGTCCGCCGCCGCAGCAGTCGCAGCTGAGGGCGGCACCTGCCAGCGCAGGCAGCACCTCTGAGGCAGGCCTGGCAGCTCGCCTGCGCTTTGATGTTGATGGCACTGTGGTGGGGCTGCGGCCGGTGGGCAGCGGCGCTGAGGTGTCCCCTGCCGAGGTTGCGGAGCGCGACCCGCTCAGGTGCGGCTGGTCGCGCTGTTCCAATTGGTTGGCGGCCAAGTGCCGGAAGCATGCACTGATCCATGAATTTCCTGGGCTGCGATGGTTGCAACCTGCACGTTGCTGTGCAGGCAGGAGGGCGAGGGCTACACCCTCCAGGAGGCGTGCCTGCTGGCGCGCAGCAGCGTGCCACAGCAGCGCGTGCTGGCGCTGCGCCTGCTGCGCTCCGTGCTGGCGCACAGCAGGCCCAGCGGCGCTGCCCGCGGCGCTGCCCTGATGCCGCTGCCGGCAGCAGTTGCGGCGCAGCTGCAGGAGGAGGGGCAGCAGGGCGCAGCTGGCGTGGAGTGGGTTGCATTGTGGCACCATGCTTTGCATGCCGCGGACGTGGTGCTGCTGCTGCGCCGCTCCCTTGATGACTCGCACTCAGCGGTTGCGGGGGCAGCAGCCGAGGCGCTTGCAGCGCTGCTGGGTGCCTCGGGCCCTGCGGGTGCGGCAGAGGAGGCAGCAGCTGAGATGGCGGATGCCTGCACCCTGACCGGCTGGCCTGTGCCCGCCATGCGGCACATGCAGGTGGGTGGGCAACGGCTGTGAGCAGCTCACTACACATTTGCAGGCTGGCTTGGTCGTTGCGATTTGTTACAGGAAGCCGACTGCATGGCGAGCTCAAGCGTGCCCATTTGATTTGCCCCACCCACCACACTCCCCGCCTGCAGCGGCCCACCGCCAGCGGCGCCTGGGTGGCGGCCCCCGCCTCCCCACAGCTGCACCTGGATGCAGACGCCGAGGACGACAGCCAGGAGGAGGCGCTGAACGAGCAGCAGCTGGCCAAAGTGGACCCGCTGTCGGGTGCGTGCGTGCTGGGGTGCTTGCCGGGGTGCTTGCTGCAGAAGGGCAGGAGGTAGATCCTTCTGGTGTTGGCTTGGTGTGTGTGCTCTGCCGTCTTTGTTGGTGCACGTGCATCACCTACGGCCGCCTGGAACTCCCCTGGCACAGGCCTGCTGCACATGAGCCTGCTGGAGCGCATCGTGTACCTGCTGACCACAGCGTGCGCAGCGGCAGCGGTGGACCCCCTGCTGTCCATCCTCATTCGGTGCGGCCCAACTGCATGGCACCCTGCTGCTCTGCCCTCTGCTTCTGCTGTCGCATGCGAGCTGTCTGTGCAACGGCATGATTGCACGTGTCGGCCATTCCATCTGCCACCCGCTCATGCCGCACCTGAGCTCCGTTTGGCACCTGCAGGTGTTGCCAGGCGGGCAAGGATGTGGCCAACCAAGTGCTGGACACGCCCGGCATGACCGCCGCGCTCAAGACGGTGCTAGATGCGCCGCCGCCTCCGCTGCCGGCTGGCGGCGGCGCGGCGGAGGCTCCTGTCGGTGCGAGCCAGTGGGTGCTGTTTAGGATGGTGGAACGGGGTTCTGTGGAACGGGGTGGCCAAGCGCCTCTGATCCGTGTTGGGCCAACAGTTGATTGCTCCTTGGTTCAATCCTCGCTGCAGATGCCGCGGCGGCTGCGTTTTACGCTGCCCGCCCCAAGGCGCTGCGCCTGCTGCGCCAGCTGGCCCAGGCCAGCAAGGCAGCCGCGCGGCAGCTGCAGGAGGAGGGGCTGGTGCGCTTTGCACTGGACCAGCTGCTGCGACCGGCTGGCATGGCGGTGGAGCCGGCTGCTGCAGGCAGCGCCAGCAGCCTCAAGCAGCGGGGCCAGCTGGCGGAGGCGCTGCGCCTCTGGCGCTCCTTTGCCCAGCACGGCTTCTACCTGCTGCTCCTGGACGATGCCTACCCCTCGCTGTGCACCCACTTCACGCCGCCGCCCCTGCCGGCTGCGGTCAGTGGCGCCGGGCAGGAGCAGCTGCAGCAGTGGGCGGTGGCGCGGGAGGCGTATGCCGCCGCCGCCCAGCTGTGCTGGCATGCCGCCAGGTGCGCTGGGCCAGTCGAGCCGTTTGCGGTGTTTCTGCATGCAATGTGCGACGGTGGTTGCACTGACCCATCTTGTCCGAGCCGTCGCAGCCTGCTCTTGCACACGCCAACACCTTGCTGCACATACTGTGGTGCAGGTGCGAGCAGCACGACTCGCAGCTGAGCCCCCAGTGCGCCGCGGCGCTCGCTTCCGAGGCCCTGGCCTGGCTGGCGGGCTGCCCCCTCCAGCAGCTGCTGGGGAGCTGCGCCGCAGTGGGGCCTTCCAGTGGCGGCAGCGTTGGCGGCGGCAGCGGAGCAGCGGCAGCGGCGACAGTGGCGGCACGGCTCAGCGCCTTCCCGGCGGTGGCGGCAACGATGCAAAGCGGCAGCCAGCAGGCCGTGCTGCTTTCCAGCCTGGCGGCCGTGCTGCACTTTGTGGGCAGCTACTGGAGCACGCAGACGTGGCACTCGGCAGCAGAAAAAGCGGCGGCAGCGCAGCAGCTGGCCTCTGTTGAGCTGCTGCCTGCAGTGGGCGCGGACGGTAGCACCAGTAGCGGCAGCGGCAGCACTCCAGCAGCGCAGCAGGCGGTCAGCCGCTTGCTTGAGCAGCTCGTGGCATCAGAGGCGGCATGGAAGGCAGACACAGGGCCGGCGGCTGCCGCAGCAGTCGCCATTGCTGAGCTGACGGTGGCGCTGTCCAGGCTGGCGGACGCATTCCTGCCAAACCACCAGGCCGCAGCAGCGGCAGCCAGCCTGCTGGCTCCGCTCCACAGTCAGGCGGCCGCGGCTCGCTTCTTGCAGGCAGCCGCTGCAGCAGATGCCACGCTGTGCCAGCCATGGGACGCGGCCAGGCTGGCGCAGTTGCTGCCCCTGGCACGAGCTGCTTCAGCGGGCCTTCAGGCCGTGTTGCGGGCAGCGAGCGACGGCGGCAGCAGTGCAGCGGTGTCGCCTGCGGGCGTGGACACTGCGCTGGCCCTGCTGCGCCTGCTGCCTGCTGGCGACGAGCCGGAAGCGCTGCAGCTGCTGTCTGTGGTGCTGTCGCCCCGCCAGCTGGCCAGCACATCGGCCGCCGCGGGTGCCGGGCTGCAAGCTGCAGCCACCAGCAAGGTTGCGCAGCTGGTGGCTGGTGCAGCAGATGGCACGACCGGTGGTGCCAGCAGCTTGCCCAGCCTGCCCGAGGTCTCGCGCCTGTCGCAGCTGCTGCTGGCTGGTTATGCTGCCCCGTGGCTGGCCATGGTGCCTGAGGCAGAGGAGCAGGTCGGGGGCGAGAGTTCTGTGCCAGGACCAGAGTCGCCCGCCAACATCGCCCTGATGCGTCCACAAGGTGCGAGGAGGGGGAGGCGCCAGGCTTGCATGCACTGATTGGACTGCTGCGCTGTGCAGGTGCCGCATTTGCACAGAGTTGCATTCGCGCAAGGGGCTTGCACTTCACTGGACGTTCCTCCCTCCTGCCGCCTGCCGTTCCGCAGGCTCCCGCCTGCCGCTGCCTCCCGACTGGATGCTGCAAGAGCTGCCGCTGCCGCCTGCGGAAGCGCACCTGGCAGCCAGCCCTGGCGCTGCTGGCGAGGGCGCCCTGCTGCTGGCCCTGGGCTGGGAGCAGCAGCAGCTGAGCAGCATGGGCGCGGCGGCGCCTGGCGATGCGGCAGGCATGGCAGAGCACAAGCTGCGCAGCACCGCCCTGCTGCTGTTTGGGGAGCAGCACGAGCAGCGGGCGCAGCAGGGCGTGGTGCCGGGCCGGCTGGATGCGATTGGAGAGGAGGAAGAAGAGGACGACGACCGGGCGCTGTGGGAGCGGCCCCTGGCACGCTGGCTGGCAGCTGCCCTGATGGAACGCCACTGCGCGGAAGCTGAGGCAGCAGGCGCAGCAGGGGCAGCGCGACCAGCTGCGGCGGCAGCGGCTACAGGCGCAGCAAGCACACCAGCTGCCGCCGCTGACGAGGCCGGCAGCGGCCTGCGTGGCTGGCAGCAGCAGGAGGCTCGCCAGCTGGCTGAACACTTTGCGGCTGCCAGCTATGGCGATGCCCTGTTTGGGGCAGCCGTGGCGCTGCTGCTGCGCCACACCGTGCAGCTGGATGTGCAGGCAAGTGGTTGAGGCATGGCACATGGTTGGGCACGGGCCTGGCTGTGGAACCTCGGTCGGTGCCCCAACGCCCCGGGCTGTTTTCCTGGCAAGCCGCCCACCCACCCACCCACCTCGCATGTTTCTCTTCCACCGCCTGCAGCTGGAGGTGCTGTCTGTCCTGTCAGACGAGCAGGCGCTGCACCTGCTGCCCCCGCTGCGCCTGCTGCCCGGCCCGCCTGCCGCCTACCTGGCCTCACCCAGTGCCAGGGGTGCCAGCGCCTTTGGCCAGGCCTGCTTTGGGGCAGGCGCAGGGCCCGGCAGCGGCAGCGGCAGCAGCAGGCGGCAGGAGACAGACTTGTACCTCAAGCTGCTGAGCGATGGGCCGCTGGAGCGCTGCCTCACGGCCAGCGGCAGCGGTGCGGCACCAGAGCGCGAGGGCCGCAGCGCTCCGGAGGGCGACGGGAGCGCGTTTGCATCCTGCTCCATGGCTGTGCCCCTGGTGCTGCACCGCCTGGCCAGTGCCTGCTTTGCGGGCACCGAAGGCAGCAGCGCCCAGCCGCCTGCAGGGCAGGGGCAGGCGCACATGCTGCTGTGCAGCATCCTGCAGCGCTGCAGCGGCGGCAGCCTCGAGCAGCAGCGCCTGCTGGGCATGCTGCTGCGGTGGGACACAGCCGCTGGCGCGCCGTCTGATGTGCTGAGCCAGGGCAGAGTTGCAGGCATGGACGCGGCTTGCAGCACCGTAGGCATGGACGCGGCTGGCGTGCTGGGGGCGGCGCTTGAGGCTTGATTGTGCGCTCTGCAGCCCTGCCTTGCTTCTCATCGTGTGCCGCTTTAAAGGCCTATGATTGACACGTTTCATGTGGTGCGATGCAAGCACAAGTGAAAGTAGATGCGCGAGCCGAGAAGGCAACTGAGCAAGCACCAGCTGCAGCCGCCCTATCCTGAGTTGGCTCCACGGCCGGACGCACCGGCTCAGCCCTTTTTCTTGGCCTTGCCCTGCGCCTGCTTCATCTTCAGCAGGCCCGCGCTCTGAATCTTGACGGTGCCGCACAGCACGCCGATCGCCTCCGGCTCCGGCACGGCCCTGCGGCGCAGTGGGAGAGGCAGGGAAAGGTGTGGCGGTTGGGGCTCGGCATGCGGCACGCAGCAGGTGCAGCGTTGTTGCGAGGAACCACGAGCAAGGTGCAGACTCGGTGCAAGCCGCTGGCCCTGATGCCTCCAACCCCCGGGGCCACCTGATGAGGTCCCGCTGGCGCTGCGTCACTTCGGCCGACTTGAGCAGCAGATCGCTGGCCTGCAGCAGGGCGGGGACAGGGCACATGGTATGAGGAGGATGCTGCAGCTGCAGGCCTGCATGCTACCAGCAGCCGCCGACACAGCAGTACAAGTGAGCACTCCTGCCAACAGCAGCCAGCCAGACAAGCCTTGCCCCCAGCATGCGTGGCGCTATGTGTAAGTAGGGTAGGGTTGCTCACCTGCCGCACTGCCTTGCCCTTCTTCAGCGTGCCTGCGTAGTGAAGGGAGGCACGTTGATTGCATTCGTTTTGACTCAAGGCGCATAGAACCAACAATGCCTTGGCTGGGGCAGCCCCGGGTAACACGTCGCACGTGAAACCCCCTTAATTATCCAATGCATCAGACCTGGGATAATCTTGACCCTGTAGCCGTAGCTTGTCACGACCTGCCAGGAAGCGGAGTTGGGTGGCGGGGCAGCAGGAGACCAGTGTCAAGGGAGGGGTGAGAGGGCCATTCAGCAGGCAGCAGCAAAGGACAGCTCCACTGGTGCTGCTGGAAACAAACGATAAAGCCGGGGACTATCCAGCGCAAGGAACATGCCCACCTCCCTGCCACCTAGCTGCACGCATCTGCACACATCACTTGCGACCAGACAGCAGCAGGGGGCACACCTGGTAGGGCGCGCACACGGGTACGGCGTACAGCAGGATGTCGTCGGGCCGGGGCTGCCCTGTCAGCTGGTCCAGCTGCAGGGAGCAGAGCCGGGGGAGGAAAGCAACACCAGCCAGTCAATAATGCGACTGAGTGTGTGGCGGGAGGGCAGCAGGGGTGCAGCTCGTGTCACAGGAGGAACCGCAGCATGCCGCCCGCGCCACCCCCGAGCATCCATCCTGCAGCAGGCTGGCCCTGG
>RRZL01000080.1:362725-386654 GCA_006782975.1 Chlorella sp. Dachan | reverse complement strand
CCCCCCCGCAAGCCCAACTTCGGCTGGCCAAGCAGCGCCTCCTTGCCGCCACTCGCCTGCGTCAGCTTCTCCCGCTCCTCATCTGCCAGGGCCTCCAAGTTCTCTTCACGCAGCAGGGCCGCCACCTCAGCGGCATCGTCCGCGTCACCCTGCCCCCCAGCTGCTGCCTCTGCCTCGTCCCCGCTCTCCCCCTTGGCCGCTGCGGCGGAGTCGCTGGGCTCGCTCTCGCTACGCGCTGCCGCGGCCGGCTGCGCGCTGCCCTGCTCCGACCCGTTCTGGTGGCCCGCCCCGCTGCCCTCGGTTGCCGCAGGGCCCTGGGGCCCCTGCTGCTGCTGCTGCTGCCGCTGCGACTCTGCATCCACACCTCCGCTGCTGCTGCCGCCGCTGGTGCTGCCCTCACCCTCAGACTCGTCACCCTCCGCCTCACCCTCAGCGGTTGAGGGGCGGGCGGTCAGCTTGGCAATGTCCTCGGCAGTGATCTCCTGCGGGTGGGCAGGCAGCCGGCGGCGCATCGTGAGCAACACCTGCGCTTGCCTGTAGAGTGGCAGCCAACACGCTCGACGCGGCGGCCCATAACAGAGCTGTACAGCAGAGCTGAGCATGGAAGGCAGTGTCAGAGCTGGGCAGGGAAGGCAGTGTGATCCCCCAATCCATCCACACCATTCCCCAGCGCCTGCCACCCAAACCTGCCTGCTTGGGCAGGCCGGTGCGCTCGGCCTTACGCGCTGCCATGCGCTGCTTGCGCTCATCCTTGCGCTGCTTGCGGTCCTTCTTCTGGCCTGTGCAGGAGGGCGGAATGAAGGCGGTGCAGGCTGGCGCGCTGTGGACCCGTGCAAATGTCTCCGCACATGCTGTACACACCAGATGCGCTTCTGTTGTCCAACATGCACTCCCTTTCTGGCTCCGCCGTCAGGCCTACAACAGCCCGCCAACTGCCCCGCCAGCACACCTGCCGACTGCAGCAGCTGTTGGGCCAGCAGCCGGTCCTCCTCATCCTGGTCCGCATACTTGTCCCGCCCGCCCTTCTTGCCCTTGCCGGCCCGCCCCTTGGCTGCCGCCTGCTGGGCCTGCTGCTGCTGCTGCTGTGCCTGCTGCGCCTTCTTGCCGCCGCCGCCTCCCTGCGGCTTGCCCTGCTGCTGCTGCTGACCACCGCCGCCCGCGGGCTTGCCCTGCTGCTGCTTCTTCAGTAGCTGCCGCTCCTTCGCTGACAAGTGGCGCCTGCCTGCTCCGCCCTCGGCTGCATCGCCCCCCGCCTGCTCCTCCTCTAACGCCGCCGGCCGCTCAGCTGCCAGCGTATCCGCCAGCCCATAGCGTGCAAAGGCAGCCGTGACGGAGTCTGCCCCTGCCGCCGCGGCGCCGCTGCCCGTGCTGCTGCCGCGCCGCACGGCTGCCGCAGCGCTGCCGCTGGCCAGCGTGTCCGCTGAGGCATCCATGAAGGCTTCCAGGGCACTGGGGGCGGCTGCGCTGCTGCCCTGCTCGCCCTCGCTGTCGCTGCCGCTGTCGCCGCCATCCCCCGCCGCTGAGCCCTGCTGCTCCCCATACTCCTCCGCCTCCTGCTCCGCTGGTGCCAGCTGCTCGCCCTCCCGCAGCCGGGGCGCCCGCTCGCCAATGTGTGCAGGGATGCTCTCCTCAGCCAGGCCAAACATATAGCCAAAGCCCATCACCAGCGGCTGTTGGGAAGGGAGGGAGGGGTGGAGGGCGTGAGTGTCCAGTGGGTGGGGCAAGTGAACCAGCATTTAAGCCTCGGTGGGAGAACTGGATGGCTACAAGCAGCAGACAGTTGGGTGTCAAACTGCGGCCATAACTGAATTCAGTTCTGGATGCAAAACTGGGCCCAAAGCTGGATGCAAAACTGGCCGGCCGGCCACGGTTGTGCCCTCAACCGAATCCACTTCTGGATGCAAAACGGCACCCACCCCCAAACTGAGCCCAAACGAATGATGCCCGCATGCCACCCCGCCCCTTTCCCACCTGTGGCGGCAGGTAGTTTTTGCGGCCCCGGATCATGAAGGAGCCGGTGACCAGGTACTCGCCGGTGGGGGCGGTCTTGCTGACCTGCACCAGGTGGGCACGGCAAGTGGCTTTGGAATGACGAGTGTTGGTGCGCAGCCTGGCGGGTGGCATGGAACCCTTTCTACGTGGCCTGCCTCTGCAGATGCAGCACTGGCGGAAAACCGTCCTCCACACCACCCAGGCTGACACCGACTCGGGCAGCTCGTGGCTCACCTGCTCCGGGTGCACTGCAGAGAGTCAGGGGGGCAGGGCGGCAGTGGGCAGGTCAGGAGCAGCGAGACGCGGTGCATTGCGGCAAACAATGCCAGCTGTGCGGAACGTCCCTTCCACCCTGCTTCTAGCCCTGCTCACCCCACCACGCGCTGGTGACCACCTTGGCGTCCCAGGCCTGGGAGCGGCACACGCACGCCTGCCCCGCCTGCGGAAGGGTGGCGCCAAAGTGGCAGGGTTGACGAGGGCGTGCCGCTGCTGAGTTTGTGATACTTAGAGCTGCCGCTGCAGAGCTGCATGAGCACGTGTGTCGCGCAAGTGCTGCGGACGGCATTGCCACGCACAGAGGCCTGCTGGCGCTGCCAACCAGGGCTGGCTGTGTGTGTTGGCTTGCCTGGGACAGCGTGAGGGGCGGCACGGGTGCATCGGGCGTGTGGTTCTTCACTATGGTGGTGGACGCGCCGTGCAGGTCGGCGTGCACGTACACGTCGCCCTTGCTGCAAGGGGGGCAAGGGGGCATGGCGTGGTTAAGAGGTTAGATGGCAAGTGGAGGAGTGATGGTGAGGGCACGCGCGTTGTGGCCAGTTGTGCTCAAGAGCGAGCATGATGGGGGGAGGAGCGGGGCCAGCGGCCGCCTCACCGCAGGTAGCGCTTCACCAGCAGCTCGTTCTGCTGCGCATCCCGCCCGCTCAGCACCAGGTAGTTCTCTGCGGTCCGAGAAACAGGGACAACTGAACGTCTGAGAGAGGCGTGGGTTTCCTTTGTGTGCACAGCCTGCCCATGCATCACGACTAACTCCAAGCAGCTTTCCTAACAGGCCGCCAGCAGCGAGCACTGGGAACACACACGCGGCACTTCGGTTTGTTCAACCGTATCATGGCACCTGCCCATTCCCGCGCACCCGAGCTGATAAACCAGTGGAAGCGCTCAAACCAAAAGGGCTTGCGCGTGATGACGGGGGCGGTGCTGCGCACCTGCAAGGGTGCGGGAGGGCAGCGGCAGTGCGGGGGCAGGGGTCGGCTGCCACAATCGGCTACCCTGTTTTGCGTGAAAGCGTTGTCGGCTGGGTTGGGCGCCAAACAAAGGCCCACCAGCCTTCCTCCAGGCAGCCCCCACCTGCTTCAGCTGCGCCTGCGCCTTCTTCTCCGCCGCCTTGAGCGCCTTTTGGTTGGCGTCCAGCGTGCGCTGCTGCTTGACCTGCGGGCGGGGGAGGGCAGGCGGGAGGGGAAGGGTGGAGGGTGGGAGTTTGGAGCAGCGGTCTCCACCACGTCGCATGTTGTCCAAAGCATGCACACATGAGAAGTGATGGCCTTCTGAAATTTCACCGTGATTTCAGTTGCTGAAATTTTCACTGACTGTAATTTTCACTTACTGTAATTTCAGTTGCTGAAATTTCAGTTGCCGTAATACACTTACCGTAATTTCAGTTGCAACACTTTCCTCCACTGAAGGAGCCTCACACACTCGTCTCACTACCACATAAACAAAAAATCAGCCTCAGCCCACCCCCACCTGGTGCTTCTTGCGCGAGTCGTAGTAGGCGCGGGCGTTGGCGTGCGCGCTGAGCGACAGGTCCACTTCCACCTGGGGCCAGGGGGGTNTCACAGGGAAGCACTACTGTATGAGAAGCGGCTGGCTCCTTGTTACCTACAGCCGTGACACCTCATGCTGTGTGGTGCAAGTCAGACCGGGCGCACCTTGGTGGCGGGGCGGGTTGCTGCCTCCTCGTCTCCCTCCTCCTCATCCAGCCAGTTGCTGCGGCAGGGTGTGGAGCATCCGTCATGCACCAGCGGCTAACAAGGGGCATGGCAGACTGCAGCAGCCTGCAGCATCGCCGCAGCTTTGGCAGGGAAGCTGCAACCGTGGGAGCTGGCTCTGCGTGCTGCCGCTCATCCCTCCCCGCCCACCCACCTGAGCAGCAGCGTGACGCGGCTGCGCTCCAGCTGCAGCGAGTCAATGAGGCCCGCCACAGGGTTGCCCGCCCGCCGCTCCTCCTGCGGACGCAGCAGGCGCAGCGGGATCATTACGAACGAACGGGTGCTCCTGACGAGCAGGCCAGGCGCTGTGCCCCAGACTCAGGCTCCCTGCGCCGGGCAATAACTGTGCAGCTGCACCCGGCACAAAGCAGCCCACACAAGCACGTCACGCGCCGCCACCACAGGATGCCGCCCACCCCAACCACTGTCCCTCGCTCATCCACCTGCCGCCCCGCCCCCCACCCCACCTTGATCATGCGGGCCAGGTCGCGCCAGTCCATGCCGCTGGCCACCGCCTCGCGCACCGCGTTGAGGGTGGCGTCCACCGCCTCCAGGTTGTACTCAATCAGGGCGGCCTGAGGGGTGGGATGTTGGCGGGTGTGGATAGGCCGGAGTGCGTGTAGTTTGACAGGGCGGCTCCCTTGGCGACGTGCACTGCGAGCAGTTCGTGCTCAATGAGGGCAGCCTGGCCAGTGAATGTTGTAATGCTGTAGGCACTGTGCCATGTGCGTATGCTCACCGGGCATGCTGACCCAGTGGAACTGGAGTTTGACGATGGTCCAACTGCCATGCAATGGTGCACAACTCACACCACCCCGCCGCTCCAGTAGCACAAGCGCCCCAACCAACCCCTCACACCTTGAGCTGCGCCGACTCCGCCTCCTTGCCCAGGCTGCCCAGCCGCTTCTCGTGGTCGCGCCGGATCGCATCCAGCTTGCCCACCGCCGCCTTCTCCTTGGCGGCAGCAGCGGCAGCCGCGCGCTGGCCCGCCGCCTTGCCGAAAAACTCGGCCACAGCGGCGTCAAAGGTGGGGAAGGCCACCGCAGGCTTGTGCGCGTGCTGGCGAAGCAGCACCGGCTCGAACTCCTCGTACACACCGCCGCCCGCTGCGCCCGCTGCACCCGCTGCACCTGCGGCGGCGGCCTCCCCGCCGGCCGCCCCAGCTGCCGCCGCCGCCGCCTGCCCGTCTGCGCCCGGTTTGGTGAGGATGTAGCCCCCGGGCGGCTCGCTGCTGTCCTCACACGCATCCAGCCAGGCCTCCCAGGAGCGCACGCTGCTGACCAGGGCCGCCTGATCGTCGCTGCTCAGCGGCTGGGCTGCGGGGCTGCGCCCCGGCTCCAGGCTGGCGCCCAGGATGCAGTGCTCCGCAATGAGGGGGCCGTACGGCAGCAGCTCCGACATCAGGCCTGCATGATGATGGGGGGTAGTAGGCATCAGTGGCCTGGTGGGTGGGCATCAAAGGGGGCTGGGCCAGCGGCCAAGCGCCTCAGCGCCTTCAGCCTCCAGCCTCCCAGTATCAGCGCTCCCTGGCTGTCCCAGCACCTGGCGCTCCACCCACTCACACCCCATCCACACGCTGCTACAGCTCGCACCTTTGAGCGTGGCATCCGGGGCTGCCCCAGCCAGCCCTGCCTCCAGGGCCGTGGCCGCCAGCGGCTGGCGCAGGCGGATGGTGTGGATGGGGTAGGGGTGGCGAGCCATGATGGCAATGCCCTTGGCGTCATCCCTGCAAGGGGAGGGTCAGGCAGCAGCCCGTCATTCTACCAGGCATCAGGGACACGGCAGGCTGGGGGCTGCGCTATTGCGCGACTGCGCTCCCGTCCAACCGAAGATCCGCCCACCGGCTGCCACTCCCACCCCATATGACACACCTGTGGGAGCGCAGCAGCGTGAGCACCTCAAACTTCTCGTCCGCCAAGATCACGTTGCCCTGCAGCCAACAGAACAGAGGGTGACAACATACAGAGCCTCGACATGTTGCCACCGGTGTGGCTGGCTGTGCTGAAGGCTCTCCTCAGCAACCTGCTGGCTGGTGCGCAACGCACACACCATCCGAAGCACTCTAGAGAACCCACTGCGCACGCCCCCACCTGCGCGTAAAACTCCAGCAGCAGGTGGCAGGCGGCGGGGCCGCTGCCAAACGTGAGCTGCACGATGCGGTCCACGCCCAGCTGCTTCACAGCCTCCAGCCGCCGCGTGCTGCAGGGGACGGCAGCGGCCCAGGGTGCAACTTAAGCAGCGGCGGGCACGGGAGCAGAGCGCAACGGAGTGTGCCGCCAACGACAGCGACTGCCAAGCTCAGGAAGCAGCACCGCATGTGCAGCCGCCACGCTGCAACCCACGCCCACCGGATGTGTTTGCGCAGCTTGAGGGTGAAGTTGGAGGGTGTGTCCGCCTTCTGGGGCATCGCCTGGGCGGCGGCGGCGGCGGGTGCGCAGCCATGTGAGCAGGCGGTTGCTTTAGCTGCAAACACTCACAATGTCAAGCTGTGCTGCCGCTCATCCACACCTCAACCAGCCAGACCATGCACCCGTCCCCCTGCTTCTGGTTGCAGCGGCGCCCCCTTCCATCCACCAGGGAGGGCCCCCCAGCCGCAGCCACCAGGGAGGGGCCCCCACCCGCCTCAGCCACCCACCTCCACAGTGTGGAAGCGCGCGCCGCTCTCCACCAGCAGCAGCACCTTGTCGCCGTCCTCCCCGCTGCGTGCCAGCTTCAGCACATACGTCTGGCAGCAGGAGTGGGGTGCGGCAAGGGGGGCGTGCATGGGGCATGGGCGGGTGCACTGGGGAGCCCGTGCAGGCTCCAACCGAACAAACAGGCATCAACGGTGGGCATGTCTGCCACACAACAGCTGTCCAGGAGTGCCTGACTACGACCCTGCTGCGCGTGCGCAGCCTCTGCATCACCACCCAGCAGCCCCAGGCCCCCACCTTGGGGTTGATGTCGTACACATTGGCCACGCGCATGCCGAGGCAGCGCTGGCGCAGGCACGCAGCCTCGGCCGCCACGTCGGCGGACGAGAAGCGCTGCGGTAGGGTGGGTTATGAAGTTGATGTTGAAATGGCATCCATGCGGCATCCAGGCTGCCATGTGCAGAGTCCCACCGCAGTCTAAATCGCCCATCCAAGGCGCGGCCGGCGGCGGCGGCCGCCGCTGGCGGCAGATGCAGGCGGCTTGCCTGCTTCACCATTGCGCCGCCTGTGCCGCCTCAGCGCCTCTACCCGGGTGCTCTAGGCTAGCGCTCGTCCGCCCAGGGCTGCAGGCGGCGCTCAACAGTGCCGGGCCACGCCGCAGGCAGGCCCAGTTGCTGCGCCGACCCCCGATCACGGATGCAAGAGTCGCAGATCAATCAATTCAAATCGGCCGAGGCCGCTTGCAGGCCTTGAGCGTGCATGGGCAGTGGGGCCTGGCGCTGCCATGGGGAAAGCATCCCATTGCCCGGAAGCATTGATCAACTGCGTGAAGCGTTCGGACCGTTGTGCAGTACCCGGGCAGCAGCGAGTGCGCCGGGGCAGTGCAGAAGTCCTTCACCCAGGCGCTTGCTGCAATGGCGCGCCTCACGATCGCGCTGCTGCTGGCGCTGGCGTGCGTCTGGCGCCCAGCCGCGGCGGCCGACGACGTGAGCGCAGAGGGGCGTGCCCTTGCAGCCTGCGCCCCTGTTCCTTCGTCGGGGACGTCGCCACAGCCTTGTTATAAAGATCCTGGCAATTTGCAGGGCGCCTGGGAGTCATGCGACGGCAGCCACACGGCGGCGGCGGCGGCGGGGCGGTGGACTGCTCTGGGGTGCGGCACCGCCCCCCCGGCTGGCTGAGGATGATCACCCACTGTTGGTGTCTTTGCTGCCACCGATTGCGCAGGTGGTGACCATCTCTGGGCTGTCCCAGCTGGAGGAGCTGGTGAAGAAGCATCCGTTTGTGGTGGCTGAGGCAAGTGTTTGCGTTTGATGTACAGCCGACAGCAAGCCTGTACCTCGGTGTGGGGCAGCAGGAGCACTACGGCATGTGATGGCAGCCGGTGCGCGTGCCGGTTGTGAGCATTGCTTGTGCTGCTCACAGGCGCTGGCAGCTGCCGCGCAGGTGGTAGCCCTCCTGGCTATGCTAGCCAGCGCCGTTCCTCCCGTACTGCGCATGCCAGCCCTCTCCTGTCAACCTGTGCCAGTGTCCTGGAACCCCCTCCACCGCAGTTCTACGCACCCTGGTGCGGCCACTGCAAGAAGCTGGAGCCCGAGTGGGCCAAGGCCGCCACCGCGTTCAAGGGGCACGACCCCGAGATCGTGCTGGCCAAGGTGGGCCGGCCGGTGCTGCTCCTGGTGGTGGCGGGGTGCTGCTGCTGCCGCTGCTGTGCTGCTGGTGTGCTGCTGCTGTACGGCAGACCGCTGCTGCTGTGCTGGCGGCCCCCTTGCTGTCGTGCTTGCCACCGTGGTCGGCCCCGCTGTTGTGCACTTGGCCACCTGCTGCTGCTGGTGCTGCCTTGCAGTGCCCGCGGCTGCTGAGGCGGGCAACTGGCCCTGACCGCCCTGTACTTGGATCTGCTCGCAGGTGGATGCCACCGCCAAGGAGAACGAGGAGGCCAAGTCCCGGTTTAAAATCGGCGGCTTCCCTACGATAAAGGCAAGTGGCGCAGGGCGGGCCGGCTTGCGGGGGGTCATGGTGGGGCAGGAGGCTCCCTCCCCCAGGTCATGCCTTGTGAGGCCTGCCCTGCACCTGGCGACTACAAGCTGGCAAGCTCTCTTGTGCTGATGCCCTACCCGTTCCTCGCCTGGCAACAGATCTTCCGGGGCGACCTCAACAAGCCGGCGCCGTATGAGGGCCCCCGCGACGAGGCGGGCATTGTCAAATACCTGAAGAAGCAGGTGGGGGAGGGGAGGGGCAGGTGGCAGGTGGGAGGAGGGAGGAGTAAGGAGGAAGGTGGCGTTTCCTTGGCATCGCCAAGCACCTGAGGAAGCAGGCGGGGGAAGGGCAGTCTGCGCTGCACGTGGAGGCGGGCACTGCAAGCGCCTCCCAAGGGCACTGCAAGCGCCTCCCAAGGGCACTGCAAGCGCCTCCCAAGGGCACTGCAAGCGCCTCCCAAGGGCACTGCAAGCGCCTCCCAAGGGCACTGCAAGCGCCTCGCTACACCGCAACCTGCTCCGCCCTCCTGCCTTTCCTGCCGACCCGGCTGGGTGTTTATGTGCAACCCACCCCCGCAGGTGATGCCCGCCTACGTGAAGCTGGAGTCGGCCAAGGCCATCAAGGCCGCCCGCGATGACGCGGGTGCGCCTGCTGGCCTCGTTCCAGAGGCCCTCTGGCTGTGGCCTGCCGTTGGGCTTGCTAGGCTTGGTTAGCGCCCCTGCTGCCTTGTCGGTGCCGTGCGTGGTGCCGCACCGTGGCCGCTGCCCTCCTGCCTGCTTCTAACCAGCCCTCACCCCCTCAAAATCTCACTCCCGCCTTCCCCCAATCCCCAGAGGTGCTGGTGCTGGCGTACCTGGAGGACGAGAAGGGCGAGGAGTTCAAGACCTTCACCCACGTCGCCGAGGCGCTGCGCAACGGTGGGTAGAGGGTTGGGGCGGGGCGGGGTGGGGCAGCTAGCTGGTGGCTCGGGGACTGGCACTGTGTGGCTGCTGAGCTGCCTGCGCGCTGTTTCAGCATTCCGGCCGCACACCATGAGCTCCTCTTGAGCGTCACCTGCTGCGCCCTCCCCTCGCTTCTGTGCAGACATTGACTTTGCGTACGTGACGGACCACAAGCTGGTGGAGGAGTGCAAGAAGGACTGCAAGTCGCCCTTTGTCATCATGTTCAAGGCGGGCGAGAGCGAGCAGCCGCGGTGAGGGGGTGGGAGGGGAAAGAGGGGAGGGCAGTGGTGGGAAGGTTGGGAGGCTGCCTGCTGGGGCTGCCGCAGGCCCGCCACCCACTGTGGGTGGCCGGTGGGGCCCTGCCTGGCAAGCCAGGCAGGCTGCAGCGGTGGCAAGGGTTCCACGCATGCCAATGTTTGCGTGGCCGGCAGGCAGCAGTGCAAAATTTGGCCTGCTGCGCTGCGACTCGCCTCCCATGACCCCAGCTGCGCTGTGCCCTCTCCGCAGGTACGAGGGCAAGTTTGAGACGTCGCTGCTGCGCACCTGGGCCTCGGCCAAGAGCCTGCCCCTGGTCATTAAGTTTGGGTGAGATGCAGCAAAGGTAGTTTGAGGTTGGGTCATGTGAAGTGAGCACTGCCAGCTTGCCTGTGCCTGCTCCTGCCTCGCCCGCCGCCCACCTTCCCGTCCTCCCACCTGCCGCGTGGCACCACACCCGCACCACTCATCGCCCCTGACCCTCTCCTCGCCCTCTCCCCAACATCCCTCCCCTGACAGCACCCAGAGCGGCAACAAGCACCTTCAGAAGGCCTTCTCCGCCAACTCCCCCCGCCTCATCGCGGTGGCCAAGGCGGAGAGCGCCGACCTGATGGAGCAACTGCAGCAGGTGGGCGCCAGGGTGGGCGGGCAACCGCCTGGTGCTGGCAGGGGTGGGGTGCCCAGCGCCTGGTTGTTTGGTGCGCAGTGCATCCATCTTTGCAGGGTCGATTGCAGCAAGCGGTTGACGTGCCATGGGCGAGGCTCCCTCCCTGGCTGCCTGCATCCAGCTCGTCTTGTCCGACCCTGCCCACCTCCCCCACGACAACAGGCCTCCAAGGCCAACGACGACCTGGCGGTGATCCTGGCCGAGGAGGCGACCGGCAAGGTGGGCGGGGCCGTGTCAGAGGCCGGCTGTGGCCGCGGCTTTGGGGCACTCGCAATGGCACGCAGGCCGGTGGGCCTTCAGGCCAGCATTCTTGCAACATGTTCCACTGCCTCGTGTCGTCCAAGTTTGCTTGCTTGTCGATGCCCCCTCCCCCCTCTGCAGCGCCTCATTGACTACTACGGCATCAAGCTGGACGGCAAGCGGCTGGTGCTGATGGTTGAGGACCCCAAGGTGGGCCATACTGCGCTGTGCTGCGCCGCGCTGTGCCACACCAACCACGCTGCATTGCATGCTCGTCACATGTGTTTGCTGCACCGGACACTGATATGGACTTCCCACGTTTGCAAGCCCGCCCATGTGCTGTGCATCTTATCTGCTGTGCAACCCATCTGCCTGGCCCGCAGACCGCGGCCAAGTACCTGAAGGCTGATGCCAAGCCCTCCGACATTCCCGAGTTCCTGCGCGAGTTCAAGGTGGGCTGCAGGGTGCAGCTGGCCGGGCATGGGCTGCTCGGCCGTGTGCAGCATCTGCGTTGTGAGCGGCCGGTGAAGCCTCACACAGTGGCGCCACGTCTGGCAGCAGTGCTCCGCCACATCCTCGCTTGCTGTGTGACTTGTGCCTCAAGAAGCCGTGCGGCAACCCAGCTCCATCTCTGCCGCCCCACCTGTCCACTGGGAGCAGGAGGGCGCCCTGGAGCGGTGGCTGAAGAGCGAGGAGCCGCCGGCCGACAACAAGGGCCCCGTGCGCGTGCTGACGGGCAAGACGTTTGAGGAGGAGGTGTTCAAGAGCGGCAAGGACACATTCATCAAGGTGGGCGCCAAACCAGGGCCTGTCACGTTGTTGCTTAGAGGAGTGTTCAAGGGCGGCAAGGGCACCTTAGTGCGCAGTCGGGGGTGCAACATTAGGGCAGCCTGTCTTGGTCGGCTGCACCGGCAGCATGCACGGCGCCCGGATCCTCCGGGCCACCCCACTTGCCCTTGACCAACGTAGCCCTGCCACCCACACCTGCCCGTCTGCAGTTCTACGCCCCCTGGTGCGGCCACTGCAAGAAGCTGGCGCCCACCTGGGAGGAGCTGGGCGCCGAGTTCACGGTGCGCCCAGCCGTCGGAGCACCCGCACCCCGCTGCTCGTGCCGCCTTGCTGTGGACATGCCCTCATTGCGCCTTGTGAAGCCCCGGCCTCCCTGGTACTCCTGCCGGGAAGCAACGCAGGGCAGCAGCTGTGCCCTGTCGGCTCGGTTTACTGTGGTCGTGCTCCCCTCACCGCGTCACCTCACCCCTCAACCCCACACCCCGCATCGCAGCACGACGCCAACGTGGTGATTGCCAAGCTGGACGCCACCGTGAACGACATCCCCTCTGCCAAAATCTCCGTCCGCGGCTACCCCACCCTCGTGTTTGTCACCGCGCAAGGCGACGGTGAGTGGGTGTGCTCGCGCCGGGCCACCTGCCGACTGGGCGCATGCCGGGAGTGTGCGTAGCGGGTGACTCTTCGAGCAGCGGCCAACGATAGCATGTTTTCTGATCGGGAGCAGGCCCACGCCCGTCGCCTCCCTGTTGCCCATCATGGTGTCGCCACGGTTGCCCCTCCCCTTGCAGTGATCCAGTTCTCTGGCGACCGCACCAAGGATGGCCTGCTGGAGGTGCGCAGTGCTGTGCTGGCGTGGGGTGGCTGTGCAGGTGGAAGGGGCACAGATTGCACCAAGTTCCGTCGGCTTTGCTGCCCTGCTGCTCACCAACCACAGTGCTGCGGCTCCAACTCCCCAAACACGTGCAGTTTGTGAACAAGAAGCGCACAACCAAGCCCGGCAAGCCGGCAGAGGAGGAGGACGAGGTGGAGGAGGAGGAGGAGGAGACGGCAGCTGAGAAGGCGGCGGCTGAGAAGGCGGAGCGGGAGGGCTCCGACAAGCCCAAGGACGACAAGAAGGCGGAGCATGAGGAGCTGTGAACGGGGCGGCGAGACGGCGGTGCTGCCGAGCGGCGGCCAAGGCTTGCCTGCGCCAGCAGCTTGCTGCATCCACTGCTCCCCCTCATCGTCTCTCACTTTGTCCGCAATGTGTGGTTGTTATATTCGAGAGCTGTGAGTACTGTACAGGCGCGAGAGGCGGTGAACGGGCCCGTGTGCGGCGGGCGTGGCCGTGCACCGTCGCAGGGCCGGGAACATCGCGGCTGGGGCGACGTGCTACGTCCTCGTTGTGTGCACGAGTGTTGGATAGGTTGTTCGGCCCCACTGGGCGGCGTGGAGGTGCCAAGCGCACCTCTGCCCGCTGCAAGAGGCTTGCAAGTTGGGGGCGCCGATTCCATGTGTCTTTGCACAGTCCAGGAAGTGCAGACTGCAGCGATCGGCCCGCTGCGCGGCCTCTGCTGGCATGGCGGCGCCACATTAGCGCTCTCGGTGCCCAACACCTGGCTCCGAGCCCCAATCGGGCATTGTACGTGTTCGAGGCTCTCTGGGGGAGGGTGCAATGCCCCTGTGAGGCAGCCACGTCCAAACACATATGGCGCCGCTCGCCCAGGTGCTGCTTCTGGTGCTTCTTTCGCATGCGCTCACGGCCAGCGCGCAGCAGCAGACATTCAAGGGCTACGCCACCACCTACACCTGTGAGTTTGCTCGAGTGTGGGACACTTGTGCCGCTCAGCGCCTCCCTTTCCCCCGCCGTCATTGACATCAGAGTGCTGGGACGCTGCCAAGAAGGATCAGTTCGGGACACCCCAGGCCTGGCCTCCCTGCCGCCGCCGCCGCCGCACACCGCCGCTCGTCCCCCTCTCATGCCGCTCCCGCATCAATTGGTCTGCTCGTCCGCCTCACGCCGCTCCCGCATCAATTGGCCTGCGCAGGGCCCGGCGAAAAGAACAGTGCGCTGGCAGGCGGCTTCAACGCCTGCCAGTTTGGCCGGCTGTCGCCCTACTATGAGACGTACTTTGCCGCGCTGAACAAAGACCAGTACGAAGACAGCTTGTGTGGGCGGTGCGCGGCCGTCCGCGGAACTGGCGGCCGAGCCACCGGCAAGACGGTGGTCGTCATGATTGTTGACGCGTGCGCCACCTGCAGCTACGGCGACCTGGACTTCACCACCAAGGTGAGGGGGGGCTGTGTGCAGGGGACTTGGGGAGTGAGAGGGTTGGTTGCTGCGAGTCGGGGCTGGTGGCATGGTTGTGGCCCAGGCTGCAGTGCAGTGCAATGAGCTTCCCCTCCTGGTTTTGTGCTGACCTCCCGGTTTTGTGCTGAGGTGCAGGGCGCCAACGACATTACGGGCTATGCCTTTGACCGCCAGCCCATCGAGTGGAGCTGGTGAGGCACTGGGCCGGAATGCATGCATGTGTTGGCCGGCCACGCCGAGCTGGTGGCAGGAATGCACCTGTAGCAGCCAGGCCCACCACCTATGTGTCTGTGCAATAGTTTGTCCATGCAACACTCGGCATCCAGGCCCCCTCCCTTTGCGACTCATCCACATCACTCCCGACGCCACCACCCCCACCGCACCGCAGGACGTCGTGCGCCAACCCGGTGCCGCCGCGCGTCGCCTTCCGCGACTATGCCGGCGCGGCGCTGCTGGTGGCCAAGGCCCGCGGCCTGGGCTATAATGTTAATATGGAAACGATGTTTGCAGACCTGACCCTGACGGGAGGGGTGGTGCCCGTCCCCAGGGGGCCGGTGGCAACAGCCAACCTGGCCATTTCGGTGGCGCAGTCCAAGAATGCGGCGGCGGTGGCGGCTGCCAACGCCGCACGCGCCAAGCAGGCGGCGGCAGCCACGGCGCAGCAAGTAGCGGCGCAGAAGCGCCAAGCTGCGGACGCGCTAGCAGCCAACCCAGCCGCCATGCCGGCGGCGGTGCAGCAGGCACAGCAGGCCGCGGCAGCCGCGGCCACGGCGGCGCAGCAGGCGCAGCAGGCAGCCTCTGCTGCCGTGGCAGCAGCCAGCGCGGCACAAAAGGCTGCTGTAGCCGCCGCTCAGGATGCCCGCTCCAAAACAACTGCGGCAGAGGCGTGGATGGCGCAGGAGCGGCAGCGCAAGCGGCAGGCGGCGGCCGCCGCCGCGGCACAAGCGGAGGTCCAGCGCAAGGCGGATGCGGCCGCAGCGCAGCGCAGGGCAGCCATTGCAGCGATGCAGAAGGCGACAGCGGCCGTGCGGGGTGAGCCCGGGGGTCGGCCCTGCTGCTGTTGCTGGGTTTGCGCCATGCAACTGCACTTTGCCGCTGGGATCTCGACTGATGTTTGGCGTTGCTCACTCAATGGCTGGTGCGCCCCTCCCCCCGGCCCTGCAGCCTCGCCACCGCCGCCACCGCTCTCCCCNCCGCCGCTGCCGCCTCCGGCGATGCCGCCGCCGCCGCCCTGGCCGCCCATGACGGACGCTGACCTCCAGGCGCTCATGCTTGCACAGGCCGAGCTGGATGGGGTGGCTGCCGACCTGGCCGCCATGTACACCCCTCCCGGGGCGCCTGCCCCACCTTCACCGCCAATGATGGCCCGCCTGGCGGCATACACGGAGGCCCAGGCTGCAGCGATGCAGGCCGCGGGCAACTTGACGGCGCCCCCGCCGATGGCAGACCCGGCCCCGCCACCGCTGGGCACCCCGCCGCCCGTGGCGGAGCAGCAAGTGCGGGCGCAGACAGTGCAGCAGCAGCAGCAGCAACCGCAGCAAGTGCGGACGCAGGCGGTGCTTCAGCCGCAGCAGGTGCAGCTGCAGGCGGTGCCGCAGCAGCAGGCCATGCCGCTCCAGTAGTTTGCTGCGGCCCCCTTCGCCATGTTGCCCTGCTCAGCATGCATAGCACCCTGCTAATCGATTTGCAGTGCCTGTGAAGGCGCCGCAGTTTTGTACAGCTGTCCACCCCAGTCCCCCTCCGCAGCGCAAGCCTGCTGATGCGGCCCTGCTGCCGCCTTGCTGATGTAGCATGTCCCCACCCCAACTCAACCCTCATGTGCACAGAACCATCCCGTTGAACGCGCCTCGCTTCCCGCTGCACACCTTCCTCTCGCTCTGTTTGCCTGCCTGTTTCCGCTTTGCCCGATTGCTTCCCCGATTTGTCAGCCTGCTCCAGTGCTCGGGCCATAGTGCCCAGCTGCTGGGCAGCCGTAGAATAGGCGACCCTAGTCGTCGATCCGCCCGAGCATGCCACATTGCACTGGGTGGGTGCCGGACCGTGACGCCAAAGCTCTTACAATATCTTTCCAGCCATGTAAGCACTTTGCAAGGCGCTTGGCGGGCAGCATTGCCACTTGTCACTGACTGCATGCAGTGTTGCTGTTCTGCTAGCTATGTGCCGCTACAGCAAGTTCCGCGGCTGTGCCCAGGTCCAAGCACTTTGCTCGCAGCACCACCGCCTGTACAGCAGCCAACAACAGAGGCAGCGGGGCGAAGCAAGGTGGGTCAGCCGGGCCAGCATGGAAGGCGGGTCGTGCATTCAGCACGCCTCTTGCCAACCTGGCAGTCGTGGTGTGGGTCAAACCGTCTCCGAGACAGTAGCAGGGGCACCCATCAAAGCACAGCCCACCTGCAGCACGTGCAGGGCACCCGGCGCCTCGTGTGCCATCCTGCCCAGCGCGTCCCGCGTGATGCGCAGCACGTGGCAGCTGGCACTGCCCATCCCAGCGCTGGCGTTGCTCACTGTGGCTGTGGAGGAGCGCGGCCTGCAGCAGGGGGCGGGTGCAGGAGGGCGGTGGTTTGTGGTCTGAGGGGGCAGCCGTTTTAAGCCCACTACGAACCCTGAGCTGCAAGCACATGACTGCTGCTGAATAGAGGCCGGCCATTGCCCTACCCCATCCCACCTCCTCAGGTACAAGTCGACAGCTCCAGCAACGCAGCCTGGCCCAAACTCAAAGAGCCGCACACGGCCGGAACCGTGCTGCTCTAGCTGCTGCGCTGCCGGGCCGGCCGCACCCTGCTGCTGCCGCTGCTCCTGCTGCTGCCGCTCAACCGCCGCCGCCGTCTCGTCTGTTCCACCAACAGCCTCCGGCAGGCTGCCGCTGCCAGGCTGCTGCACGCGCTGCTGCACCGTGATGCGTCCCTGCTCCACGATGAACATCTCGTCGCTGGGCTGGCCCTCGCGCCTGGAGGGTGAGAGCGGGTGTGTGTGGCGGGTCAACAGTCGAACGTCATGTCAGCAGGGGTGGGCACCCTCGGCAAACCTGACCAGACCGTCCAGCAACCAGGAACAGAGGTCTTCAATGCATGCACCCCATGCTAGCAGCCAGAGCACCGCCTCACCACAGCACATCCCCTGGCCGGTAGCGCTGCTTGATGCAGAAGCGTGCCACCTCTGCAGCCGCAGCGCCGCTGTCCTCCTTGCTGATGAAGGGCAGGCCCGCTTGGCTGCAGGCAGTTGGGGAGGGGGATGAGGGATGAGGCATCAAAAGGTGTGACCACCTGAGGGAGAGACCTGAACGTGAATGTGAGCAAAGCCAAGGTGGCCTGGCGGCGCTCGACTGTTCATCACGTCACAAGCCATCCACCAGGGAGCCCGCCCACCTGGCGTGCGAGCGCAGCAGGTCCTCCAGAGGCATGGCGGCCGAGGGCGGGCGGCACAGCCCATACCTGGGGGCCAGCGGGGTGGGTGCCAGCAGGGGGGCAGCTCGGCAGGGTCAGGGAACTATGCGCCCGGTACTGCGCAAGGACTGCGGCAGCAGCAGGCAAACAGCGAGCGGCACGGCCAGCACCCAGCCCCCGCACCTCACCTGCCCGCCACCGCCAGCAGCTGCTGTTCGCAGAAGCGCAGCCCCTCTTCATAGCTGTCAAACTCGTGGCAGTGCTCCTGCGGCGCCGCCAGGTCAGCGGCCGCCGCCACAGCGGTGGAGTGCAGCAGGAAGGGCGAGGCGGCCTCCGCACTGGTGGCGGGCTCGGGAGGCAGGGGTGCGCCGTGGGCCAGCAGCAGGGGCCGGATGCTGGGGCGATGCGTGGCGCCGGTCACCACCGGGGAGATGTCCAGCTGGCTCAGGTCCCTGGGAGGGCAGGTGGTCAGAGGTGGCAAGCTCAGGGGAGGGTGAGGCCATGGCGGAACGGAGGACATGTCCAGCTGGCTCAGGTCGCACGCATGGTGCAGCACTGAAGGGCAGGTGAGGCAAGGTGGGGCATGCCAGGACACGATTCAAGCGGTGCAATGCAGGCAGCAAAGCATGGCGGTCCGCGAAGCAGAGAGAGAGCCCACACACTCGGCAGCGCACCTCAGCAGCGAGGCCAGAGTCCTGGCGGCAGTGGCATCCATCCCCTTGACGCTGCAAGCAGACAAGGGTGACGACGCGCAGCTGGTGGGCGGAGCCTGGCCAGGCGGCATGCACAACGAACTAACTATTGTGATGGCTCTATGCTAGGGGTGCCATGCAGCAGCTTGGGGTCACCACGAGAGGCCAGCGCGAGTGAATGCACTGCGCCCACCCACCTGCTGAGGTCCAGCAGCAGGAAGCGAGGAGCTGCCGCCGAGGCAAACAGCGCACCCCCGTGCTTGCTGCTGCCGGCATACAGCCGGTCAGCCTGCTGTGCCTGCTGTGGTCCCACCCCAGCCCAGCCTCCACTTGAAGCGGAAGAGCTGCCGCCGCCGACGCCGCAGGCCTCGCCGCCCAGCCCGCTGGCCAGGCACTGGGCTGCCTCGTGCACCCGCACGCTGATGGCGTTTGCCACGCCGAAGAACAGAAAGCCGCGGAGCTGGCGAGGGTGCAAAGAGAGGAGGGCAAACACGGGCCGACGGTGGGAGCTTTGCAGACAAGCGCTTTTGATGGAAGCGCTGCGGCGCGGCACTGCACAACCCCAGCACGCAGGACGGCGTGCCAGCTGCACACCTCACCCGCAGCGCTCAAGCACCTCCCCACCTGCGCTGACACCAGGTGTGTGGGCCGCAGCAGCTCCAGCGCAGCCTCCTGGTCGGCGGCTCGCACGATGCGCGAGCGGCCGGGGGCCAGGGTGAAGGCCGACAGCTGCGACTGGGCATAGCCGACGGCAAAGTAAAGAGTGGCTGCCATCACACCCGCCGCAATGCCTGCCTCGAGGCCCCACTGCATGATGGCGGCAAAGGTGGCCCACAGCAGCGCAAACTCTGGATGGGGGGAGGGGGGGAGAGGGGCGGGTACAGGGGGCGCCTGCAGAGGAGCCAGCGAGCTGCCGCTGCGGCGTGTCCCTGCCGCCGCTCATCTGCTGCCCTTTGCTTTGCCTGCCAGCTCACCTGCGCCGGTCAGCTTGCTGTACGAGCGAATACACCAATCCGCGCAGATTTCGACGCCAAACCACACCTGCGGAGGCAAGGTGGGCACATGTGCAGCAGGTTAGGCGCATCGAGGCGTGCGCCTGCCACGCCACAGCGGGGCCAGCCAAAGCGCAGCGGCACAACCTCGAGAGTGTTGTGCGGCTGCCACCTTGCCACTCCTGGCTTACCAGCAGTGCGCCAAAGAAGAAGGTGGGGGCATACTGCACGATGCTGAAGGGCACCGCAAACAGCGCCAGCTCACACAGCGCGATGACTGCTCGAGGGGGGGACAGGCGGCGGGCTGGCACGACTCAAACGCGGCAGGACGACGCGACTCATCAAACTGGTGCGGCCGAGCTGCACTGCGTGCCAGGACACCAAGCACTGCTGGCAACATATGCAGGCTGGCACTCTGCGGGCCCTTCCCACTCACCAAACCCTTCCACCTCCTCCACACCGACCTGCGCCGTTCAGGCGGCTGTGCACCCCCGCCCGGCCCGTGAACAGCGTCTGGCTGAAGATGTAGCTACCGCACAGGCCCGAGCCGGCAAGCCCAACGGCGACGTTGGACAGGCCTGTTGGCAGGATGGGGAGGGGGCAGAGGGAGGAAATCACTCAAAGCAGCATCTGGAACACAACCGCCGCACGACACCAGCCAGCGCACTTGCATGCATCGGTGTTCACGGGGGTGCCCGCCACCCACCGATGCAGGCCAGCTCCCGGTTGGTGTCCAGCCGCTGGGGCGAGTCCTGCTGGATGGCGGCAATGTCCATGCAGCTGCCAAACGTGACCAGCAGGAACAGGCCGATGACCTGCCGGGGAGAGGAGCAGGGGAGGCATTCATGCGTGGGGCGAGGAACGTATCGCGAGATGTGGCACTGGTGAGCAGCCACGCTGCAGCACAGCGCCATCCTGGCGTTCCATCAGACCACTGCATGGCACGCGCGCGCGCACCTTGCCCACTTGCTGCAGCGCGGCCCCCAGGTGCAGGCGGGCCAGCGAGCCTCCAGGCATGTCAAACAGGCCCCACAGCGTCCAGAAGGGGCCGGTGGTGGCCTGCTTGTTCGGGAGGGACCACGACAGGCGGGATGGCAGCTTGTCAGCCAGTGCGCAGCGCCACCTCAGCCTTGAACACAACAGGCTGGCAGTATGCTGGCTCGCCGTATGACAGCAGCGCACGGCACGGCGCCGCCAACGCCTGTCTGCGCACGCCCTGCGCCCCGCCCATTTCTCCAGCCCACAGCACTGCCCACATGGCCCATCCGGAGCCCCGCGCTGCGGCGCCTCACCGCAGGTTTGAGCACCCAGCCATCCTGCTGGGCCTCTTGCAGCGACATGCCCGCCGCCAGCAGCGCCAGGTGAAACGCTCCCACTATGGCCAGCAGCACGCCTGGAGGGAGGGGCGAGGCGTTGAACAATAGGCGCGGAAACAAACAAGGGGCTGACGAGATGGGTGCATGGACATGCTGCCTGGAACTTGGCCGCTGGAGCCAAGAGCTCCCCAGCCCCTCACTGCCCGACAGCATGCACGGTGCTGCCGCCGCTCGCACCCGGCAGCGCGAGCGGGTGCTTGCAGCGGGCCATGGTGAGCATGAGGAGGGCGGTCGAGCCCAGCGTGGGCAGCACGCGCAAGGCAATCTGCAGGGCAGAACGGCGTCGGACAGGAGCCTTGGCGAGCGGCAGGCAGCTCGGGGAGTGTTTGCCAAGGCAGGTCAGACAGCTGCGGCGCCCTGGCGCCTCTCCAGCCAAGCCCCCCCCCCCCTCCAGCCACAGCCCACCAGCCCACCTGCGGGTCCCACAGCTGCGCCCAGGAGGCCAGGGAGCCCAGCTGGATGCCGCAGCCCAAGCCCAGTCCCGCGGCGATGCAGAAGTAGCCTGGGCGGACAGGGGTGGAGAGACTGCTAGTTACGAGCCCAGGCGGTGCGACCGCGGCTGTGTGCCCTCAGCTGCTGCTGCCGCCGCCGCCGCCGCCGCCGCCGCCACTGCTGCTGTTGTTCCACTTCAAGACCGACCTACGAAGGAGAGGTAGCCTCCCACCGCCGGCAGCGGCAGGTACTGCACGGCCGATGCCAGGCGCGCCTTGGCTGCACACAGAGGTACGGCAGGAATCGAGCAGGCAGGAGCGGAGTGACCAGAGAAGTGGGCGGAGCTGCACAAACTAGGACGCCTGATTGCTCCCACCCGCAGCCAGGCCATCAAGGCAAGCCAACAGCAGCCCCCCGCCGCTCACCCACAGCCAGCAGGCCCAGCCCCACAACAGCCGACGAGGCCGCCATGGTCAGCAGGCTGGTGCCCAGCGCCGCGCTTGCATCCATGCCCGCTCGGCTGCACAGGCCGGCGATGCTGGAAGCCATGGCCGACAGGAAGATGAGTCCCACGTCCTGACATAGGTAAGGAAGGGGAGTTTGGAGAAGGGCAGGCGGTGAGGGGACACACATGGTTGCCAGCTAGTGGCCCCTGCATCGCACCCCCACTTCCTCCGCCCAATAACCCGGGCCGCGCACCTGGACCTGCGCCACCGCATAGGGCACACCAGACAGCAGGCTCGCCACAATCTGGTGAACGGCCGATGCCAGGTAGAAGAACTTGCTGCACACTCGTGGAAGGGAGGGCAGACGGGTGGCAACACCTGCTGGCCTGCCCGCTCAAGTGCAGGTCATCCAGCTCATCCAGCATTCGTCATGACTCGGTCCCCGGCAGGCAGCGCAAGCACGCTGCCTCGCCTCCCATCCAGCACCCAGCCTCACCACAGCTGGTCAAGGTAGGGCGTGTAAATGGGGTCTTTAAAGACCACCGCGCAAAAGGCAATCAGCGCCGGCACGCCCGCCGCGGCATTGATGAACCCAAAGCTGATGGCCTGCAGTGTGCTGGAGCCGTTGCTGCGCCTGCGGGTCGCGCCCCCCGCATGCTTGGCGCCGCGCTGCGGCAGCAGGGGAGCCTCCAGGTCCTGGCCGGTGTTGCCTGAGCCAGGCGTGTTGCCCTCACGCGGGGAGGCCAGCGGCGTGCCGGAGGGGGTGCTGTGCATCACGTACCTGTGGGAGGCGGTTCACGCGGCGGCAGGCTCACGCATGAGAGATGCATCTGCCTGCATCTGCGAGCGATGCCGGCAACTGCTCACCCTCCTGTATCCGCTCACTCCACTCACAGCATGGGTGCCCCTCGGAACGGCCCGCTGGCCGCCCAGCCGTCGTCGTCTGGCGCCTTTGCGGCACCGCCGCCACCGGCGACCCTCACCGGCGGCGGCTGCCGCCGCTCCTGCTCCGCATTGCTGCACGCTGCCAGCTCTTCCCTGCTTGCTTGGTTTGTGGCACTGTTCATCGGGCAGCCACCCGCCCCTGCGAAGCGCCACCAGAGGGCGCGGCACGTGAAGGCCCCTCGGCCAGCAAGCCTTGGCGGCGCCTTCACTGCCGCCCACAAATGGTTGGATGGCTGCAGCTATGCATGCGATCGGTTTCAAGCGATTTGCAGGCCGGTCGCCGCGCATTTGGCACCGCATTGGCGGCAGGCCGAAAAGCAACAGGGCTTGCACCGGGCTGATCACACTCAACGTCGTCACTGCTGCTGCGTTGCATCAGAGGCAAACAGCCTCCTGCGCACCGTCCAGCGCTCCTGCTCTCGGCGCGGGGCGGCAGCACTGCTGGTGCAATCAACAGGCATCTGTAGGTCACTCAGAACACATCAGGCGAGCGCGCAGCGCCACCAGCTTGCCCTGGAGTGCGCCGGGAGTCGTGGCCGCGCGTGTGCTGCCGCTGCGGGGCTCTGAACCTCTGCCAGAGGCGGGACAATGCATTGCGTGCCTCTGACCGCGCCGACGAAGGCAGCGCCGCCCTCCTTTGCCGCCGCCGCCAGTTGCCGCTGCCTGCTCGCCCCCGACTCTCGCGTTGTGTGCTTCCCTGTGTGTGCAGGCTTTCAACCCAGGCTTGGGGCCAGCCATCTAGTGGCACCTTCTCGCTGCAACTCTCGCCACCCAGCCCGGCCCCAGCAGCAGGCACCAGCTAGCCTCCCCGCACGCCAGCAGCCGCGCCCGCCCGCAGCGCCGCAGCCATGGCGACGTTGGCAGAGTCCTTCCTGGCTGACCTGGAGGACCTGAGCGACGTGGAGGATGAGGAGCCGCAGCAGGGGGGGCCCGCCGGCGAGGGCGAGGACGAGGAGGTGGGCAAGGGGGGCGTGTTAGTGGGGCAGGAGGCGGGTGTTCGCGCGAAGGTGATGCATCACAGGCCCGGCAGTGTTGACTGGCCACTGGCTGCTGGTGGGTGCGTTTGCTGCTGAGCACTTGCATTGACTGGGGTGCAAGCTGTCCTAGCTGATGCAGCAGCTGCTGGTCCTGCATGTGTGAACCCCTCTCCCCGACCCTGCGTTCGCATCCCTCCCTCTCCTACTCCCCCCCCGCCACCCCCCCCCATTCCCTGGTTCAGATGGCGGGCGACGACATCGACAACCTCAACTTTGACAACCTGGAGGCGGTGGCCCACCTGACGTCCAGCGAGCGCTACCAAAGCATCACGGCCGCGGTGCGCAAGGCGGCGGAGGAGGACGGCAGCGGCGGCGCCGCCACCGCGTGGGCGGGACCCTCCGAAGAAGACCCCACGTACAAGTGAGGGCCGCTTGCCTGGTGCTGCGCAGTGTGGCTGGCGGTTGCGATCCTACGGGGCCAGGTGTTGCAGCAGCGGGCCTGTAGAATCTGCCGCTCCAGTCGTGTTGTGCCGCCGCTGCAACACCTGGCGATTGAGTTCTGCACTGCCGCCCCTGCCCCCGCCCCCCGCCAGGCTGCTGGTGGACTGCAATCAGCTGGCGGTGGACATTGACAACGAAATTGTGGTGGTCTATAACTTCATCCGAGACAAGGTGGGTGGGGCGCTGGCACAATGCTGTCTTGTTTGCTGTCGTTGTTTGCAGAGGGTGCGGGTGGCCCCTGCCCCGCGCCTTGTCGCCACCCCAAGTATTCAACGCATCCACCTGCTCACCCACTCGCTCCCTCGCTCCCCTGCAGTACAAGACCAAGTTCCCGGAGCTGGAGAGCCTGGTGCACAACCCGCTGGAGTACGCGCGCGTGGTGCAGGTGGGGGGCTGGTGGTGGGTGGGTGGGG
>RRZL01000080.1:334461-361845 GCA_006782975.1 Chlorella sp. Dachan | reverse complement strand
GGACTGCACAGGGCGCAGCTCTCTGCGGCTCTCCCACGCTTTCGAGTGTGCGTTTGCAAGTGCTTGTGCCGGCAGGCAATGCATGCGGCTGCGCACGTGCACCTGAATGCCTGAATGCCGCCTGCTCAGTCATTGCTCTCTCTCCCTCAGGTGCTGGGTGCCAAGCGCAAGAGCCTGGCGGGCTTCTCCTCCACCACCGCGCAGCCGCACCAGGGCTTCATCTTTGCATCGGTGAGGCGCAGTAGGGCGTTCCTTGCAGGCCGCACTGCCTGCCTGGCTAGCTGATTGTGTCGCCACATGGAGCGGCAGTTTGGAAAAGCATCCCTCCTGGCTCTCAGCTAGGCACCAATCAGCAGGAGTCGTCCCCACGCTCTATAGACCTCGCGTGCCGACACTTCCCTACATCCTGCCTGCCTCCCCCCTCTTGCCGCAGGACATCATCCAGCAGACGCCGCCGTCGCTGCGGTCCAAGGCGGCGCGCCTGGTGGGCGCCAAGTGCACGCTGCTGGCGCGCATCGACGCCTACGGCCAGGTGGGTGGCAGTGGGCGGGTTGTGGGTTGTGGGTGCACGCAGACTTCTTTGTGCAGTGGTGCAGGCAAGGAATGGAGGCACGCAGGCACAGAGCTGGCGCGACGTTGGCCAGGCAGCACACCGGGTGATGCCTTGCCCCCACCGGCCTCCTGCCTGCCCCTCCCCTCTGCCGTAGGATCCCAGCGGCACTGCGGGGCGTGAGATGAAGGAGGAGATGCTGAAGAAGATTGAGAAGTGGCAGGAGCCGCCGCCCGCCAAGACGGCAAAGGTGCGGCCGCGGTCAGGCAAGGGAGTTGATGGGCTGCGCATGCGGGCGCCACAGTTGCTGAGCTTGACTGCATGGTGACGGGCTTGCTTTAAATCGTCTGACCGCTTGCCTGGTGCTCTGCCTCACTGTACCACTTGCGCAGGTGCTGCCGGTGCCGGATGCGGAGGGCAAGAAGCGGCGCGGCGGCAAGCGGTACCGCAAGATGAAGGTGGGAGGGGGAGGAGGGGTGGCAAAGGCGCCGTACTACTGCCCCTGCTCCAGACTGTCACTGCTCCAGACTTGCCCTGCTAGCCATCGCGCAGGGGCGGGTGGGTTGTGCTGTGGGGAGCCATCAGCGCGCCGCCCCGTCCCCGTTCTTCCTCCCTGCCCCTCACCTCACCCTGCACCACTCTGCCCCCCACCCCGCAGGAGCGGTACGGCATGACCGAGCTGCGCAAGCAGGCCAACCGCATGATGTTCAACCAGGCCGAGGATGAGTTCATCGACGGTGCGATGGGCTGGGCGCCGGTTGCTGAGACTGGGTGGCTGGCTCGACAAGTGGCCCTTGCCTGCTGCCTGCTGCCGGCCGCGTGCGTGCAGGGCAGCGCTGAGCGAGCAGGTCCCTGGCTCGCAGTAGTGAGGTGGCGTCTCGCTTTCTGCTGACAACCTGCCAATGGCCCAATCTGTGTTCCCCCCTGCAGGCGAGGACACCATTGGCCTGGGCGTGATTGGCAAGGAGGGCAGCGGCCGCCTGCGCGCGGTGGCCATGCAGCAGCGGCAGAAGCTGAGCGCCAAGGCGCAGAAAAAGGTGAGAGCACAGGGGAGCTGCCGCGTTGGAGGAGTGGCATTATGTGGCGGGTTTGGGTGCTTCCTTGCAAGCTTCTGAGCAACGAAAATGCATCTGTTGCCATCCCCATCACCAAGCAACTGTCGCTTCACCCGTGCTGTCCCCTCACGCCTCTGCCCCACAGTACGCGCTCAAAAACTACGGCAGCAGCGGCGCCACCAGCGGCCTCTCCTCCTCCCTGGCCTTCACGCCCATCCAGGGCATCGAGCTGGTCAACCCCAACCAGGCATGTGTCACAGGGGCGCTGCACAGTGACTCCCCTGGCCGTGCACTGAATGAGGCCTCTTGTGGGCTGTACAATTGACATAAACTGGGAGGCAGTGCTGCCCACAGTTGCCACCCCCGTGGCTTGACAAGTGGCATCCCTTGAGCCGCGTGTTCACACCTCCCCCTTCCACCCCCCTCCCCCTCTGCAGGCTGCCCAGGACGACCGCATGCGGGACGGCACCGAGTCCTACTTCAGCGAGTACTCGGGCTTCAGGAGCTCACGCACCGGGGCCAAGTAGGGCGGCACTCGTGCACGCCCCTTGGCCGGCGGCCATGTCGGTCTGCGGCCGCTGGCCTCTCTGGTTGCACATCTGGCCAGCGGCCGGATGTGGTTGCCAGCACCCCCCTGCGCCTTTGCTTTCTACTTTGTTGCCTGCTGCTCTGTCCTGCTACTGCACTGTCTCGTGCTGCCCCTCCGCTGCTGCCCGCTGCCTGCACTTACCGCCCTGATCCCGGCACCACCACACACCGACTGACTGTACCAACACAGTGCCCCTGTGCAATGTAATCTGACTGTTGACAAGGATGGCAGGCTGGTGGCAGAGATCAGAATGAAAGGGGCTGTGCTGTATGCCGAGATACTGGTACAAAAGCGGTGGGGTGGGGGGCACCATGCAATGAGAAGTATGCGGCCACCCGTCAAGACATGTGTACCTCAGAAAGTCCCTAGGCATCCTTGCGAGCCATCTCTACTGCCTGCGGCGCCGCCAGCGAGCTGCTGCCCTGGCTGCTGCCATTGGCGGGGTGAGAACCGTCGCTGGCTTGGGCCGCGCCGACGGGCATGGCGTTGAGGATCTGCAACGCGCCGTTCTCGTCTTGCGTCCACCTGCGGGCGCAGAGGAGCGGAGGATGTTGTGTGGGCGGCTGCGAGCAGGCGATCCGCATGCCTGCATGCGCGCAGGGCGCCTCCCAGCCAGCTGGGTGCCGTACCACCCTGACGGCCCACTCTTACGTCCCCCCCACCAATGCCCAGGTGCAGCCGCCTCACCGGATGCGGTACTGCACGCCGTCCTTCTCGGCGTACTCCTCGCCCATGCCCACCTACGGGGCAGGAGCAGGGGACGGGGTGCTGGGACAGGCACTGTGCGTGCTCATGCGCGCTCCCTTCATGGGGCCTGGCTCATCCCTGCCACATGCCATCCAGCCTCCACCCACACTGCCACCCCCCACTGTCTGCCCCCGCCCGCCCACCTCCAGCGTGCTGCCATCCTCCAGCTGCCAGGCCAGCGTGGTGCGCCCCTCGGCGACCGCCGCCTCCATCTCAGCACGCCGAGCAATGGCCAGGAACACCTCCTCCAGGGAGGCCAGCCCAATCTGGACGTCCGTCACACCCAGCTGCGTACAGCGGGTGGGCAGGGGGTGAGGAGGTGGTGGGCGGGTCAGGGCAGGAGGCGTGCAGCACAGGTTGTGACCTGCACCACCTCCGACATGCTGCACCCCACCGCGCCCCTGTCACACCATCACCGCCCCTCCTGTCCCCCCACCTGCTGCCGCGCGGCGTCCAGGCGCTGCAGGAAGGCGGGCAGGCGCGCCTCCCTGTCCTTGGGTACGTGGAACAGCAGGTACGCCTTGCTGCTCTCGTCCGCCGGCTCCAGGCCCAGCTCCTCCTGCGGGTGGGTGGGGTGAGGCGAAGCGACACGCCGGGTCAGTGGCGAAGTTGGCTGGCATGACATCTGTTCCAAAATCTCTGGCACAAATCCAGTCCCACAGTGCACAACGCCAAGCCCTGCCCTGCCCTGCCACCCCAGCACCCCTGCTCGCCTTGAACATGCGCTTCACTGCCGCTGCGTTGGCCGCCTGCGCCTGGGCTGCGGCGGCCTCAGCGCCATTGCCGTTGGCGCCTGCGCCCCGGGGCGGCAGCACCGACACCGACAGCTGGTAGCCGCTGCCAAACCGCTGCTTGAGGCGCAGGCCGGAGCCGATGGCGCGCACGCTGGGGTTGAGGGGAGGGGGGATGGGATGGGAGAGACAGTTGGATCAGACAGCCTGGCTGGTGCAAGGGACATGGCCGCACAGCCATGGTGCCTCTCCCTCAGGCACACTGCAACCGCAGCGCCCTCCTTCCGCCGCCCAGCGGCCACCCAGCTCCACACATGCCAGCCCCAGTGGCACGCAGCGCAACCCTGCCCACCTGCCGCGGGCCATGATGGCGATTTGGTCCCCCAGGATGTCCGCTTCCTCCATGGAGTGGGTGGTCAGCACCACCGCCCGCCCCGCCTTGGCGTTCTCTGCACAGGGGATTGCTGGGGGTGGGGGCTTGGCCTTGCTGCCTGCTGCGTGTGCACCCACACTCGGCTGCGGGCCCAGCCTGCGTAGCACAGCTTGCACGAGTGCCCCGCCTACGCCGCCTCCAGCCCAGGTGCCCTCCACACCACTCACCCACAATGTCCCACACGTGGCGGCGGGAGATGGGGTCCATGCCGGTCGTCGGCTCGTCCAGGAACACGACCGGCAAGGAAGAAAGGAGGGAGGAGGGAAGCAGGGAAGATGAGCCCGGTGCCATGGCATGCAGGCTGGGCCCCAGCGAGCTGATTTTCATGCGCTCCAGCCAAAGCGCCACAGACCCATGGCTCAGCCACATTGCCCCACAGCCCGCCACCGCCTCCCCTCACCAGCGGGTCACCCAGCAGCGCCAGCGCCACGCTGCAGGCAGGCAACCAGGGAAGGCAGGGCAAAGGACGTGAGCTGTAGGTAAGTCGGCAGGCAAGCATTTGGCCACAGCGCAGGCACAGGAACGGTGTGAGCTGCCAGCCGCCAGGCAAGCAGGCAGCACCACAGGCAGACCACTGCGAATTATTCAGTGAGTGAATTATTCGGCAACTGAATTATTCAGCAACTGAATTAATCAGTGAGTGAATTATTCGGCAACTGAAATATTCAGCAACTGAAATATTCAGCAGGACTGAAATATTCAGCAACTGAATTATTCAGTGAGTGAAATATTCAGCATCGCTCAGGACAGCGGCTCACCTGAGCCGGCGCCGCATGCCGCCCGAGTAGGCCGCGGTGCGCTGGCGGGCTGCCCCTGTCAGCTTGACGCTGTCCAGCAACTCTGCCGCCTGGCGCTTCACGTCCGCCTTGGGCAGGCCCTGCGGGGGCCGAGGACGGGGGAGGCAGGGGTGAGTGAGGGCGGCCTGGCGTGTTGCAAGAGTGGAGTGCAGGGTGGCGTGCATGCGGCAGGCGTGGCGGCTCCAACAGACCGCCGTGCCAAGCACTCCAAGCGCCCAGCTCGGCCGCTGCCCAACCCCGCAATAAGAGCAGGGGCTCGCCTTGATGCGGCCGTACAGGTTCAAGTGCTCCTGCCCCGTCAGCTCGCCCCACAGCACGTCAAACTGAGGGCACACGCCGATGACCGCCCTGCGGGGGAGGCAAGGCAGCGGAGCGGCCCAGGGCGCCAGGTCAGGCAGGCAGGGTACGTTCGAGTATTCAGCCAGCGATTGCAAGCAAGCAGGAGCACGTGACGTGGTGAAACAGCTGCGGTCACCCCCACCTGATGCGGTCCATGCCTCCGGGTGTGGACAGGCTCTCGCCGTACACCAGCGCATCGCCGCCGCTGGGCGGCAGCACGCCTGCGCACATGGGTGGGAGGCGATGAGGTTCGATGTTCAATGAGGTTGGCAAGCGGTGCAGGCAGGGAGGGAGGCACACAGCGTTTGCGTTGCACACACACCTCCTGCTGGCCTGTAACAGTGCCACCCACCCGTCAGGCAGTTGATGGTGGTGGTCTTGCCGGCGCCGTTGGGCCCCAGCAGGCAGAACACGCGGTCGCGCTCAATGGCATACCTGCGCGCCGGCAAGGAAGGGTGCGTGGCCAATCGGGAGGCGAGCTGTAGTGCGAGGCTGCTCATCAGTGGCAGAACATAACCCACTCTGCCAAACCACCGAATCAGAAAGGAGTCAGTATGCAGCACGCCCCTCTACAAGCCGGCCCCCACCCCGGGCGCACCAGCTGCCCTTGATGGCCACAAACTCGCCGCCGCCTCGCTGCCCCGGCCGCCGCCCGGGCCTCTTGATGCAGCAGAAGCTGCAGCGGGGAGTGGAGGGAGGGTGGGACCTCAGCCAGTTGTCATGGGTGAGCATTGGAGGCAGCCAAGATGCCACACGGCCCCGCACAGTTTCCAGGCTGACCCCTCACCAGCACACGCCGCGGCAGCCGCGGCCACCGCAGCAGCCGCCGTCAAAGGCTTTTTGCAGCCCGTACGCCTCCACCGCATTGATGCCGTCCTGCTCCAGGGACAGCGCGCCGCTGGAGCCTGCAGTTGCGGTGCAAGAGAGCAGGTTTTGGGAAGTTGCGGTCAGTGACAGCTACCAAATGGCCTTCATGCAAGTCTGTTGCTCATGCACGCTTGTTGCGGCCTTCGCCTTCATACACAATGCCTGCCTGCCTGCCTCCCTGCGTCCCTCCCCCTCTCCCCCACTCCCGCACAACCCACCGGTGCGGTGCTGCAGCAGGTCCTTCATGCGCGCCTCCTCAGCCACCACGTCTGGGTCGCGCTGCACACCCGCATCCAGCGCAGCCAGGCGGGGGAGCGGCGGGTTGAGGGAGCGCGTGCCCCTGCACAGCACGGGTGTGAGGTGGATGCGCTGGACGCCGAAGACGACGGAAGAGGATGGTGGGCGCTCCAGGGACTACACACTATGCGCACTGTCACCGCAGCTCATGCCTTGCCGGCGAGCCCACAAGCACCCTCCACCAAGCCCACAAGCACCCTCCACCGAGCCCACCTGGCGGTGCGGACCACGTTCTTGCTGCCCACCCGCCCGCTGCCCCTGCCCGTCCAGTAGGAGGGGGTGAGGAAGTACCAGGGCGTGCCCTTGCGCACACCTGCGGAATGGAGGGCACGGGGAGGGCGGCGCCGGCGGCTGGGGCCGGCTCGTGCTCCAGCATATATCAAGCAGCCATTGTGCCTCCACAGCCAGCACATGCAACAGCAAGCAGACACTGCAGCTGGGCTCAAGGTGCACCGTTTTCGTCAGCAAGCACGTGGTCCAGGTAGACGGCGAGCAGGAAGTAGACGACAAACTCGAAGAACAGCACCCAGCAGACTGCGGTGGGCGGGCCACAGCAGCGTGGGGGAGTGTGGAGTCTAGTGTATGTGATGTGGGCCTGCCGCGCTCCCCCCAGCATGAATGCAGCCGAGCCACGGAGGTGACGCACATGCCGCATGCGGCTGCCCACCTTGGGTGATGTTGAGCACGCAGTCCCAGTCCTGGTAGACGCCAGGGCCACGGTACACCTGCAGGGCAGGAGCAGGTGGCCCAGGCTGGTTGTGCAGGTGCAGAACACCGGCAGCAGGAAGCAGGCGGGGGGCCAACCTCTATCAAGACGTCAAGACGAGCACGCGGGGACACCAGGTCATGAGCTGCAGACGGTCCGCAACAGACACATTGGCGCACATGCTGGGGGACGGTGGCCGCAATGCGGCACGCAGCTGCCCATAACCACGCCCAGCTGACCTGCAGCGAGCGGTCGGGCTGGTCCTGGCAGTAGGCGGCGCGGTTGCTCCACGAGATGCCGGGGCTGGATTCGGTTTCCGTGGCGGCGCCCAGATCGGCTGCGGGGAGGGGGAGCGGCGTGAGGGGGCAGCGGCGAGTGAGGGCGGCGGCACTGGAGTGATGGGTGCAAGCCGTGGCAGGCTGGAGCGCGAAGACAGTGCTAAGCCTGCATCCACCCAGGGGCAACACGTTGCCCGCCCCGCGCACCGCATGCTTTAGCCAGCGGCGACCAGGGCAGGAGGGTGAGGATGACGGTCACAACGGGGATGTCCCAAATGTAGTCGGGTGTGTAGGGGAAACCGAAAACTACCACACTCTGGCAGATCCAGCCCTGCAAGGGTGGGAGGGGCAGAAGGAGGGAGGGTGTGTTGCTTCGTTTGTTGCCCAAGCCTGCACTAAAGGGCAGAAGGAGGGAGGGTGTGTTGCTTCGTTTGTTGCCCAAGCCTGCACTAAAGGGCAGAAGGAGGGAGGGTGTGTTGCTTCGTTTGTTGCCCAAGCCTGCACTAAAGGGCAGAAGGAGGGAGGGTGTGTTGCTTCGTTTGTTGCCCAAGCCTGCACTGAAGGCATGCCGGTAGGCCGGGCAGTGTTGTGGACTGCCGGCAACACAGTGATCCAGCCCTCCACAACCACTCCCCTCCCTGGGCTGCCTCACAATCAGGAACACCACAAAGCCAAGGATGATGGCAGTGGAAGCCTTGGCCAGCAGGGCTGCAAGCAAGGTGGCGGGCAGCAGGACAGGCGATGGGGTGAGCACAGCAGATGGGGCGAGCAGAGGCGGTGGGGTGAGCACAGCAGACGGCGCCGTACGGGAGATGGCACATGGGGAGCGCTGCATTCGCGCCAGCTAACCAGCCGCATGCACGACACCACGTGCACTCATGGACTCACTTGACAGCAGGAAGGCAAAGGAGATCATGGCCAGCTGGAAGAGGAAGAAGACGAAGAAGACAACCCAGAAGTTGTTCTGCAAACGGGAAGCATCCGACCAGCAGCACGACGTGTTAGCACGGCTGCTGGTTGCACCAATGACCAGCGCAAGGGTGGGCTGCACAAACAGTGCCAAGCAGGGTTCACACAAGCGCTCACTCACGTTGAGGAAGAAGTCGAACTGGAACATGGCGCCAAAGGCGATGAGCAGCAGGGTGAACAGCACCGCCGCCAGGACCTCCACTGCCAGCCAGGACAGCCAGAAGGCTGCGGGGAGGAGCAGAGGGAAAACTTGGGGGAGGGGTGTGAGCATTGGCAGCAGATCAAGGGGAGGCAGGGGGCGTGCATGCAGGGGCTTAGCAGGGCGGGCAAGGGCATCGTGTCCAGCACGTGTGGCCAGGCAGGCAGCCCAGCAGCCCACCTGACTCCAGCATGCCCGCCGTCTTGAGCGCGCGGCGCAGGCCACGCTCGCGCTCCGCCACCACAGACGACAGCTGTGGGAGGGAGTGGGCAGACGGCAGAGCTGGTCGATAGCTTGCAGGTGCGGAAGAGGGCGGGCCACAGCAGCCAGGAAGGGTGCAGCGTGTATGCAGCGTGCAGGGTGCATGTATGATCTGGCACCTGCCGCCACCAGCTCACCACCAGGGCAAAGGCAAAGAGGTTGGCCGCAAACACAAAGCCGCCGATGACCTTGCCCACTGCAAGGGGGCAGTTGAGACAGGGCGCGGGTGAGCCGCGCGGCACAAGAAATGTCTTGCAGTCGCTCTGCCCGCGCCAGGCCGACGCAGCTCTGCGCCAACTGCGCCGGCGGGCGACACCATGCATAAGACAAGAGGGCAGCGCATGCCCACTGCAGTGGCCAGCTGGCGTGCAGGCCAGTAGGCAGGCGCACCAACGTTGATGGAGTCGGTGGTGGGGTGGGGGTACATTGAAGTGGACACGTCCCAGGCCAGCAGGTCGGGCGCGTCCGCCGGCAGCCGCCCCTGGGCCTGCAGCGCCGCCTTGTTCTGGCTGTAGTAGTGCTGGGACAGGGCCCGCTCCGTCAGCACTTGCAGCGGCACCTGCGGCAGGGCAGCGAGAGGTTGTCAGTGTGGCGCCCAGGCAGTGGTTTGGCGGCGGGCGCCACCCCAGGCAGGCTGAGCGGCTCCAGCACAGCTCCCCACCCCTCGGCTATATGGTCTGGTGCACAAAAAAGCAGAGGGACCAGGCCCAGGCGTTGGGGACACGGTTGGCACTGGCAGGATCCCTCGCACCTGGTAAAAGAAGTTTGGATCATAGAACTCGTCCTTGAAGTAGCGCACCGACATGTTGACTTGCAGCAGGTAGTCAAACAGGCCGCCGCCTGGTGGGGGAAAGGGCGAGCGGAGAAGGGCAGCGTGTGGGGGCGGGTACACCAGGCACAGAAGCGCGGTGGGGGGCCTGCTAGCACCCCACTCGTGCACACTCTGCGCACAGCATGATATGCGTGCCCCCGCCCCTTCTGCGCCGTGCCCCAGTGCCCCGCAGCTGCTGGTGCTGCCCCCTTAGCCAGCCTGCACGCACCGCGCGGCGAGAAGTGCACGCCGCCCAGCACCCGCTCCGTCTGGTTGTTCTGGCGCAGCCAGGCGTTGGTTGCGTCGGGGTCTGCAAAGCTCAGCACGCGGTCGGCTTCAATGGGCCGCCCAGGGTTGAGCGACTGCATCAGCGGCACCAGCGTGTCCTGCGTGCAGCGGTACAGTGGCGGATTGAGGTTGGGTGCAGGGGACCGCAGGCAAGGGGCAGCCGAGCAGGCGCGAGCAGGGCAGGAAGGGAGGCGGGCAGCACAGCGGGCGCGACAGTGATGCACCAAGCGCCGTGTCGGCAGTGGGGCTGGCTCACCCGCACAACCGGGTCGGTGTTGGGCGAGTAGAAGAAGTCCTGCTTGGGGGAGCAGGGAGCGCTGGCTATTCAGGCAGGCAGGCCTCGGTTCTCGCAGTGCTGCTGCCCCCGTGCGCCAAATCGGCACTGGTTAACCGTGATACCAGCCAGCCCCATGCAGCCGGGCCCCGCCCCCGCACACTATTCCTCCCCCCCTTCTTTCTTCCGCCGGGAAGCAGCCGACTTGTACAGCTGCTGCCCAGGGAACGAAGCTACACATCCGCCCCAGCCCGCGCACCCAGCAGGGCGTCCTGCCCAGCGGGTTGTCCTCGCACGGCGGCAGGCCGCCCACGGCGTCCACCGTCGGGTTGCGGTTCTCCAGCGCGTACGGCCGCTTGGGGTTGTCCGCCACCAGCGCCACATCGACGAGGTAGAGCAGCAGCATGAAGAAGCTGGGGCGGGTGNGGGGAGGGTGTGATCAGAGGAGGTCGAGCTTGTGAGGAGTGGCACGGCCAGCGAGCGGGAGATGTGCGCCACATCCCGCTAGGCTTGCTGAACGTGGAGCAAGCAAGCTTGTCAAGCTGGTGCACAGCTGTTGAGACACCCGCCAGTTCCACCCGTGGCATGCGCAGCACCCAACCACACCCCGCAGCACTCGGCTCACAAGGGCGCCAGCACGCGCAGCACCGTCGACCGCCAGTTGCGCCACTGCACCAGCAGGTTCTTCCACAGCAGCGCCGCAAACTGGCCGGCAAAGCGGCGGTGCCAGGGCCGCTGCACAAAGTGGCCAGCCACCGGGGCAGCCTCGGGCGGCGGGGAGGGCGTGTAGCCAGCAGAGGAGGCGCCGGTCGCATCCTTGCTGCCGCCGCCCAGCGCGCTCCAGTCGGACAGCTTGCTCTCCTTGGTGTCCCGCCGGTCGTCGGGCTGGCGCCCATTGGCGCCGTGGGACGCCACCTCCATGGCGGCTGGCCTGCGTTCAGGCTGGGGAGCGACAGAGGTGAGTGGGGTTGCTGCGGCGGCGGCACGAGCGGCAGCGGCGGTGAAGGTGCCCTGGCGCGGTAGCCGCCCACCCACCTGGTTTCAGGCGCCCTTCAGCAGATGCGCTGCACCTCCGGAGGTTTTCTAGCTGGGCGGGGGACGAGGGAGCTGGGGGAAGTTTGCGCCACGGACCTCGCGGGCTTGCGGCCGGTCCCCAAAATTTAAACAAAGTGATCACGCAGGGAATGCAGCAAGAAGACGCGGCTGGGGAGCCGTAGCAGTAGCTCCACATGGAGCCGCGGCATGCCTGCAAACCGCACATTCCTCCCTTCGACAGTGCTGCACGGTTTGAGCATCTGATCGCAGCCGGTTGCAAGTGCTTGCTGACTGGCCAGGAGGCGGGCTGCAACAGGGCACCCAACTCGTCCGCGGTCTGCGCAGCTCTGTGTTCCACCTCTGCCTGGTTCACCAGGTGAGCCCACAGTTCCAAAAGTGGCTGGCTGTGCGGCCGCCGCTGCGCGCCCGCCCTGCCGCCGCCGGCGCCGCCAGCGAGAACCGCGCCCCTGTTCAACGCTGTGAGCAGCTGTCCCTCCACCGTCCCACCCACCCTACGGGTACCTGCAGCACCCAGTACTGCAGCGAGCGCACAGCCGGCGATGCCGGACGGCTCGGAGCCCTCTGTGCGGGGGCGGTATGAGCGGCGCCTGCACTCCACCTTCCGCACTCAGGCACGCTGTTCTGACGGGCAATGGAGTGCAGTATGAGCGAATTTGTGTGGCAGGCCAACCGTGCCTGACTACCTGTGCCATACGGACTGGTGCTCGCCACCCACCCCAGCGATGGACTGCCCCTCCTTCTCCCCTCCCCCAACCGCAGGCCAATGCGCTGCTGCGCAAAAACGGCGTGCAGCAGCGGCGGGCGTGGGTCCAGAACTTGGTGGCCATCTGCATGCCCATCTTCTTCTGCCTGCTGCTGTGGGGGCTGCAGAAGGTCATCAACAACGGTGCGCCGAGCAGCTGATGGGGGGCGGCAGAAGGGGTGGATGCTTGGGCGCCGTCTGGTAGGTGCAGGTTGGTAGGTGCCTGCCCCGACCCCGCCTCCCCCTCGGCCTCCCCCACCTCCGCTTCACAGCCCTGGACACCTGGGACAACCAGTGCGGCTGCGCATGCGTGAGCTGCAAGGACGACCGCGGCCGAGTGCTGTTTGGCACGGGTGCGAACTGGCGATGAGCTGCTGCTGAGTGGCGTGCACTGCTTTTCACTGCTGCTGATGCTGCCGCTGATGCGGGGGCCAGCCCCGCTCCAATGCTGCGCTTTTTGTGTGCCACTGCGGCCGGTATTGGAGCGCCCGCATGTGCTCCATGTCGAGTGGGCTGCACCCTGCCTGCTGCTGCAGATGACTGCAAGGGGCTGGAGTGCGTGGAGTATGTGGAGCCGCGCGAGTGCGGCCTGCAGTACTCCAGCAGCAGCCAGGTGCGCTCGCCGCTGCTGCCGCACTGGCAACATTTGAGCCCTGGGGCACTGAATGGGCGCTCGCAGCCGGTGCTGGCTGCCTAGATTCCTCGTGCTCCCCCAGGCCCTCAAAATCCCGCAACCACCCAACCGACCCCCTGCAGGCCGCGTTCTGCGATGTGCCCACACCCAGCACGTGGCCGGCGCTGATGCAGGCGCCTCGCATGGCGCTGTACCAGGGCGCTGAGCCACCGGTGGTCACTGCGCTGTACACGGGTGCGCGGCTGCCTGGCTGCTGAACCGGTGCCGCTGGAACTGCTGCCGTGAGGTCCCCGCTTACTTGGGTGGCGGCATGAGGCGGCCGTGTGCAACTGGAGCGCAGGGGCTGCCAGAGGGCTCCGTTGAGCGCTCTCACCCGGTCCGTACACATGCAGGCCAAGACAATGCCACGGCGACAGCTATCGCCGAAAACCTGTTCTCCGACCCGGACATCGCCGGCAACATTGCCAGTGCGCTGGACACGCTGCGGCAGAGCAACGTCTCGGTAGGTGCCTTCAGGCAGCCAGTGCTGCTGTTGTGTGGCACTTTATTGCAGCACCGCCAGCTGTGAAGCTGTCCGCTTGGCTCCCTCCGTGCATGGAGGAGGGTAGCAGGTGAGGGCAGGAGGCAGCGCATGCGTGGCAGGAAGCAGCTTGCCACGTCCTCTGCACCTGTGCAACCCCTCCAGCCCCCGCTGGAACCCCCGCTTCATTTCACACACCCCACCTGGTCCATGTGCAGGGTGGCGCCGTCTTTGCCTCAGCCCTCTCCCAGCTGGGCCTGGTGCTCGGCACCACCGAGCGGGGCCGCGACTTTTACAGCATGTACCTCGAGCCCGCCTTCATCTCCACTGGCTGGTACAACGCCACGCTGCTCAACTTGGTGGACGACCCAGGCGCACCCGGCTCAGGTGCGCCTGACTGGGGCTCGCAGGCATGCCCTGCACGCATCCAGCACCCCCAGTTAGTCAGCACTGCTTAGCAGCGCCATTGGGGCATGCCGACTGCGGATGTACGTGCCCCACCCAATAAGCTTGCACCCGACCTGCTCCCCTCTGTCGTGTGCCAGTGGCCTCGGAGACGTTATTGACCGAGGGCTTGAACCTGGCCGCCAACCTCAACACCTCGTCCTTCAACGAGCTGGCCTTCAAGTGCGTGTGTGGCGCCCTATGCAGGGGGTGCCCCACCGGCTCGGCAGGCCTGGCATGACGCGGCAGCGGGCCATGGCTGCCTGCATCACAGGCAGCTTGCGTGCACCTGTCAGCAAGCTGCTGGTATGCACATGCAGCTGTGCAGCGCAGCCAGCTCAACTAAGCTGCCGCTTTTGTGGCTCACCAGCTTGCGTTGCACCCCTTCCCTCTTGTTCCGCAGCCTGACCCAGGTCTTTACCCAGTGGAACGCCAGCGACGCCATCAACGAGCAGCTGTTCTGCGGCTACCGCCAGGCACGCCACAGGGCCCGCGGCCTGTTAGCCCCGTTGCTGGCTGCGCTGCTGCAGCCCTGCCTTTTCACTGCTGCCACCCGCCTTCTCACAAGGCCAACTGCTCCCGTTCTGTGCACCCCTGCGCAGTCACGCTGCGATGGCACCCGGGCAATCCAGGTTTGGGACTTCCAGAACACTACAAACACAGGCTTCAACATGCACATGATGTACAATGGCACGGCGCGCGGCGATCAGGGCCCGCCCAGCATCCTGCGCATCAACCAGGTACGGGCACAGCACAGCGTAGCGCAGCATGGTATGCTTCGGCGAAGGCTGATTGTGCCGGGGCAGCCTACGATAAGCATACGACCAAAGGCGCTCTGGCGCTTCCTGCCTCACTTCATACACCCTGAGTCACCCATGCTGTACACCTGCCCCATTCCATCCGCAGGGCATCAACCGCGCCACCAACGCCTTCCTGCAATGGGCGCTGGGCGACACGTTCCAGACCTGGCTGCTGGGCCTGCAGGAGATGCCAAAGGTGCCCCGGAGGTTGGGCTGCTGGGCACATTGGGTTCGTTTGCACCCGGCTGTGCCGCAGACAGCATGCGCAGCACGCCTCGCACTGCATGCCGACGAAGGTTCGCAGTGGTCCTCACCAGGCTGCCCTCTCCTCTCCTGCCCTTCCCCAGGGCGGCTCTGCGCTGCGCCTCGACTTCTCGGCGCTGCTGGGCCCGCTCTTCTTCACCTGTGAGACGAGGGGCTGCTGCTGTGGGTTTGTCTGCATCCAGCTTGGCTCATGTGCCATCCAGGTTTACTGCCGCAACTTGCTTTGCGCTGGCTCGCCTCTTGTGTGCCTTGATGTTTGTGCCCTCACCACCCGCCTCCGAGAGTCTCCCCTGGCCCCTGCTTTTGGCCTGCAGGGCTCCTGCAGCTGCTGCTGCCCCTCATGCTGTTCAACCTGGTGTACGAGAAGGAGCGGCGGCTGAGGACCATCATGAAGGTGCGATGGGGGGGAGGGCCTGGGCAAGGCGGCATGGGGGCACCCGTGACAGCAAGGTCGTGGCTCCCGGCGTGGAGTGAAGGCATGTGAGTGCTCTCTGAAAGCATCCAGCTTCAAGTCTTCCCAACCTACCCGCCCTCCCTGCGCAGATGCACGGCCTGGGCGACTGGGCCTACTGGACCATCCAGGTGCGGCAGCGCTGCCACAGCAACACTGCACTTGCAGACTGTCTGCAGTTCAGTCCATCGCTGTGCGCGCAGCAAGTCTGCTTGGCGTGGCTGGAGCTTCCTTCTCCACCCCCCAAGCCCAGCCAACGTCACCTGCCCTACCCTCCACCCCACTCCCGCTGCCCGCAGTACTGCTGGTTCTTCTGCCTCCAGCTGGCCTTCACCTGGGTGCTCATCCTGTTTGGCTCCGCCATCAACCTCTCCTTCTTCCGCCGCACCGACTACGGCTTCCAGTTTGTGTTCTACCTGCGTGAGTGGGCGGAGGTGTGGGAGGCGCAGGCACGGCAAGGGTTGTGCCATGCTGCCGGGGGCCACCCTTACATGCCGCGCCTTGAGTGCTCTGCGGCCCCGACTGCGGGAGCATGGCTGGGGCCCAACAGACGCCCTCCACTTGCTCACAATGCCGCAGTGTGGACCAACTGCCTGGTGGCCTTTGCCTTCCTGCTCTCCGCCCTGTTCCGCTCCTCCAAGACGGGCGAGTGCTGGAGGGGCGGATAGGCGTGCATGCATCTGCTGCATGCTCTATATGCGCTGTGTGCCTGCAACGACCAAGGCGCCTCACCCAGCCCGACCTCGACCCGTCTGCGTCCCTGCTCACCTGCAGCCGTCACCGTGGGCTTCCTGTATGTGCTGGGCACCGGCCTCGTGGGCTACCTGCTGGTGCAGCAGTTTGTCTCCCAGGTGCGCCGCCCGCATCACCAAGCACCTGCCAGGCGGCAGTGTTGAACCCGCTGCTGTACTGTAGTAGGTTGCTGCCTCCCGCTCCGGTGTGCGGCGCACAGTTGACCACCTGCCAGCGGTCCACATTCACGTTTAACACGCTGTGCCACATGCGCAGGGCTACTGGTGGGTCATCTGGCTCGAGCTGGTGCCTGGATGGGCCCTGTTCCGCGGCCTGTACGAGATGAGCCAGTATGCCTTCCGCGCCAGCTACCAGGTAAGGCCGAGCCGTCGCATGTGGCGGACTGTGAGTAGGGTGGACGGCCTGGCTGCATAAGCAATGCGTTGAGCAGCAGTCTGACCTGCGCTGGGTGGGCGCGGCTCTCGCTGCTGCTCATGGCTGGGACCGCCGCCCTGCCCACCTGCCCTGCAGGACGGCCAGGGCATCACCTGGAGCAAGCTGGGTGACGACAACAACGGCTTGATCGCCGTCATGGTGCGCCGCTGTTGAGGCCGGCACTTCAGTAGCCTGCACACAAATGTGCACGGTTGCACGAGGGGTGGGGCGGCGTGCCTCTGGACCAACCCGGCCTCCGACCTAGTGCGCCGTATCCTGCCTTGCCCACCCCCCAACCACAGATCATCATGGCGGTGGAGTGGGTGCTGTTCATGCTGGTGGCCTGGTGAGCTCGCAGCGGCGGCCGCAGGGGTGCCACTTGCAACAGCTCTGCCATGTGCCCCTGTGGTCCAACAGCCAGCAAAGCGCCTGCCGGACTCACCGCCCCACCCCCCATCTTCCTTCCTGCTGCGCCTTGCTCGCATCCACTGCTGCCGCCATCTTCCCAACCGGCAGGTATCTGGAGCAGGTGATGGACACGGGCGTGGGCGTGCCCCGCCACCCCCTCTTCTTCCTGGGACGCTTCCGGGGCGGCGCCAAAAAGGGCAAGGCCGCGGGCGACACCGCTGACACCGTCACGGTCAGTGAGGGCCGCAGTTGGGAGCGGCTCAGTGCAGCGTGCATTTGACCGGCGCCAAGCCATGCCACACAACTTCACCCAGTGCTCCACACTGCTGCCCCTGGTCCCCCGCTGTGCACACGAAGCACCGCCACTGTGACATGGAGAGTCGTTTTGAACCACTGCACACATGCTTTCACGCCTGCAGATCCCGGTGGAGGCGGAGGATGTGCGTGCGGAGCGGCTGCGCGTGGAGGGCCTGCCCCCAGGCGGCAACCGCACCGAGGCCATTGTCATCCGAGACCTGCACAAGACCTTCCCGGCCTCGGGCGGCGGCGGGTGGGTGGATGGGCGGGCGGGCTAGCGGTTGTGCACGGCATTGCTGGATGCTCAAACTGAGGCGCTTGCTTGCGGTTGAAAGCTCAGGCACACTGCCATGCTCCACTGCGGTGCCTTGTCCCACAGCACCCACCACGACACCCCAGCTCCCGCCTTCCCCCGCTGCAGCGAGAAGCACGCGGTGCGCGGCCTCAGCCTGGCCATTGAGCGCGGCGAGTGCTTTGGCCTGCTGGGGCCCAACGGCGCGGGCAAGAGCACCACGCTCAACATCCTCACTGGCTTCCTGGAGCCCAGCCAGGGTGAGGCCAGGCGTGTGTTTGAGCAGTTGAGCGGAGGGGCAGGGTGCTGGGCAGGCCGTGCTTGCGTCCCTGGTCATGGCCGTGTGTAGCACACAAGCTTGCTGCATGACGCATTACGCCTTGCCTCCGCCTCCGACCCCCCTCCTCTCGCCTTCCCAGGCACCGCGTTTGTGGAGGGGCACGACATCCGGCGCGAGATGCCCGCCATCTACTCGCTGATGGGGGTGTGCCCCCAGGTGCGGGGCGGGGTGTGCAAGAGGGGGTGGTGGCTGGCCCCCTGGACTCGCAGGGCGCGCATGCTTCGCAGGGTGCACACGCTGCCACGGCTGCTCATAGGCTCCAGGCACAGCCGCCCTCCCCAGCTTCCAACCAAGCCGCCTCGACCTCCAATCCCACCCCTCCTCGCCAGGACAACCTGCTTTGGGAGCGGCTCAGCGCGCGAGAGCACCTCACGTTTTACGGGCGGCTCAAGAACCTGCGGGGCGAGCAGCTCAAGGCGGCGGTGGACGATGCGCTGCGCTCCGTCAACCTGTACCACGGCGGCGTGGGCGACAAGCAGGTGGGACTGTGTATGTGCATTGCTGCGGGCAGGAAGGCTGGTGCAGCTGCATCAGCTGGACTGGGGGCATGGCTGGTCAGCAGTGCAGCAGCGGCACGAGTTGGGCACACTGTTGTGCTGGCCACTGCACCGCCGGGCACACAGCTTCAGCACGTCTCTGTGCTGGATTCGCTCTGCACCGGCGCATGCCCAATCCTCACGCAGCTGCCCTGCTCCCCCTGCTCCCACTCAGGTGCGCAAGTACAGCGGCGGCATGAAGCGGCGGCTCAGCGTGGCCATCTCCTTCATCGGCGACCCGCTGGTGGTCTACCTGGACGAGCCCTCCACGGTGGGCGGGGCAGGGGGGAGCGTGGCGCAGTGCAGTGCAGGGTGTTATAAGGTCAGATGTAGCGGGAGGGCTGAGCGGGAGCGCACTGGTGCGGTGTGCCTGGGCGCGCCGCCAGCTTGCACTGCCCCTGGGCCTGCACCCGCCGGTTGTTGATGGGCACGCCTTGTCGCCGCTTCCAACCCTCCTGCCCTGCATCTTTGTTCAGGGCCTGGACCCCGCCTCGCGGCAGAATCTGTGGAACGTGGTGAAGCAGGCCAAGAAGGACCGGGGCATCATCCTGACCACCCACAGGTGCGTTTAAGAACCCCTGAGAGGGGGCCAGGGCTGTGCATGGTGACGGCAAGGTAGGGGCTGCGCATCGTGCTGACCTGCTCCCAACATCACTTGCCCATCCGCTGGTCTGACCTCTCGCTCAGTCACATGTTGTCACCCTGACTTGTTCCCGTCCTGCCCCGCAGCATGGAGGAGGCCAGCGTGCTGTGCGACCGGCTGGGCATCTTTGTGGACGGCACGCTCGTGTGCGTGGGCCACCCCAAGGAGCTGACCAGCCGGTACGGAGGCTATTACGTCTTCACACTCACAACCCCGCCGGCGGAGGAGCAGCAAGCGGACGCGCTGGTGCGGCGGCTGTCGCCCCATGCGCGACTGACGTATGCGCTGGGAGGCACCCGCAAGTACGAGCTGCCCGCCACTGAGGTCACGCTGCCAGGTGCGGCAGGCGTGCGGGTGCCGGATCATGCAGAGGGCGGGACGGGTACCGCCGGCGTAGGGTTCTGGCTGCCGGGGGAGGAGCACCTGATGCATGCCGCCAGGTCATGCGAGATGTCGAGCGGCTTGCTGAAGAACCTTTCAAACCCGCCAATCCGGCACCGCCCCACTGCCACCACACATTGTGCTTGCAGCTGTGTTTGACGCGATGTCGGCGGCCAAGCAGCAGGTGACGGTGCTGGACTGGGGCATCGCCAACGCCACACTGGAGGAGGTTTTCATCCAGCTGGCGCGCGCCATGAACCTGGACGCCAACCTGCACTGAGCGGGCTGGAGGCTGGCTCACTTGTACCGGCGTTAGCCCCACGCCCACACCCCCGGCGGCCCTCAGCCACACAAGCCGCCGAGCGTGGCCGGCGGCGCCCTGACCCTGTATTGTTTCATAACAGCATTTCATCTGTGACTTTCAGCTCCTTCTTGGCACGCCAGCTCTGGGCTTCAACAGACTGGGCATGTGGGGGCCCCGGGGGGTAGCAGGTACCTGGGCGTAGCTGGACCATGTTGGGACGTCAAACTGACCGTAGCTGCGGCCTAGCGCCCATGCTGTCTTACACGTTTCTGACGATGCCACAATGGTGAAGGTAGCCCTGCTGTTAGCCTTGGCGCTCTCACTGGCGCTCGGGGCGTCGGCGAGCGGCAGGGCAGCGCCGTCGCCAGTCATCGTGCGCTGCTCTGACGACCTTACAGCGGTCTTACAGCGACTGAAGTCAGTGGAGGGCAACCGGGCAACACTGGAGATAGAGGGCCCAAGTATCTTGCTCACCCCGGGCTCTCCGCTGCCCATTAGGCTGCCCAAGAACACGAATGTCACGCTGCAAGCCGCAGGTGTGCATGATTCGGGCCCGGGGGCTGCGGTGCGCAGCTGCTGCCGTCACCGCCGCCGCCGTTGTTTGCCGCCAGCGCGCATTAGGCAGCCTTGAACGTCTTGCTGCCCCTGCCTGCAGGTGGTGGTGCTCGTGGCGCCCTTGCGATAAACGAAGCGCAGCAGCTGCTTGCGCTACCAGCAGGCAGCTCCCTGACCTTGCGCAACCTAGATGTTTGGGTCGGCACATGTTCAAGTGCGCCCGCCACCCGACCACCACACGTTGTCGAGGATCTGCCGCTGTGGCCCGCAAGAACCCGGAGCAGCGCTGCACTTGAGCGGTGTCAGCATCAGTCTGCCAGCCAGCGAGCGGTGTGTGCCAGCGGCATGGCGCCACCTGGCCCTCCAGCTGCCGGTCTTTGAAGCCGGCTCGGGCAGCGCTGAGCCAGGTGGGTGCTGCGCGTGGTGCCGTGCGTGCACGCAATCCGCCATATTTGACAAAGAGCCATGCATGGCGCGCATATGTGAAAGATTCGCCACATGCGCCCCAAACCGTCCCTCCCTCCCCTTGCCCGGCTTGCAATTGCTGCCGCAGTGGGCACCGCGGCGGTGGCGTTTGACGACACGACCGTTGCATGCAGGGGTCCTCAAGGGCGCCGGGGTCGCACCACCCTGCAAGCGCCGTCCCGCCAAGCGGGCACCCCACTCGAGTTCATGGTTGCACTTGTCAGCGCATTGGGGCTGGACGTGGGCAGCTCCACCATCCAGGTTACCAGCAACATTGCGCTGACCCAGGCGGATGTGGCGGGCCGCACGCTGCCGCTGCGGCTGGGGCCAGGGCAGACCCTGGTGATTGAAGGAGGTCAGTCACTCCGATAGTAACGAGAGGGCTTGATGATCACCCGTCCTGGTCACAGGCGTAGGCGCCAGGGCTGGGCAGGCTAGCGTGTGCTGCATGCATGCAGCCACAAGCAATGCTCAGCTGCCGTCACCCGTCCTGCCGCAGGTCCAGGGGAGATGAAGCGGCTAGACGTGGGCGGCGTGCAGGCGCCCCAGCTGCTGTTTTTGGAGCCCAACAGCACACTGATCTTCTCCAACATCAATGTCTCGGATGCGCTTGCTGGTGCCATTATGTGTGCAACAATGCTGGCAGGGGCTTGCGTGCCAACAGTTGTTACTGACACTCACAGTTACTGTGAGTGTGCGCGCCAAATCGCCTGAGCAACCCCTCACCCGTCCTTCCCTTGCGAAGCAGGCTGGGCGGACCCCAGCGTTGGCCACGCCACCCTGCCGACGCACACGGATGCGCTGCCCACCTGGCCCACCATTGGTGGCGCTCCCGGGGCCAAGGTGACATGACCGCATGCGCTCTGTGTGCCCAAGTGCACCGTCCGCTTCCAGTTGCACGTGGGTTCACTGGACCTGTGCTTCACGCGGCAGCCCTGCTACCTCTCTGCTTGCTCACCCCTCCGCCCACCCCTGCCCCCGCCCACCGCCCGGCCCCCACCTGTGGCCCCTCAGATTGAGTTCAAGGGCGCGTATGTGCTGGACACGTACGAGCTGTGCACCCCCGAGTTTGCTCAGGCCCAGGCCGCGGGGTTGCAGCAGCAGGCCAAGCCGGGGGAGCGGGTGGAGTGGATTCCGGGCACCACCGCCCTCCACTTTATTCAGGCCTCGGCGCAGCTTCCCATCTTCAACGCAACTGACCAATCGCAGAGTGAGTCGTTGGGAGGGCGGGCTGGGGGCATGGGTAGGCAGGCATGGTTGTCGAGCACTTGCTTGCCCCCTCCTACCATGTGTAGACCTCCCTGACCGTGCCCTCACTCCTCGCCCCGCCTGCCCTACAGTCGGCCTGTTTGGCTTCAACGCAACTGACACCACGATCGCATGCGCTCTGTCCAGCAACATCAGCAGTGAAGGCGGCTCATCCTCCAGCGGCAGCAGCTTCCCGGTGGCAGCAGTGGCGGTGCCAGTGGCGGTCGCTGTGGCAGTGGCACTGGTGGGCGGGCTGCTGCTGTGGCAGCGCCGGCGCACGCGCGGCCGCGAGCTGCTGCCTGTGACCAGCAAGGCAGCGGACAGCAGCATTGCACCCATCGCGAGCAGCGAGTCAGGCACGCCTCTGCCTGGCAAGGCCTCCCCCAGCCTGTCCACCAACCTTGGGAGTTTGACACCCCGAGGCAGTCAGGAGTTGGGCAAGGCGGGTGGCGACCTGCCCAACGGCATGCTGACGAGCCGGGTCGGCCACATTGAAGGGCTGACGCTGGGCAGGGCGCTGGGCGGCGGCGGCTACGGACGCGTGTTCCTGTGAGCTGCTGGGCAGCGGCGGCAGCTGCACGGGGTCTGCTGACAGGCTGATGGTTGGCTGACTGGTGATGCTACTTTGCCAAAGATGTTTTGTGCTATTCCACAAATGGCGTTCTCACCCACCAGCCTGCACTTTTGCATGACTTGTGCAGGGGTCGGTGGCGGGGCACCGCCGTGGCTGTCAAGGTTGTGCCCGCCACAGTTGAGGCGGGGATGCAGGTTGACCTCTCGCGTGAACCGCTGCTCAGGTGCGCGCTGCATGCTTGCTGAGCGGGGTGGCGCGCGCTACAACCAACTGCTCTCTGAGGCCCACTGCAGCAGCGCTTGTGCTCCACGGCAGCCCGCGCTGTCCCCACCCAACCAGCCCTGCCTATCACGATGCACTGCTTGGTGCACCTTTGCCCACTCGCACACCGTTGCGTGCGCTTGCCCATCACCTGCAGCGTGCTGCTCCAGCACCCCAACATCATGAGCAGCTACAAGACGTGCGTGGTGCGCATCCTGGCAGCCGAGCCGCCGGCAGCTGATGGCGGGCAGCTGGCTGCAGACGGCGAGGCGGCAGCAGGCACCAAAAGCGGCAGCAGTGTCGGCGGCAGCAAGGGGCCCACCTCGCGGGGCGATGGCAGGGTGGTGCGCTCGCTGACGGACCGCAATGCGCTGGTGGAGGTGGTGACCAGCGATGCGGTGCTGGAGCCGGGCATGTACGAGGTGAGCCAGGGCAGGGCATGTGCGAGGTGAGCCAGGGCAGGGCATGTGCGAGGTGAGCCAAGCTGGTTACTGCTTGCAGCCCTGCAGACGCCGCCACTGCTGCTGTGCGTGGTGGGCATGCAGTTTTGCACGTGCGAGGGCCCGACTGCCCTTCCGTGCCATTCACACTCCCCCACTTGGCAGGCGTGGATTGTGTCAGAGTATGCGGACCGGGGCTCGCTGCACGAGGCCATTGCCCAGGGCCTGTTCAAATTGCCCCAACCACCGGGCCTGGACCTGGTGCGTGGCTGGACGCAGCTGGCTGGATCGCATGCCGCAGCTGGCGGGATTGCCTGCTGGCTGGGTCGCCTGCTGGTGGTCCCCTGGGGGTGTCCGGCGCAGGCTGCCAGATGGCGGCTCCAAGCCGTTGGCAGCTTCTTTCATGCCGCGCACACGTGCCGAGCCCCTCTGGTCTGCTTGGCCTGGAACGCAGGAGCCCCTGCTGCTGTGCCTGCTGGACATTGCACGCGGCCTCGAGTTCCTGCACTCGTGCTCCATCATTCACGGAGATGTGAGTGGCGCTGCTGCCACTGCTGGGGCTGTGCCTGATTTCCAACGCTCGCTCGCCGACGTTCCGCTGGCACCCCTCCCACACACTTTCCACCACATTGCCCTGCACCACCGCATGCCCACAGCTCAAGCCACAAAACGTGCTGCTGAAGACGGAGCGGCGGGACCGGCGCGGTTACGTGGCTAAGCTGGCCGACTTTGGCCTCAGCAGGATCATGGGGGCCGAGCAGACGTCGGTGGAGACAGGCAAGCATGGCTTGGGCATGTTTGGTGGGAGCGGTTGCGGACGTTGCCAGGCGCAGACAGCTGAACCGTCTTGCTTCACTGCTGAACTGACTTGAGCTTGCATGCTTGTGGCTCACGAGTGCGCTGTTGCTCATGCCCTGCCTGCAACCTGCCGCAGGCAACTACGGCACCGTCTCGCACGCCGCGCCCGAGCGGATGGCGGACGGCCGCCTGACCTTTGCGTCGGACATCTACTCGTTTGCCTGCTGCATGTGCGGGTGCTGCCACCTGTTTGGCCACAACAGCATGCCGCCTATTGAAGCACGGGAGCAGGCGCTTGCCCTGCCGCTGCCGCATGCTCCGGTCTTCCCCGACTGCACTAGATTTGGCCTCACAGAAACACGCGCTGGGCCTCGGCCGCAGTCGAGACCAATGCCGCTCACCAAGCTGGCCTCCCACCCCCCACTCCTCTGCCACAGGTGGGAGATGCTGGCGGGCAAGCGCATGTGGGCAGACACACCCACCCTGCAGGTGAGGCCGCAGCCTGCCAGCTGCCCTGAAGCCCTGAAGCCCGGCTAGCCTGTTGCCGCCGACTCGCGGGATCAGCAGCAGCCACAGAACCCGCCCCCATCCTGGCCGCCCAGCCGTCCCCACCCACCACCGCGCCGCCCCCACCGCTTCCACACCACATCAACAGATCATCTCGTTGGTCTCGCTCAAGGGCTACCGCCCGCCCGCCCCCGAGCACTGCCCAGACCAGCTAGCGGAGCTGATGCAGCGCTGCTGGCAGGCCGACCCGCGCGCCAGGTGCAGACTGCGCTGCTGCTGCCTTTGTGGGCCCAGCGATGGCGTGTCACATGGCCGCCTGGCGCACCAACTGGGGAACTTCACCCACCGTGACACCCCTGCTGCTCCCCTTTGGCGCAGGCCGGACGCAGCGGGCGTGATTGAGGCGCTCATAGGCTTTGCAGCCACTCTGAGGGACAGCATGCGTGCTTCGCAGGGCCACAGTGCACCAGAGCCGCAGCCCCCAGACTGTCAGGCACCAGGAAAGCAGCCTCTCTGAACAGCCGGTTGTTTCCACCAGTCGTCGTACTGCGTTTTTAGCCTTGCATGATAACTTTGCTACACATTCAAAGGGGGTCGGGAGGCATCAGTCTCCTACCTAATCCGACGGGCTATGCAGTCAGTACAGTTTGCTCTGCTTGCCGCATTGCGTTGTCCTGTGCCTCGCATGGCTGCCCGGCAGCAGGCGGGAGCACGCCGCCGCTGCGGTCGAGGACAGCAGATGAGCTGGGGGTGAGCCGAGAGCCAAGCTGCTGATCGCACTCTTGCCCGTGTTACGCTCTTCCCAATTGGCTTCTCGAGGACAGAGGGGCTTCATCTGTGCAGCACTGCCCCAAGCCCCACTCAACGTCCGAGCGAGCCGCTTGCAAGGCGTCCTTTCCGGTGCAAACAAGCCATGGCGACCTCAATTGGTCAGGCGTCGCGGGCAGCAGCGGCAGCGGCGCCCCCACGAGCCCAGGCTTGCAGGCCCCCCCGCGGCGCTTGGACACCGTCGGGGCGTCAGAGGGGGGAGGCGCCATCCAAGCGCCAGCCTGGTCGCTTGCAAGCGGCGGGAGAGGCTGCCGCCGCCGTGGCGGCGGCGCCTGCGGCGCCAGCACCCCCGGCGCCGCCCGCCGCGCCCAGCTCTCCCCTGCTCTACAGCGGCGTCATCTTTGACATGGATGGTGAGGGGAACATTGAGTGCAGCTTTGACACTGACACTGATGTGCTTGCCAGGCCGGGCGCCACGTTGCCAAGCTTGTCCCGCTTTTAATTGCCGCATGTGCCGCAGCGCCCGCTGCTGCCCGGGGACCCGCAAGCGCAAGTCTCGTGCAACCGACCGCCTGTGACATGGTTTGCATGCAGGCACGCTCACGGTGTCCAACATCGACTACGTGACGATGCGGAAGGAGACTGAGATCCCTGTGGGCGACCTGTTCACCGTCATGGAGTCGTGGGATGATGGAGACCGCATCAAGCGAGTAGCCAGTGCCTTGCCGCTGCTCACTCTGGCCGGCCGGCCTGGGGCGCGGCTGCAGGGCATGCATCCATGGGCCGGCCCTGCTGTGCAAATGAGGCGGGTGCCACGCCGTGCCCGCTGCCCAACTCTTCCCCTCTCGTGAAGTGAAGCGGCCAGCTTTCATTGGCGCTTAGTTTAATCACTTACCTCACAGTTTCGCACACCTTTGCCACCCTCGCCCTCCTCGCCAGGAAGTCCATGGACCTGATTCTGGAGCTGGAGGCGCAGGCCAGCTCGTCGCTGCAGGCGCAGCCCGGCCTGCTGGAGCTGCTGGCTTTCCTGCGCGCCGCAGGCGTCAAGGTGCGGGAGGCTGGGAGGGGCGGCTGGCCAGGGCAGCGTGGCTGCATGGCTCTGCCCATGGCTGTTGTTTGGTGCGCCCCTGGACCCTCTAGCCCGCGGTCATCCCTCCATGCACCGCCCTGCTCTCACGCGCCCTGTCCGCCCCACTTGCCGCCCCGCCCAGGTGGGCCTGGTGACGCGCAACACCACGGAGTCAGTGGATGCGTTTTTCGCCACCATCGGCGAGGAGTGGCGGGCCTGCTTCGACGTGCTGCTGACACGTGACAACACGCCGTTTGTGAAGCCCGACCCGCGCAGCCTGCTGCACTTCTCGCAGGTGCGGTGACGGGGTGCTGGGGTGCAGGATGGGGTAAAGGGGGGGTGCTGCCTCGTAAAGCGGCCGGCATGCTGCACTATTTTCACAGAGGCTGGAGAAGCGAGGCAGAGCTTGTTGTAGTCTGGAAGCGAGGCAGAGCTCTTCCGAGGCAGAGCATGGTGCAGTCTGGTGCTGATACCTGCCCACTCTTGCCCCCGGCCTGCAGACCTGGGGCCTGCAGCCCTTTGAGCTGCTCATGGTGGGAGACAGCCTGGAGGTGAGACCAGCTGAATCGGCGGCAGTTGTCTGGGCAGTTGGTGGGGCCAGTGAACTTGCTGCATTGCAGCGGTTGCGGAGCCTGGCCATTGAGGTCACACTGGGGGGGGCCAGGTGCTGCTTGCTGTACAGAACACCGCCCACCTGGCGCTCCTGGCTGCCCCGCAGGACATTGAGACCGCCAACGCGGCGGGCACTGCCTCCTGCCTGATTGCGGGCGGTGAGCTGCCGGGGCTGGGGTGCTGCTGCCATTCAAGCTGCCTCATGCAGCCGCTATTGTAGACTGCTTTTCTTGATTTCTCCTCCATCACGCACCGCCCCACCCCACCCCTGGACGGCCGTGCAGGTGGCAACGAGACGTCGGCTGCCTCCGCCGCGCCGCCGCCGCTGGGCGCTGTGCCCACCTTCACTGTCGACTCGCTGGCGCACCTGCAGCAGCGGCTGGCCGAGTGCAACACGGCATTGGGCTGGGGCGCGTATGGCGACCGCACGCTCAGCCTGTCCAGCTCCACGTGGTGGGTGCTGGAGCCTGCTGCTTCCGGATGTGCAACTTGGGGTGGGCTGTGCGACGAGCAGCTGATGACAGCGAGGCTGCTGGCGGATGGTGATCAGGCGTTGACCACAGCAGCCGGCTGGCGGGGCAAACGAGCCCTAACTCATCAGGCACCCCCTGTACCCC
>RRZL01000080.1:305185-334437 GCA_006782975.1 Chlorella sp. Dachan | reverse complement strand
CCCCCCGCAGGGATGAGGATGACGAGGACGCTGCCGCGCTGCTGGACGCGCTGCCTGGCGTGGTCAGCCTGGCGGGGGCGCCGCCGGCGGGCCTCGACTTTATCGACTTCCTGTGGGCCACTGGCGCTGTGCAGGCAAGGCCGGCTTGCGCTGTTTGACGGTGCATGTTTACAGGCGTGGTTGCCACGAGGGGTTGCTGTCGGTGCCCTCAAACAGCAAGAGCAGGCGAGTCTGCGCCCTCATACTTGCCTGTTTGCCATGGTCTGACTGGCGCATCATGCCTTGCCTTGCCCCCCACTCAGGCCGCAAGCTGCAGCTTCCCTCGCATCGACTCGGCGCGGTTTGGCGTGCCGCCAAACTCGCACCCCGGCGACCGTGTGCTGCACCTGGGCTGCGGAGATGGCGCGCTGACGAAGCTTCTGTTTGCGCGCGGGCTGCAGGTATGGGTGCACGAGGGCGCAAGTTGGCTCTTCCTGGCTGCTCCAGGTGCCAGCGGTGGACGAGGGCTTGCATGATGCGCGCATCCAGCACTTGCGCCTGCCGGCTTGTGCTTGCCATCTGTCGAAACGATGCAGCACAGGCTGCGTGCACTCACCGCTCACATCTCCGTCCCCCCCTGCACACCGCTGTCCTCAGGTGATTGGCGTGGATGAGGACGTGGCGGCCGCCCGGCGTCGCGGCCTGCCTGCTGTGCAGCTGCAGCCGCTTGAGCTGCGTCCCAACTCGCTGCAGCCGGAGCTGGCAGCCATGGGCGGCCAGTTTGATGTTGTGGTGGCTTGCCTCCCCGCAGCCGCCCCGGAGCAGCAGCAGGGCAGCAGCGCAGCGGGCGGCAGCGGCCTGGCGGCCACCTGGTGGCGGGAGGAGAGCCTTGCGGAAGTGCGGCGGGTGCTCAAGCCAGGGGGCGTGCTGGCGGTGCAGGCACCTGTGGCGGATGAGGCGGCTGTGCGGCAGGCCCTGCTGGCGGGCGGCTTCAGGCTGCGGGAGTTTGAGCGCGCGCTGGACGGCAGCTGCCGCTTGGTGGCGGCGGCCGAGTGAGGGCAGCTGTGGCAGAGCGGTGCTGGCCCTGCCCACCGGCATGCCTTGTTGACCAGTGCTCCTGCGCCAGAGCCCACTTGCCAGCAGCCTGGCACAGATGCACTCGTGCTCGCTTATTTACAACATTTGCTCTCTGGAACTGAATCAAACACTGAAAGTTTGGGTGCTGCGATCATTTGAATTTCGTGGCGCCCCGCAGCGTGAGCTATATGCATGTGTCAGGGCGGCATTCCGATTGGGCACTGTAAGCACTGGAACACGTGCGAGGGACAGCAGAGTGGGTATGCCGGCTTTTTACTTCTTGCCACCATCAAATTCCGCTTGGGTGGCGGCCTTGCAGTGGCAGCGCTCCTCCAGCGGCACGCCAGCAAGTGCCGAGTCTATGTGTTTGCCACAGCCGCCCCACGAGGGCTTGCCGCACGTTGCGCATGCTTGCTGGAAGCACATGTCTGCATGTTGGAGCAACGGGTGCAGCAGAGAGCGGGAGTGTTTTCTCAAATTTGTTCAGAGCTTGATGTTATGGGTTACGTGGTGATTCAAGGGCATGGGGGGGCGGCATGGGCACTAGTGTAGAGCGGCGGCGGCGGCGACACTTGCTGGCAGCCAGGATGGCGGCGGCGGCGGCGGCACAGCCGGCGCTGAACCCACCGCCGCGGCAGAGCAATCGGCCTGTTCGCTGCCTCTCGACGGCGCAAATAGGAGAACCCTGCCTCACCGAGCAGCAGTCGACGAGAGCCTTCAACACCTCGAGCAGGGCGGGAGGCCGGCGCAGCCGTCACAAGAGCTTGGCGAGACCGGGAGAAGCGCGAATAAAACATCAGACAGCGCCTGTCGCACTGTGACGAGAGGCATCACCATGCCGCCGAGCTGCCGCTCAGCTGCCGACATCGTCCGCCCCGCTACAGCCGCTGGAAATGCACATCACTTGCTGCCGACTCTGTAATTGTTGGCATGTGTTGTACCAGAGCAGCCGGCTAGAGCTGGCAGCCAGCATTGGACTGCCACAAGTGTGCGCCGCCGGGCTGCGGCAGGGCCTGGCCGCCGCTGCATGCAGGGCTTGGTTCACTAATGCAGGCTTGGCAGGAGCTCAGCGGCCAGGTAGAAAGGATGCACTGTCGAACGCCTTGTTCCCTCTTGCCTGGGGCAAGCCAGATGAGCTCGCTAGCGCGAGCGTTGGAGGGCACCACTCAACAGTGATGCGCAATGGCCATCCGGATGCAGCATTGCCAAGGGGAGCAGCCATGGTGCCCAACATGTGCCGTTTGCTTCCTGGCTCGCAGATTGTACACCCAGAAGGCTGGTAACGTCTGACGATGTTGTGTGGCTTCCCTGCTTGGAAACGCTGCTGTGCCCCCGGCGCCAACTGCGCCCACACAACCCCGGCCGATCAGCAGCTGCTGCAGCGGCAAACGGCTTGAGCTTGCGGAGGGCGGCAGCAAGGCGGGGGTTGCCCAGTGCAAACCGGGGCTGCTGTTGTCTCCAGCTCGCTCTTGGGCTTGCCTTTATCGTGCGGTATAGTTGCAGCCTGTTGGAGGCAGGCTTCATCCTGCTGTGGTCCTCATGGACATGCCCTCCAGCCCAAGGGGCAGGCACGACCCCCAATCGTCCCCAAATAATCTGTTTTGCTCGGCATGTATCCTCGCTAAAGCTGGGGGTGTGCGAGGGCTCTTCGCAAGCAGCGTCCAACCAGCCGGCGCACTGCTCGCAGCCAGGGTGCCAGATTTGTGAGCTTACAGCAGGTAGCAAGCGCGGCCCGGAGGGCGCGAAGCTGGGCTGGGGTCAACAGGCCACGACCGCTCCTTCCAGTCCCGCAGCGCAGCCACCGCAAGCTAGGGATTGGAGGGGCATCCGGGCCATGGATGGGAGGGCGATGCCCACAGCCTCCACCTAGGGCCATCAGCAGTGATTGCAGCAGCACGCCAAGCAGCCAGCCATGCCGCCCACATCCACCCAGGACCAGCAGCAGGGGCGGCAGCGCCGCCCTCGGCAGCAAGGGGACCGGGGCGGCGTGGAGCGGCGTGTGGAGCTTGCGGCCGGCCTGTTTGCACTGTTGGTGCAGCTGGCAGTCTGGGGACGAACCGCACCCATCCTGGGATTGCGTGGCCACCTGCACCAGGTGCGAAAATAGGGGCTCACGGCAGTGCATACGCCCCAACTTGACACCAGCAGCCCGACTCGACGCTGGAGCCGCTCCCTACTGCAGGCCACGCTGGTCTCGATTCAGTCTGCATGCGTGGGCCTCACACTGCTCCTACCGTATGACGGGTGGAGGCGCTACCGGTGCGTCATGCCGCTGCTGCCTGTGATGATGAGGCGCCTCTGCTGCCGTTGCTGGTCATGCCGCGGTGTGGCGACCGCTGCCTGCTGCTCACCCAGAGTGCTGCATGCGTGCTGCGTGTTCGCCGCCCTTGTGTTCTGTGCACACACCAACCTGTGTGCATGCGGATGGAACTCACGCAGGGTGTGGTTGATCACCGTGCTGCGCCTGTGCATGGTCGTCGTGCCCAGCCACCGCTCCGCCAAGGTGAAAGGTCGAGTGAACGCTTGTGAAGAGGGCACAAGCTGCGGTGGCCAACCCCTCACGCGTGCTGTGTGCATAATGGTGCACGGATTCCTGTTGCTGCCCAGCCCGCCTTCCCCTGGAACCCAACCCATTGCTGCTGCAGGAGGGCACCGCAGTGCTGCTGCATCACGCCGCCACACCGGGCTTGCATGGGGCGCTGATAGACTACCTCCGTGTCGCTTTAGGTAAAGAACCCCGAGGGGTGCAGCTGGGGACCTGGTGTGCTGTGTGGCTGGGACCGAGGGGGGCTGGCCCAGTAACAAACTGCACCCCCTTTCCACCTGGCCTGGCCTGCAGGCACGCGGGTGCTGCTCCAGGCGGTGGCTGGCTTCATCCTGCACCAGCCCCCGCTGGCGGTGCTGCTGCAACAGTGCGCCATCATGGCGCTGGTTTCCAGCAATCGAGATTATTGCGCCTGCCACCTGCTGGATAACCCGCTGGCGGCACAGCGGCTGGCGCTTCTGTCGCGCTGCCTGGACGCCATACCTCTGTTCACCGTGCAGCTCACATCAGCTGCCACGCTGCGCAACCAGGGTAAGAAGCGTTGCTTAAGCTCCCACTGCTGCTGCTGCATCTGGGCTGCCCTCCTGACACCGCAGTCAGGCCTGCTCTCGCTGCCTGCTCATGCAGGCGACAGTGGATGCATCTGCACGGCGCTGCTGTACATGCACCAGGCGGTGGTTGGGGTGCTGATCCCCACTGTGCTCGCCTCCCGCGCATGGGGTGTGGCAGAAGTGGCGCAGCCGCGGCAGCAGCAGCAGCGGCAGCAGCGTTCAGCCCTGTCTGAGACACTGCCCAGTGTCGTCTCAACGCTCACAGCCTTCTGGCAGCAAGCCAACCAGCTGGTAGCGGAGGTGTTCAGCGGCGCGGATTTGCCGGCTGTTCAGCTGCTGCTGGCTGCTTGGCTGCTCACCGGCAACCTGTGGATGGTTGCCGTTGCCATGGCGGAGCTTGACCCATGATATTTATCTCTGCCCACTTTGGTGCGTATTCACACAGAACTTGGCACAGCACAGACGCACGAGCACGGCGACCAGTAATGTGCCGCCGTCGGTACAGGCAGGTTCAAAGAATCGCAGGAGGTTGGGGGTTGGAGAACGAAAAAAGAGATGTAGTGCAACAACCTCGACATTGTCAGGACAAACAATTGCAGGACTCATGCAAGGTGGATGGGGGCTACAGGAGGATGGGGCTCACGATCGGCTCACACTCGAGCTGGGGCGGGCAGGTGGGGCAGCAGATAGCGTGGCATCGCAGTGCAGCTCAGGCCAGCACTGACATTGGGGCGTGCAGGAAAGCATCACAGTCCAGAATGGCGTCGCCTGGCCCGCCGTGGAGACAACTCCCGGCGCTATGAGAGCAGCGTCGCCGCAAGCCACTGCGCAGCCGACTTACCGCCGCCCCGGGAGCCTCCACAAGCCCCCTGCCCCCACGCAGCCGCCTCAGCATCGCGTGCCGAAGCAACAGCAGCGGCGCTGGCCTCTAGGAGAGCCGGGCTGCTCCAGCCTGCTGGCGCCTGTCTCCACCTGCGACTCCACCCTTCCTTTCTCGCGCCAGAACGCTGAATGCGAGTGAATGCACGGCCCGGGACTTGTACTCCCGCCCGGGACTTTTGCTCCCGCCCGGGACTTTTGCTCCCGCCCGGGACTTTTGCTCCCGCCCGGGACTTTTGCTCCCGCCCGGGACTTTTGCTCCCGCCCGGGACTTTTGCTCCCGCCCGGGACTTTTGCTCCCGCCCGGGAGTTTTGCAAGCAATGCCCTCATGATGCATGCCAACCCGTCAGGGCACTGCTGCATTCCATGCGGGTGCATGCCAGCCCTGCCTGAGCTGGTCTGCAAGGCGCGGCGCCGCCGCCCCTCCCTCCGCCGCCGGGCACCGGCGCATGCGCAACGTGTGCACCACCGCTCGCCTCGCACTGTCACAACCTGTGAGCATACGCCCGGCATCCTGGCTGCACCCCTGGCCTCAGCTGGGTTGTGGTCCAGCAAGCAGGCGTGGCTGCCGCCGCCTCACTCGGCAGCATCGTTGTTTGCTTGTTCCTGAACACCTTTTAGCACTTGGCTTTGTTTACATTCCGACAAGTACAACTCGTCATTCATGTATTTTATTTGTGCCCCAGGATCTGGCGGATCTTGTCACGGATCTGTTTATGCTTGTTGCTAGGGCCCGGCTCACAGCGAGCAGGAAAGCAGCGCACAAAGGTGGCAAGCAGCTTCAGCTTGGCGGCTTGGATTGCCCCCACCAGCTCCGCACTGTAGCCAGCCTCCTCGCCCGCTTGGCTGCTAGCGTAGAGCGCCCGCTCACGTAGGCCAGGGTATTGCGCAGTGAATGCAGCAACAATCTGCTCTGCATAAGCCTGCTCCTCCTTGCCCCACCTCCCTGTGACAAAGTTCTGGCATCACAAGCACGGCGCGCCCACCTGCAGCAGGCGCTTCACCAGCTCGGGCTTCACGTCTTGCAGCATCAGAGCCGGCTTGAAGGCGTTGTGGAACAGGTTCAGGAAGCACAGCAGGTTCCTGCGGAGGGCGGTGGCATGTAGAGCCCGGGTTTGCGAGGGGTGGAAGGCTGGGGCTCCCGCTAACCACCTGCTGTGCACTGCAAATTGCCAACACACCCACATGGCTGCTTGCTCACCCAAACAGCGACATGCTAACAAGCCCCTCGCACAGTGCAATGTCTGTAGAGATGAGGGTGAACAGGCCCTCGCGGTCCTGCACAAGCAAATGGCAGCAGGCGCTCCTGATACGCCACGGAGGTTGTCGCTGTGGTTGCTGGGGGCAGGCAGCGGCGCTGGCACACTCAGGATGCTGCCATCCGCTGCCATCCGCTCCCCGAGCCACCCACCTGCAGCAGGTTGGCCAGGTTGAACAGCACGTGCACGTTCGCATCCATGCCGTTGGAGTTCGGGCCAGCCAGCAGCCAGCCTGAAAGAAGCGCATGCAGTCCAGCGCTACGTGCTTCACGCCCGTCTCCCACCAGCGTGCGCTGCGCAGAAGGCGATCCAGACCTGCAGAGAGTGCCGGCCAATGCACGCCCCAGTCAGCAGCAGGGCAGTAAGAGCCCGCACCTAGGCATGTTCCGCATCCCACGGGGGCTGTTCAGTTACAAATTGCACCCCCTTTCCACCTGGCCTGGCCTGCAGGCACGCGGGTGCTGCTCCAGGCGGTGGCTGGCTTCCACCTGCACCAGCCCCCGCTGGCGGTGCTGCTGCAACAGTGCGCCATCATGGCGCTGGTTTCCAGCAATCGAGATTATTGCGCCTGCCACCTGCTGGATAACCCGCTGGCGGCACAGCGGCTGGCGCTTCTGTCGCGCTGCCTGGACGCCATACCTCTGTTCACCGTGCAGCTCACATCAGCTGCCACGCTGCGCAACCAGGGTAAGAAGCGTTGCTTAAGCTCCCACTGCTGCTGCTGCATCTGGGCTGCCCTCCTGACACCGCAGTCAGGCCTGCGCTCGCTGCCTGCTCATGCAGGCGACAGTGGATGCATCTGCACGGCGCTGCTGTACATGCACCAGGCGGTGGTTGGGGTGCTGATCCCCACTGTGCTCGCCTCCCGCGCATGGGTTGTGGCAGAAGTGGTGCAGCCGCGGCAGCAGCAGCAGCGGCAGCAGCAGCAGCGGCAGCAGCGTTCAGCCCTGTCTGAGACACTGCCCAGTGTCGTCTCAACGCTCACAGCCTTCTGGCAGCAAGCCAACCAGCTGGTAGCGGAGGTGTTCAGCGGCGCGGATTTGCCGGCTGTTCGGCTGCTGCTGGCTGCTTGGCTGCTCACCGGCAACCTGTGGATGGTTGCCGTTGCCATGGCGGAGCTTGACCCATGATATTTATCTCTGCCCACTTTGGTGCGTATTCACACAGAACTTGGCACAGCACAGACGCACGAGCACGGCGACCAGTAATGTGCCGCCGTCGGTACAGGCAGGTTCAAAGAATCGCAGGAGGTTGGGGGTTGGAGAACGAAAAAAGAGATGTAGTGCAACAACCTCGACATTGTCAGGACAAACAATTGCAGGACTCATGCAAGGTGGATGGGGGCTACAGGAGGATGGGGCTCACGATCGGCTCACACTCGAGCTGGGGCGGGCAGGTGGGGCAGCAGATAGCGTGGCATCGCAGTGCAGCTCAGGCCAGCACTGACATAGGGGCGTGCAGGAAAGCATCACGGTCCACAATGGCGTCGCCTGGCCCGCCGTGGGCCAAGCCAGACAGGGTAGTGGCGATGAGAGCATCAGCACGGCGTGGCAGCACAGCAAACGCAGCGTGCAGGGCGGCGGCTGTGGCGCGCAGCAGGCGGGGATGGGCTGCCCAGCGGGGCACAAAACCGGTCAGCTCAGAGGCGACAACGCCATCTACAACGATGGTGCCCGCGCGGGTGTGTGGGTTGTACAGGCCAACATCACGCGCCGCCTCGATGCTCGTGATGACGGCAGGCACAGGAGCAGCCTGGCCGGCGCTGGCAACCAGCACGGTATCACCCAGGCGCAGCTCGCCGGCAGGCAGGAGCTCCCACCCCGCCAGGCCCTCGGGCGCAGAGTGTAGTGCAGTGCCAGTGCGGCGGGCCGTGATGTAGTGGCTGGGCGTGGCGGTCACGTTGGCGCTGCCGGTGACGATGCGCACAAAAGAGGCCAGCTCGTGGGGACGACGGGAGGAGAACATGAAGACCTGCGGTTGTATGGGCAGCGCAAGGTGAGCCAGCCGTTCAGGATGTGGAGGGGGCCAGCATGCTGGACACACTAGAGCTGGGAGGGAAGTGGCAGCCAGGCAGGCGGGCGGGCAGGCATGGCTTGACAATCAAGCTGAAAGACAACTAAGCAGGCCGGGTCGCACAGTCACGACTAACCTTGTCGTAGCGCAGCGCGCCATCATGGCCCATGGTCAGCACCTCATCTCCCAGGGCAAGCTGGGCCATGGGCTTGCGCTCGCCGCCGCGCAGGTGCACTGTTGCGGAGCCGGGGAAGCACTTGTTGATGGCGCTGTTGGAACAGCGGCAACTGTCCTTTCCGCAGTCGTAGCGGTAGTAGTTGTAGCCTGACACGGAGCAGCCCGCAGAGCAGGCCGCATCCAGCGTTGCGCAGACGAGCAGGAGGTTGCGCCCGCTCGCGGCGGCGGGGCGGGGCGCACAGGCGGCCACCGTAACGGCGATGATTAGGGCTGCAAGCTTGTGGCACCGCATCCTGCAGGAGTGGCATGCATCGGTGAGTGCAGTGTGACTCTACACTCGAGTGAAAGTGGAAAGGCTGGAGGGGAGACCTGAAGTCCATGAACGAGCTTGGGGCCGGGCCTCGACGCCCCAAGTCCGGCGTCGTTTCGGCAAGGGGCGGGGGCGACACACGCATGCAACGGCCTGCAGCGCCCTCAAGGCCCTTACCTGGGTAAGTGAAGTGCAGGACAAGTCGGCTACTGGCTGCGAACGGGGTTGAGAGAGCCGCGACTGAACGGGCCGAGTGCGTAGCACGTCTGCCAGTCGTGGACGACCGCTGGGGGGTCGCTCGTTTCGCACAGGAACGATTCAAGCTTGCAGCAATTGCGTCAACGCAGCAGGTTGCATGCATGGGGACCTCTATGCTGCGCACGCTGGGACTCGCCCAAGTCCTGCCGGTTTGTTGGGACACCGCCCTGCCCCTCCTGATGTCAACAATGGCCAGGCAAGTCCGCCTTCGTGCCTCTTGCAGCAATAACTCCGACTGTTGCACATTGTCCTTGTTGCATGATAGAAGCGCAGCGGCAATGTAGCACCGCGAAAGAAACCAGACAGCAGTTTTGAAAGTCATGGGCGGGTGAGCATCGCAATAGGCAGAGCACCCAAACACACACGTCGAATTGCACTCTGGTCAAGTTGCTTGAGTTGAGCCCGCACCCCAAACGCCGCAATGTGATACACTCGAGCGCAGCATGTCAAGTCGGGCCGCTGAACACATCGACTGCGTGCCAGCAGGTGGCCAGCAGCAGCCCAGCAGCCAGCCAGCCGGGCAAGCCCGGCCACCACACCAGTGGCGCCGCTGTCGCCTCCTCGAGGGCACGCCAGTCGGCTTCTGCAAGCGCGGCTCTGCTTGCCTCCGGCTGGGAAGCTGACGGCCTGGGCAGCGGCGCCATTGCCAGCGCCAGCAGCGCCACACCAGCGGCTGCACAGCACATGGCGACGCCCGCTCCCGATGCTCGCATGGCCAGCGCCGGCAGCAGCACCACTGTTGGCGCCAGCACGCGTGGCGCAATTGTCTTGAGGCCCAGATGTGAGTCAAATGTGTCTACAGTTGCTAGCCGCCCCGCGCTGCGAGCCCGCAGGAAGCTGTGCCAAGCCTGCAAAATGGTGGCGCGGCAAGGGGTTGCCGAGGTGGCGCCAGCGCATGGCACACCGCTGGCAATGGTGCCTCACACACGAGCTGGGCTCTGCTCAACACTCGGCACCCCCAGCCACCAAGCTGCAGTTGGTCAGACCATAAGCCGCCTGCGCCTCCACCAGCCCACCTCAGCCAGCGTGCCCACCTGCTTCTCCAGGCGCCGAAGCACAAACGCAGGCAGCACCCAGGTGACTGTCAGCATGGCAAACGTGTGCAGCTTGAAGCAGGAGACAACCGGATCTGCTGGTGGGTTGGGTGCAGCAACACGCAGCTTTGGCAGGCATCAGAAGGCAAGTGCGGCCCAGGGCAGGGCAGCAGTGCTGGCAGTGGTTGGTGCAGTTGAGCCAAAGTCGTTGATGTCAAGCATCCCGGCCTCACCTTCCTGCGCCGGCGGCAGCGAGAGGGTCAGGGGCAGCGGCGCGGCCAGCCACCGCAACAAGCGCACCCCCGCTCCAAAGACGGTTGATTCGGCTGCGCAGGGAGGGGAGGGAGCTGGGCAGGCTGTGAACGCAACCGCAAGGGGAGCTAGGCTGCAGCGTCGCAGAACGGCAGGTGTGCAGCGCATGCTGCCACACCGGTCAAACACAACTGCATGGGATGGCTGGGAAGCGGCACTCGTACCTGGCTTGGTCTGGCACGTCAGCTGGCACACCCGCCACTCCAGCAGCGCCACTGTGAAGATGACCAATGGCTTGAAGATGACAAAGCGCTGCATCAAGTACGGCGGCCACAGTAGCTGAGGCTACAGCATGTTGGCTGTGCCAGCAGTCAATCAACATGGCAGGGCATGCCACCTCTGGCAACACCGCACTGTGCCCCTCGCGAACCCTCCTCTTGATCCTGCTCTGTTCTATCCCATGGGCTTGCTGGGAATTGTGCTTGCATTATGCAACTCACTTTGAGGCGCATCCTGTACAGCAAGCTGTCCAGTACCTGGAGGGTGGAGAGGGAGGGTGGGTGGCGCAGGCAACGGGCAAGCCACGGTGGGTGGCACCACGGTGCAAGGCACATCAGGCTGTTGCCAGTAGCACACACGGGTGCCATAGCATGCTCAGCATGCCCAGCGTACCTGCCATGGCATGCTGGAGCTGACTGCAAAGGCCAGCAGGAACGCGGGTGGGTTGGTGGGGTTCATCTTGTTGTTCAGCCGCACCATCCGCGCAAACAGGCCCCCCACCGAGTAGTGCAGCACTTGGCTGCGATGGGAGGGGCCGGCGGGTAGGCGGGGTGCCTGCTGCAGTCCTGGGGTGGCGAGTTTGCATGCGCAGGGGCACTGCCGCGCTGTTGTCTGGTGTTGTCTGGGGCCCCCACCCCTCCGCTGCACCCGCACATCCACCAGCGCTGCTGCTGTACAACTGAGCGGGTGCCCGCTGTACAAGCATGCCACTGCCCGGAACACCAAACACGCGGCACCCCTGCTGACAAAACATGAATGCACCCCACTCACTGTAAGAGCAGCAGGTAGTCTCGGTAGCGCAGGTGCACCTCCCGCAGGCCCAGCCGCGCCAGCAGTTGCGGCCACAGCGCAAAGGGGAACACCAGCAGGGTGGCGGCCGCCAGCTCGGGCCGCCCCTGTGACAGCATCGTGTGTATGAGCCCCAGGTATACGCACGCCCCAACTGTGCAGCCGAACGCATCCGTGCCCAGCTGCTGCCGCGCAAAGTATCTAAGAGAACGAAAGTGGGGAGGGAAGAATGGGAGGCCACTTGTTGGAGGGCGTTCAGCAGGTGGAGCGTCACTGCGGGGGGTGCCTGGGTACAAGCATCCCACCTCCACATGTGCCGCTGACAGATGAAGCAACTTGTTGGGACGCAACTTCGGCTGCTTGTCAGGCTGATGCACTACCCTTCCAATGCCAACAGCGTGGCTGCAAAGGAGAGGCATGCGGCGGCGGCGGCGGCGGGTGGCACAAGCTCACGCGCCTGCCTGCCCCTGGGGCCGCCGCGAGGCCCACTGCCTACCTGTCGAATTCCAGCTCAACGGACTCCAGCGCCTCGGTGACCATGTCTCCCCGGAGCCTCGAGCACGCTTAAGAATTACAGGCCGCCACAAGGCCGCAGGAGGTTGCTGCGTTGAGTCAGAGACGGCCAGCAAAGGTGTGCAAGGGCCTTGCAAGTGAGGCAGCTGGCCAGCGGGAAGGTGTGAACTTCCTGTACCGGACCTGCAGTGCTTGCAAGCACGAGTTCGCTCACATGCCATCAGGTGTTGCCCGCTCACCCGCCGGCCTGTCCAGTAGCATGGGAGCTGTGGGGCATGCATTGCCATGTGCCGCTGGGAAGGCACATGCACAACAGCGGAATGGCACATGAGAATGCGCATGCTGAGCATCACGCTCCAGCTCGCGCACTGGACCGAGCACTGGTCGGTGGCACCTGCACCAACTTTACACGTGCCGCCAGACAGGTGCGGTTCAACGTCAACTGCAGTCGCTAGCAGTGCTGCGCAGCAGGGCCTGCTGCACGCAAGCCGCCCGGATCAACCAGGCCCGGCAGGCCCTGCTGCACCCGCTGTGCTGTGCACAGGGAGGGCTCTGCCCGTCGGGCGGCAGCGGTGCCTCTCCCTGCCTCCTGGCAAGCCTCCCTTGCTGGGTGTCCTCTCACACGCGGCCGGCTGCCGCCTTGGCGGCGCCGCCTCCCATGATGCCCAGCCCGCCTCCCAGCAGTGCGGTGGCCCAGGCGCCCACCACCCAAGGCAGCATGGGGCCGCCCTGGTTGGCGCTCATCATTGGGAACAGCACTGCGGGAAGGGGGGAGGGCGCCAGCGGGGCGTGCGGTGGCAGTTGGTGCACGAGGCAAGCGTGCAGGTTGTCGCCCCCTAAGGCCACGTCCACAAGCACCCGTCGCTACGAGGGCACCACCCTTGAAACACCTCAACCCTGGTCTGCCGATGGTCCACCCAACAACCCTCGCCTGCCATCCATTTCGCCCTCCAGGGGACTGCCTAACTCTGCCAGCCCTTCCAACCGCTCACCCGCCAGGTGGCCCAGCGCAGCAGCCATGAGGCCGGCGTTCAATGTCTTAGCCCACGTCTCGCCCAGCCGCCCGCCGTCGGCCAGCTTCTGCGGCGAATGGAGGGGGCCCAGGGGCAGGGACGAGGACGGTGATGAGGATGGTGTGGATCAGCGGCGTGCAAGGGGGCAGTCCCGGCCGGTGAGCAGGACGTGCCTGGGCGGCACGAAATGCAGCAGCGGAGATGGGGGGCAGCTCGGTCCACACCACATTAAAAGGAAAACCAGCTGACTGCTCACCCAGCTGACCAGCGGCAGGGCGGGCGCACCTTGAGCGAGAAGGTGAGGGCGGGGGCCACGGTCATGAGGCCGCCGCCGATGGCCTGTTGAGTCATGGATTACAGATGACAGGACAGGTTGGTGCTGCAAGCGGAGCAGCACTGGCAAGCAGTGCCATCTGTGCTCAGTCATGGTGCCTTCCTGCTTCCATGGCGAGGCGCAGCTGCCTCCGACACAAGCCGCGGCGCGCTTTCTTTCCCCGCCATGCAGCGTGCCCCACCTGCCACAGGAAGAAGCCTTCGACTCCCTTAGCAAACCCAAACACTTGAGCCAGGGTCATGCCGGGGGCAAACAGGTAGGAGGCGCCCGCCAGGGCCAGCACCGGGGTCAGCAGGCTGTACAGACCCGACTGCAGGCCGCTGATCCTGCAGGGTGCACAGGGAATTGGCGGGGTGGTTGGGGTGGGGTTGCTGGCGCGACATGTGTCATGGGCGCGGCATCGCAGGCATCGCCGCAAGATGCGCCCTCACGCAATGTACACCTCAGAACAGCCAGCAGGAGCCGCTCACTGGCTGCTCCTCATGCACACCGCCGTGAGTGAGCTCCTCAAGCAGCAGACTCACTTGAAGTGGTCGGGCACCGCCCCAAAGTAGCTCCTCAGCGCCTCGCCGGGCTTGAGACCGCCGTTGGTTTTCACGTAGTGCTGCATGCGTGGTGAGTCACAGTGGTGGACAGCTGTGAGCCGGGTGTAGATACTGCTGCACAAGAGCCCTGGGATTGAAGGCCTGCAACCGCAGCAAGCCCCCAAGTCAGTCACCCTTGCATTGACGAATCCCGTCCGCCCGCCCCCACCTACCTGGTAGGGCACCAGGAAGGTGAGGCCCATGACGGTGGCACCCGCCACCAGCGAGGTGCCGGTGATGGAGGGGGAGTAGAGCGCGTGCAGCGCAATGGTGCCTGCAGGGCATGGGAGGCGAGGCATGTATAGCGGCAGGTGATGGGAGCAGTGCACGTGCAGCGCGGCGGTGCCTGCAGGGCAAGGGAGCGGAGGAGGCATGCGCAGGCCCAGGACACCCGGAGCCACACGTGCTCTGCCCCGTCCGAGCGGCGCTGCCTAACCAACCATATTGGTGTGCAGGCACCCACCCGCTGAGAAGCCCATGAGGCCCAGCTGCAGGCGCTGTGCGGTGGGGGAGCCAAGCTCGTTGGCATCCGCCAGCTGCCGGGTGGGAAGTGAGTTGGTTGGACGGGGGCGGGAGAGGCAAGTGAGCAGTGAGCAGCGCAGCAAGGGCAGGTCACCGCACGTTGTTCCTTGCTGGTTGGTACGCGACACCCACTGGACGTCGCAGGCAAAATGCCGTGAGCATGGCGCACGGCCACAACCGCTCCGCGGCTGCCCTGCCACCCACCTGCTTGAGGCCCAGGGACGAGGCGGCGCCGGCCCCAATGCCGCACCCCAGCAGCTTGACCAGCGCCTGGGACTGGAAGCCCTCGGGCAGGATGGCGCCTGCAGAGATGAAGGGGTGGGCAGGGGCGGTGCGATGCCGTGGGGAGCGGGATGCTGCCGCAGGGCAGGCTGCAATGCCCAGAGTATTCCACATCCGCTGAGTCGCACAGCCCAGAGGGATCCCGACAAACGTGATAGCCAGGCCTTTTTTTGTGCACTTGCCCTCATGATCTCACCCCCAAAGAAGAAGTTGCCGACAGCTGTTGGGTCGATAAAGCACGTGGCCGCGGCACCAACGTGGGCCGCAGCCAGCAGCGCGTAGCCGCCGCCGCCTGACCCGGCCTCAACATTGCCCGGCCCACTGGCGCCCGGGGTGGGTTTGCCTGCCTCCTCTGCAAGAAAGTGTGCACACAGGAGTGCAGCACGTTGAGGCGGGTGTTTCATGCGAGTGCCACCAGCGTTCTGTCCACAGCGCATGATTTCAACGCTTTGCACCGGCTCAGCCCAAGTCTCTCGCTTACTGGCAGTGGCGTCGGGATCGTTGAAAGTGCTGCCCTGCTGCGCCAGCGCAAAGCCTGCACAGCAGGCTTTGAGCCAACCAAGTGCGAGGCACGCAGCTAGGTGACAGGGGAAGAGGCGCCCACGAGCGCTGACGCGTACACGTGCGCCGGCGCCGGCGCCGGGCGGTGCCGCTGCCCCAAGGCTGCACCGTCCCGCTCCCAGGCGTTTGCCAGGCCTCACCCGTGTGCAGGCCCTTGGCCCCGTCCGCCTTGGATCGCTCCTCGTCGTCCCTCCAGCCGCCGAGTGGGCCACCCTGCCCCAGCCGTGCCAGCGCCCTGCTGTACTCGCTCCACCGGCCCTTGCCTGCCCCTGCCGACTCGGTGAGCGCTGCACTGGCACCACTGGCGGCCAGGGAGGCCGAGCAGCGAGCTCCCTGGGCCGCAGCCCTGCCCAGCGCCCTGGCAGCAAGCATGGCTGCTCAGCAGGAGGTGGAACAAGGCTGATCGACCAGGAAGCAGGAGCCTCCTCCAACTGCATTCATGCGGCAGCCGGGAGGAAAGGCTGCGGCGATGCCGCCAGCAGGAGGCTGCCCAGGGCCTTGGAACTGGATTGATTGTGCCGTGTCACCAGCATGCTGGCCCTCACAGCCAGGACGGGGCGCCTGCCCCTGCTGAGGGCGGCTCGGGCGGGCTTGGCTACGGCCAGCCGGCCTCCAGGCCCAGGCGAGAAGGTCGCCCAGTGAGTGCTGCTCGACTGCTGACGCTTCCAGGTTTGAAGCAAGAAGCTCCCGCAGAGGCGGCGCTCGCTGCCGCCTGCACTCCACCATCGACCGCTGATCCGCCACACTGCCCCTCCCCGCCGCCCGCTAGCGGCTTTTCCTCGCCCGGGAACACCGGCACCAGTATGGAGATGCGGGAGGCGGTGGCGCCCGACGAGAACAAGTGGAACGCCGAGTGTGAGCAGGAAGGTGGTTTAGGCCTCCTGCCGTTCATGTGGTGCGGCAGGAAGGCTAGCTTCTCACACCAGCACGCTTGCGCCCTGCCCCACAACCCACCTCCTGCACCAACAGCCACCCAGATGCACCAGTTCAGCGAGAAGGACCGCTTCAACAAGGCCCGCTACGCCAACGCGCAAAAGGCGGTGGGGGCGGCGGCCACTCCCGGCGACACCTCCTCATGTGCGCGCTGCGGCAGGGCAGGTCGGCATGAGATGATGTTGGGTTGCCAACTGTGGTGTGGTGGCTTTTGGTGGGTTCACGCTGTGCCGCACAGCGCAGCTGCCCCCTGGCTGCCCCAGGCTCGTGCGGGCTGCCGAGCGACTGCATCACACACTAGCCTGGTCTGTCGTTTCCCCACACGGCAGATGAGGCGCTCTCGCCCGCCAGCTCGCAGACGGCGCCCGGCCAGACGCACGGCGTGCTGCACCAGTCGCCCGAGACGCTGAAGCAGGCGGTGAGGGGAGATACAGCATGTTGGCACCTTGCTTGTACGCCAGTGTGCCTGTTAAAGCATGCCTGGAGAAGTGCAGGTTACGTTGTGAGTGCAGCTGGTGTGCAGCAGCAGGTAGGGCGGAGACGAGCACACCTCGTCGCGGTGCCTCCCCACCTTCCCCCCATGCACGCTATTCACTCACTCCCACCGCCCACCCACCGCACCNGCGGCGAGTTTGATGACAGCCGGGACGTGGGGCTGGCTGAAGAGATCGAGTCCAAGCCGGGTGGGTGGCGGGCGGGGGTGGGGCGGAATAATGCGGGGAATCGCTTGGTGAGGCCTGGTGCAAGGCACGCAATCAAGGGAGTGCCAAGCACGGGTGGGTTAGGGCTGGGCTCTCTGCCCCAGTACTCCGCTGTCAAGCCCTATCTGCATCCCACTGCAGTGGAGGAGGCGGCGGCGGATGGCCAGACCATCCTCCCGGGCAGCAAGGGCGGCGCAGCTCCTGGCCAGGTGCGCTGCGGCGGAGCACAAAGGGCGGGTGTTGTGCAGCGCACTGGCCATCCCATGCTGGGCAAGTCGGCTGAAGGGCAATGGCACGTGTCGCATTGCGGCGCCCCAGCATCACTCCGTGTGCCGCTCCTGTTTGCCCCCCACCCACAGGGCCGCGGGTACCACACCTCTGCTTGGGCGGCTCAGGCGCAGGGGCAGGAGGGGCAAGGCGTTGAGGAGGGCATTGCCCCAGACATCAAGTACAACCCCAGCGAGGCGCCTGGGGTGAGTCGGGGGTTGCTGGTGAGGGAGAGATGGGTAAGGGGCGTGGAGCTTGCACTCAAAGAAGTCCGCGATGTGCGAGGCGCTCATGATGGGGGTTGGGTCTTGTTGTGGTGCACGTTGGGTGTGAGTGTGGTCATTGAATGATCTGGGCGTGCACCAACATGTGGATGCAAGATGGCAACGCTCGTAAACCTGCAAGTGGCCCCACAGCAGGAGGGCGAGGAGCTGGACTCGCAGGCCAGCCGGCGTCCCGACCCACCCGATGAGCGCGCGCCGGGTGAGCGGCGGCAGCTGATGCTGGTCTAGCCGAAGCCATGCTCTTATCAACCAAACGGTTCACAAGCTGGCGGGGGTGGTTTCGAAGATCGAGTAACTGGTGCATCAACTGTTGCATCAACTGTTGCATCACCAGCCCGCGTGCTAGCCCTGGGTGGGTTCAGTTCCCTACCAAGGACTCGTGTCTTCTGCCTCTGGGTGTTGCAGAGATCCACGAGGAGCCGGGCGGCGAGCCAACCGCGCGTGGCGCTCCCTCCCCCACGGGCGCTCAGTTCCAGGGAGGCAGCGTGGGCAACGCAGAGGTGGGTGCGGCAGGTCTGTGTGGGCAGGGTTGACGAGATAGTCGGAAGAGCACTGCACAGTCACCGGCAATGCATGCACGGAGCTGGAGCACGGCAGCATGCCATGCCTGCCCCGACTCCCTGCCGCACCCTCCCCCTGCTGTAACCACCCTCCTTCTCTCCTCCGCCCCGCCTCACAGGTGGGCCGCTCCTCCTACCACACATGGGCCCACCGCCTGCCGATGGCGGGGCTGGGCTCATCCCGCCGCGGGCTGAGGACGCAGGTGGTGGTGCGCGCCTCTCAGGTGGGCGGTGATGGGCTGGGAGGCGGGTCTACCTGCTGCTTGTGACACTACATGCTTGCATGGCCCATGCCACGTGTCTCGGCGTGCCTGCTCACCGCAAGCTCAACATCTCAGTGGCTGGGATGGTGTCTCAAGACCACGTGTCTCGCTGTGTGCTCCGAGCCATGCAGGGCGAGGGCGGCCCCAGCAGTGACCAGGGCACCGGCACCGCCAGCGGTGCCGACATGGCCTCACAAGCGGGTGAGCAGGGAGGCAGTGTGTGGTTGTCCAAGTGCGCAGCTGGATAAACTGACAGGATGGCGGTCGTCAGGCAGGAAGCACGGCTGAACAACCTACACCATCATACCCATTGCCCCCTCGCAGACCAGGCCGCCCGCGTGCCGCCCAACGCGGGCGCAGCCTCCCGCCCCAGCCAGCGCTCCGGCGAGGAGCCCGAGTCTGGCGCAGGCGCCAGCGGCCCCAGCACCGATGGTGCCGCCGCCCCTGAGAGTGATGATGCAGAGGGGCTGGGGGCGGATGAGGTGATGGAGCAGCGAGTGGACCACCCCGAGGTCGGCGGCATCGCCTCGTGAGCCCAGCAATCCAGGGCTGGGCAGCCGGCAATGCATCCGGAGCCCCTCACAGTCAGGGGATCTGGCAGGCCTTGCGGCCCGCAAGCTTTGCGGCCGGCGCTGCTGCGTGTTCTGGCATGGCAGCAGCTTGCGGCGGTCCATCTGGCAACTGCGGGCTATTCCACGTGCAATCATCACATGATGTCTGCGTTGTCTTGCTTCGCTTCGCATTTGGCAGTGCTTGAAAATTGATACCAGGTTGGGCGATGTGCATAAGCAACGCTTGGCGGCTGTGCATGTAAAGAAACAACAGTGCATGAGCACATGGGGAGTTCTGGAAGTTGGGTTTCAACGGATAAAGGGCAATGACAGTTTGCAGTTTTGGTACTCAGGTTGATTACTCTTGTTTGGACGGTCGGTTACACCCTGTCGCACAGCGGCAGCGGCGCCGACTGGCTGCGCCCAACCGCCGGGTTGCTGCTGCCCTTGGCATCTACCTCCAGCGTTGCCTCGTTGCCAGAGCTGGCTGCCGGGGCTGTCTTGGCACGGGTGATGACCTCATCCCCGTCCTCTGCGCCAATGTGACAACCAATGCGGTGCGTGAGGGGTGAGGCGCAGGCGTGGGGCGGCACAGACCCCTCTGGACACAGGCACTTTTGCGCAGGCGGTGAAGGATCCGCAGTGCTAGGCTGCTGCAGGCACGCATCAGGCTGCACCCTCTCAAAGCCTGTGCAAGACAGCACGACCCTCGCCCCCTGATTCACACCCATGCTGCTGCTGGCCCCCCTCACCCGTCGCCTGCAGCTGCTTCTCGTTTGCCTGCAGCTGCTTCTCGCTCTTGCTGGGCGGCAGCGGCTGCACTGGCGCGCAGCAGAACTTGCAGCGCTTGGCCTTGGTGCTGATGTCGCTGCGGGGAGGAGGCAGGGCAGCGGGAGGCGGCCGTGTGTGAGCAGGCCGGCGGAGGGGGGACCACATGCAACCTTGCCTGTTGCATGGCCACGCTGTTGCTTCTGGCAAACTGCTCTTGCTGGCCATGATGCACTGTGGGCAGAGGCTGCACACGCATGTCCTCTCAGGAAGCTTGACACTCCTTGGCGTCGCACCTCAGGCACTCGGGGCACTCTCGCGTCTTCTTCTTGGGGAAGTAGGCCTTCGTCAAGCTGTTGAACGGCAGTACGATCAGGAAGTACATGGTCACGCAGACTAGCAGGAAGCTGAAGAGGACCTGCAGGAGGGCGAGGGCCAGGCGGAAGCAGGCAGGTGTGAGTTGCCGTCCGGGCGGGGGAGGCGCACTGCGGCTCTTTTCACAATCCAGCAATGGCAAGTCTTTTTTTACGGACGTTCAAAAAGTGGCCGTATCTAAACACGGACTGCCGTATCGCGAACTGCAGCTCGCCAAAAGTCCCATTGAAGTCGCCAAAAATGACGCCCACAAGTGGGGTGAGCCAGTCCGCAACCAGTGCGCTGCGACAGAAGGCGAGGTGGAGAGTGCCTCGTGTTACATACCCTGCTTAGTGGGCCCGATCGGACCAGGGCAGGGGGAGCTTCAGGGGCTCCAAGCCTGCTTGTGTCTGCTAGCCCCAGCGCTCAAGGCGCTGGGCGCGAGGTGAGGCGGGGCCATGCAGAGCACCAAGGCACCACGGATTCATGCCTGCAGCGCCACCCCACTCACTTGACCAGTGCGGTGAAGCTGGTACCCACAACTATGGCGACAGCCAAATCGATGACATTGCCCCTGCAGTGCATCAGAAGAAAACACGTGGTTGGCAAAGCAGCCACAGCCCACAGGCAGAACTGGTGCATTTCCCCGGGGCGTCACTGCCCCCGCCCAAACTATCTCGCCCGGGCCGCAGCTCACCTCAAAACAAAGTCCCGGAACCCTGCAGCGCAATCGGAGACAAGTTTCAATCAGCAGGCATACAGGAAAGCAGCAGACGCATTTGAATGGCCCAGTGCGGGTGGTTGGCAGCAGCGGCAAAGCGCTGCCTGTTCCATTTCATGGCTCGGAGCACACATCACCAGTTGCCACCCAAATGCAAATAGCATCCCCCACCTGAGCAGACGCTGCCCAGGCAGCCGTAGGTCTGGATGGCTGCTCGCGAGGCGCCCGCCCGCAGATTGGCCGAGTTGCAGTTGGGGACAGCGCAGCTGGCGGCGGAGCAGCCGCCTGGCCGCAGGCAGCACGCCATCGCTGCTCTAGCAGCCCTCAATCGCGTGTACAGCTGACGTGGGTGCACAGCCGGGCCGCAAGGGCCGCGAGATTCAGAGTCCGGCTGCAAACGCGGTAGCGCTGTTGCCGAATGCCCTTCACGATTGGGCGTGAGCAAGTGGCGCCAAATTATGGGCGAGAGCGGCAGGCATGTGCAAGCTTTGAGCAACACGGCTGGCAGACACATGGCCGAGCATGCAAGGCGGCGCCTCATCTGCCGCCACAGGCGTCCTGACGCCGGCCACGGTTGCTGCGTGTGTTACACTCATCACTCGGGAGGGTGCACAATACAGATGGGACGCTCCTCCACTCAAACGCAGCCCGTGCCGTCACTGCGGCCGCTGTCATTAGTCGCGCCGCTGCTTCTTGGCCGCCCGCCGCTCCGCCTGTCCCTTCTCCACCAGCCGCTTTTTGCGCTCCTCCCTGCAGGAGTTGGCCAGTAAGAATGATTAACCAACGGCAGGAACGCGCAGCTGCAACAGTTTTCAGTTGCACTGACCCTCAAACCCTGTGCTCTCTCCCGTTTCGGGGGAGGCGGGTGCATGCCTTCACCATTCATGAGCTTTGATTTATTTCTTAGTCTCATGAAGATTGGGCCCCTAGTGGGCTGGCGCTAAGCTGTTAAACTATACTAGACTAGACTAGCTGCAACAGTCGCAGGGTGACGCTCCGGTGCAGGCCCAGCAGGAGCGGCACCGCCCCCAGGTGCCGAGGCCACCCAGGATGCTTGTAAGCCTGCATCCAATCGACGGGCGGCCCAAGCACACCAGAACCGGCAGCAGCTCCCCCTCACTTGTTGTACGCTGCGCGCCACTCCTCCTCCGCCGCCACCTTCTTGGCGTGTGCCACCTTTTGCCGCTGGCGCTGCTCCCGCCGCGCCGCCGCCTTTTGGTTGCGGATGGCGTTGAGCTGCGGGGAGGCGGGGGAGGTACGGGAGGGTCAGTGAAGGCACCGGGAAGCGTTGGACCGCGCCACCAGCAAGTGGGCAACGCCCGCAGCCCCCACCGCAGTGCAACACCCATACAGCTGGCACCCATCCAATCTAGGCTTAGAACCCTCCCCACCTGCGAGATGAGCGACACCTTCTTGCGCTCCTCCGGCTCCAGCACCACCGCCCGCTTCTGCTCCAGCGTCTTGCGCTTGCGCTTCCCCTCGACCTTGGGCTTGGTCTTGAAGGGCAGCGCGGCCTGGGGCGGGGGTGGGGAGGCAAGGAGTGGTGTGGGCATGCGGGGAGGGGCTGCTCAAGGGTGTGCTGAGGGGGACATGGGGCTGGTTCTCGCTTGGGGGTGGAGGGGCGCGGGTCCACAACAGAAGCCTGGGCAACAGGGCGACCCCGACTGGCTTGTCCACAGCGCCTGGCTCGTCCACAGCGCCTGGCCAGCCCAGCGACCCCAGCGGCTTGCCTGCAGCGACTTGGGGATCTTGAGCGGGTTGAACTTGCGGGGCGCGCGCTCGATGGGGCGGTACAGCGAGTCTGAGGGTGGTGGGCAGGGCAGGAGCGGGATCAGCGTGAGGTGGGGAGGGACGGCACGTGCTTTGGCGCAAGGCGGTGCATAAAGCCGAGGGGACAACTTGACAGCCTTCGGGGTTGCTGATACGAGCCACCCGTACCATGTGCCAACCCGGCCAGTGCCATCTCCGGCTGCACACCAAGCGCCTCACCCGAGTTGCGCGGCGCCCCAATGCCCAGCGCGCGCCGCAAGTCTGCTACATTCTTCATTGGCACCCAGCCCGCTGGCTGCTGGCCCGCTGCTGCCGCCGCTCCTTCACCTGCCGCCTCATCGCCACCTGCTGCTGCTGCCGCCGCCGCCGCCGCCGCTGCTGCGGTGGCGCCTGCCGCTTTGGTGCCGCTGAGCCCGTGGTCAGGGTAGTATCCAAGCCCCAGGCGGCCCAGCTTGAACGCAAACCCGGGCTTGCGCCCCTGCCACTTGGTAGCGGGGATGAAATCCCCTGCCGCCGCTGCAGAGGCTGCTGCTGCCGCATCCGCTGCGCTGCCGGGGCCAATGCCTGCCGGCGGCTCCTCGCCCCCTGCTGCCGCATCACCCCCCTCCTGGTCGTCCTCTGCCACTCGCTTCTGCTTCCTGCGGTGCTTGGGCTTGCGAGGCGCAGGCAGCGCGTGCGGCGCCAGCAGGTTGGTCACCCTGCAAACGCGGGGGTGGAGTGAGGAGTTGGGGGCTGGTCAGGTGCAAGTCATGGGAGGGCTGGCGGGGGCCCCTGGCTGGCCTTCACCTCAGCAGCAACTGACGCACCTGGCCTGCACCTCAGCAGCAACTGACTCACCAGCTGCACTGCACCGGTACACCCTTGTGCAAGCGTCCACCAACCAAGCCAGTGCGGTCCCTCCCATCCTCAGCCCTAGCCCCCACACTCACGGGTTGTACAGCTTGGGCAGGTCCACTTGCACCCAGGCCCTGCCACACAGGGGCATTGGCAAGGCGCCAGTCAGCGCACGGCATGCTCGAGCAGGGGGGCAGGGCGATGTGCTAACTAAACGCGCTCGCGCTGCTCAACCGCCCAGCCCCCAAGCAGAGCACGGCATGGGTGCGTCTCCAGGCATCACCCCCTGGCCACTTACTTGAGGAAGACGGTGTCCGACAGCAGCGGCTTGTCCTCAAAGCTGGCACGGAAGGCGCCGTCGCGCGCGCCCTGCCAGGGGTGGGTGGCAGGGATGTGGAGAGGGCCTCTCGGGCAAAGCGTGCATGCCGTGCAGAACAGATGCCAATGCCCAGTGATGAGCAGGGCCGGCCGCCACTGCCTTGCATTGCCGCCGCCCCCTTAACCCGCCACCATACCGCTCGTGGGCTGGGTGTTGGTTGACAACAAACCACCAGCCGCCCCACCACCCACCACGCACCCACCCCACCGCCCCACCAGCCACCCCACCCGTCCAGCTGCCGCACCTCTCGCCCCGCCTTGACCGCCTTCTTGATGGTGCCCCGGATGCCCGACACGGTGCGGATGGAGGCCCCCTCAAACTTGCTGGCCTCCAGCAGGCTGTTGAACATGCCGTTGATGAAGGCAGTGTGGCGGTGGATCTGCAATGGAGCGGGAGGTGCGGGTCGGGGAGGGGGTGCGGTCGGTGGGCTGGGCTGCGGGTGTGAGAAAGGGGAGCAGCGCAATACAAGCAGACTAGGAGCAAGCAGCCGCGCAGCAGATGGCGGCTGCCAAGCCCACCTTAAAGGGCGTGCCGACCAGCTTGAGCTTCTTGACAATGCGCAGCGAGGCGTCCAGCTGCAGCACCACGCCCGTGGCCGCGATGCGCCAGCTGGCCTGCTGCGAGTCCAGCTTCTGAACCGCCAGCACGCCTGTGCGCAACGGGTTGGGTAATGCAAGGCGCATTGGTGGACGCGGCAGCAGAGGGAGTGGTGCTAGTAAGCACACACAGCCACAAGCTTCCATTCCGACGCCACCCAATGCAACCTTCCCATGTCCTTGTGGCCGCCCGCACCCGTGTTTGGCGGCGCCAGCGGTCCCCACACCGTGGCCAGGCAGTGCATGTGCTCCGGTGAATACTTGAGCATGCGATAGCTGCGGAAGGGGCCGGGAGGCAGCAGACGTGGGGGATGGCTCAGACGGCAGCAGGCAGTGGTCATGGCAACCTCGAGTGAGCAGGAACTGCCATTGATGCCGTTACGCATCCACAGCTGGCGCGACTGCGGCTTGCTTGCAGCAAGCAAGCTGCGGGGCAGCCCCCTCACCGGCCGTTGTTGTCCTCCCGCGCAAACACGGGCAGGCTCTGGAAGCGGCGCCAGCCGGCTGCAGGTGGGACAGGCAGGCAGACGGCAGCGAGTGGTTGGGGAAGCTGTTGCACGCCAGATGCAAGCTGCCATGCCAACCAGCAGGATCACAGGCCACGAGAAGTGCAATCCACACACACCTGGCCAGCCTGCCCATCCCAGCCCCGGCCCCGGGGCACGCACCGGAGAAGATGAGCGGGTCCCTGTTCTTGAGGATCTTGGGGAACCAGCGGTGGCGCTTGAGCCGCATCTGCATGAAGCCCAGCGCCTCCTCGCCCTGCTGCAGCCCGCCCACCTGGGAGGAGGGAGGGGACAGGGAGGGAGGGCGTTGCTGCTGCCGGGCATGCACGTCGCACTGTGTGCTGGCTGCGCCTGCACATGCCCACTGCTATGCCCTCTGTACCGTCTTACTCCGAACCGCCTATCGTCCGCACCCCCGCTGCCATGCACTGGTCACAAGCCCCGCCGCACCAGGATGGGGAAGCGCGGGTCAAAGTTGGTGACCAGCTCGCAGGGCACGCCCGTGAAGCGCAACCGCACGTACGCGCCGGGGCGGTGGCCCTGCGGGGGTGGGGGTGAGGAGGCAGTAGGGGTCGTGTCGTCTGGGCACACGCCGCATCGTCTTGTCCCACACGCGGCATGCCAATGCACCGCACACGTCCTTGCAATCACAACGGCGACAGCATGCCACCGCAGCCCGGTCATAACCCATGCAGCACCCACAACACGTGCTAGCAGCACCCACACAAGGAGCACACACACCTCCATGGCCACGCGCGTGGCGGGGTCCAGCGCGTCCATGGCCGCCTTGGTCTTGGCGGCTCGGTCCGCCAGCTCCCGCTTCATGGCATCGTAATAGGTCTCCTCCTCCTCCTGCACCATGCCATGCGTGAGTGGGCAGTTGCACAGCAGTGGGCAGTCGCACAGCAGTGGGCAGGGCATCACTCGCGCATGCCATGGGGCAGTGTGAGGCCTCCACCGGGCAGCCAGCAGGGGGCACAGCGAGGCCCGGCGGGCAGGTCGGCGCGGGGCAGCGCGCACCTCCTCCTCCTGCTTCGCCTTCTGCTTGGGCACCGCGTCCTGCACAGCCTTGGCGCCGCCTGCGGGTCAACAGGAGGCCGGTGAGCGGCAGCTGGGAGAGCACAATGTCTGCTTGTTGCTGGAGAGTGATTCCCAGACGGCTGGTCCAACGTCTGCGTCACCACCAACACTCACCAACCCCATCCCTTTTCCCTCAGCACTCTGGCCCGCCACACACACACACCCGCCCCAGTAACCAGAGCGCCTCACCCTCGTCATACTCGGTGTCAAAGGCTGCCTTCTTGGCCCGCCGCTTCTCCGCCAGCTCCTCGGCCTCAGCCGCCTTGATGGCGGCCGCCGCGGCGCGGGTGGCGGGGTCGGCGCTGCCCTCAAACCGCTCGCCTGCAGAGGGGGCGGACGCGAGGTTGGGCCGTCAGGCATTGCAAATGGACTGTGCTTCGTGCTTGGAAGCCAGGCATCCATCCAGACAGCAGCCCAAACATGCAAGCACCGCGCAGCGCAGCGCAGCGCAGGCACGGCACGCCCCACAGCGCAGCCAAACCCGTCTCCCGCAGCGCACCCGTCTCCAGGTCCTCAAAGTCTCCAAACACCTCCTCCTCGCCCTCGCCGCCCTCCTCGTCCTCTTCCCCTGGCCGCGCGGCGGCGCGAGCCTCGCCCTCGCCCCAGTCGCCTGTGGGGGGCAGGGAGTGGCGGAGTGGGTGGAATGCAGGGTCCAGCAGGGCACGCGGGGTCTCCTTGCATTGCCACACAAGCAGCCATGCCACTGTGCCTCCCGTGCTCAACTACCCCCGCTCCCCATGCCAACCCCAAGCCTCCCTGGTCCTGCACCCACCGGTGACAAAGCGGTTGCGCAGGCGCTCCGCCGCGCCCTCGTCCTGCCAAACTGCCAGGATCTCGGGAGGCACCGCCACGCGGCTGCTGTCCAGCGCATCAACCGCATCCACGGCACCCGCACCGCTGCCGCCCGGCCCCTCTTGCCCGCCTGCGCAGGCAGCACCATCGGCGAATGAGCACATGCGCACATCTCAGACCCACAGCGAGCATGCAGCCAGCTCGTCAGGCACCGCACACTCTGTGCCGCCGGCCATCAGCCCCAGCAGGCAGATTCTGCCACCCACCAGCCGCCCGCTTGGGCCGGAACAGCTCGTCGTCATCGTCCGAGCCGCCGCCGCCGAGCGACAGGCCCTGCATCTGCTGGGCGGCCTGCAGAGCAGCAGACGGGGGGCGCAAGTGCAAACTGAGGCGGCTTGCACTGAGTTGGGATGCCAAAGGGTGGTGACAAAGTTTATGTGGGCATCAAAGGCCCCCTGTGCAGCACTTTGCACCCGCAGCCGGTGCGACGCCAGGTGGCAAACCGGCCAAGCAGCTGCCACAAGCCAGCTCACGTCTGCTGTGGCGCGTGTGCCGTAGATGTATGAGTGCAGGTCGGCGCCTCGCGTGCTGCGGCAGGCGGGGCGGGGGGTTGAAAACAGGCACTGAGGACATGCCAGCGAGGGTGGCGGTGCAGACAGCAGCAAATCCCGCCAGCACCAGAAATTCATCGGGCGCGGCGGCATCCCAAACAGCCTGCTGGCAAACCCAGGCCTCTAAACCTGTGCGCCCCCCCACGGCGCACCTGAACACTGCTGCTGCGCGCTCCAGCATGTGTGCCTTCCAGCGGGCCGCAGCACCCAGCCCCTCGTCATCCTCATCCGACTCCTCTCCATCCTCCTCCTCCTCCTCCTCCTCTGACTGGTCGTCAGAGTCGGGGGCGGCCCCCGCTGCGCCGCGCTGCTGCCGCCAGCCGCCGTCTGCGCCCTCCTCATCGCTGCTGCCCTCGTCCTCGCTGCCCTCCTCCTCCTCGTCGCTGCCCTCCTCGTCGCTGCTGGCGCCAGGAGCGCCGTTGGCACCCGGCAGTGCATCGTCGCCAAACACCGCCCGCCGCCGCATGCGCCCGTCTGCTGCCATCACCACCTGCTGCTCCGGGTTGCGCCGGCCGGTGCGGGGCCCGCCCTGCCGGAGGCGAGGGAGCGAGATTTGGGCTTGGGTCAGCTGGTCAGGTTGGCTGGGCAACTGCTTGCTGCGTCGCAGGCAGCCCACCCACGGCTGATCACACACTCGGACGCAGCCCACCCCACACCCAGTGGACTTGCTTGCGGGGGCCTCACAAGCCCCACTTGCCAGCCGCCCTCGCACCTCCTCCTCGTCCTCGGAGTCCGACATGTCCTCCCCCTCCTCCTCTGATCCCAGCTCCTCGTCGCTGCCGCCCTCCTCCTCCTCCATGCCATCATCCTGCTCCTCCTCCTCATCTTCAGAGGACTCGACCTCCTCGGCCTTGAGCGCACGGCCGCCGGCAAACAGCTGCGGGCGGGCAGGGCACAGAGTGCGTTGTGAGGGAGATCAGTAAGCAGCAAGCAGGACCACATGTGCGATGGGTGTGTTTCGTACGCACTGTGTCGGTGCATCGAAACCACAGGGCTGCAATTGACGCCATCCGACTGCCAACCCCTTGCCTTGCTTGGCCCACAGGCTGGCTGCAGCCCCGCTCTACACCCCAGTACAGTGGCCGCACCTGGATGCGGGACCGCTCCAGCTTCTCGTCCACCGCCAGTCGCGTGCCCTGCAGGCCGCGCACCATGGCCTCCCCCTCGCCGCCCGCCTCGGCACCGCCCACGCCCGCGCTCGTAAACTGGACCTGCGGGCGGGGAAAGGTCCAAACAGGCGGCGTGCAGCAGGGCATGCGAGTCAACAGAACAGCCATGCACCAGTACGAGATGGCACGCGCAGCCCAGGCAGTGGGCGAGGTAGAGGCTGCGCAGCCGCCAACCCTACTGCCTCATGCACAGCCCACCTTCCAGTCGGGGATGTCGATGTACACCGCGTCCTTGTCAAACAGTAGGCCGCCCACGTCTGGGGGTGGCGGCAGGGCGGTGCAGCGGCAGAGTCAGCTCAAGAGTCCGGCAGGCGTGTCCAGGAGTCTTTCAGGCGGCACCTGCCTGAGTTCTCAAGTGAGCGAGGGTAACAAAGGGCTCCCTCGCAAGCAGGTGTCCCCACCCCTCCCCAGCCTCTGCTCACCGCTCATGGGCGCGTACATGAGGCGCTCCCGCTCATTCAGGCTGCGCTTCTTCTGCTTGTCGGGCAGGGGGCAGGGGTCGTGCAGCGCCGCAATCTCCCCCACCTGCGCGGCAGCAAGTCGGGGTGGGGGTGGGGTCAATGACACACACTCAGCGCACCGGCCAAGCGGCTGGTGGACCCAAGTGCACGCTGCCGTAGGCAGGGGTGGCCGCTACACATGATCAACACAGCACAGCTGGTGGCCCCGTGCAACCTGCAACACCTGCATGCACCCCCAGCCGACACACCGACACACAACCGCCCCCCACCCAGCCGCTGACCGAGTAGTCGCCCACGCCGGCGATGTGCACGCGCGCCCCCTCCTTCCAGTTGGTGCCCCGCACGTAGCCGTAGAGGGAGATGTCGCGGTCGCAGCGCGGGTTGGACCGGATCGCCTCGGCGGGGGTCACATCCTCAAACCTGTTGCATGAGGCGTTGCG
>RRZL01000080.1:289065-304249 GCA_006782975.1 Chlorella sp. Dachan | reverse complement strand
CACCACACCACCACCACCACCACCACCACCCACCCACCTTGAATCCGTCCAGGTGCGTCAGCACGCCCATGACCTTGGGGAAGCCGTGCACCTGGGGGGGAGGGCGGGCAGGAGGAGAAAGGGCATTGGTTGGTAACGCAGCACGTAATCAACATGCCATCAGTTGGCTTGGCCGCCTTCTGCTGTCCCATCCCCTGCCCCGGTGCCCACCGACCGACCCGCGCCTCGCCAACAGAGGCGTCCCACACCACACAATCACCCCACCCACCGCACCTGCAGCAGGTTGAGGAACTCAAAGGTCTCCATCTCAAACCCAAAGCCGCCGTCAATCATGAGCAGCACCAGGTCGGCGTACTTGGCTGCGGGAGGGAGGGAGAGAAGAGCAGGGCAGGTTCACATTAGCGTACAGCACAGCAAGCGAGCACCTCACAGTTGCCACACGCTCAACATGCATGTGGTTGAGCGTGTGGGCTGGCCAAAGCACATTGTGCGTGCTACCAGCACGCCAGTGCGTGCTACCACCACGCCATGCGTCCCTCCCGCCCCCACTCACCCGCGTCAATCATGGCCGACAGGTCCTGGGGGCACTCCAGGAAGGTGAGGCGCCGCGCCTTGCCCGCGATGAGCGTGATGGGGCCCTTGACCTCCCGCACATCCTGTTGTGTGGTAGCATGGCGGCGGGTGCAGTTGGGGAGGAGTGAGGGGTCAAGGAGTCGACACCGGTAGCTGCACGGCGTATGGCATTAGCGCAGGCGGACCCCCGTCAGCAGCTGCTGTGACCACTGCTCCAGCATGTGGCGCCCCACCTGGCGGGTGTAGTGCTTGATCAGCCCCTTGATCAGCGTGGTCTTGCCCACCTGCGGGGCCAGGCAGCAGCAGGGGCGGGGCGCACAGCGGGGTCAGGCAGGCAGGCAGGCAGGCGCGCCACACCAGCGTTTGCGGTTGGCACAGCGCAGATCGCTGCAGTGCCACATCCAGCTACGCTGTGCACTGCACAAGGCGCCTGCTGGCCCGCACTGCACAAGGCGCACCCCGGGCGGGCCGTGGACCAGCACTGTGAACGGCGGCGGCTCCTCGGTGATCCTCTCGACCATGGGCACTGCAGGAGAAGTGGGGTGCAGGGCGGTTGGGTCACACGCAGATCAGGAGAGGCGGGCAGCCACACCGGCAGGCGCAGAGGCAAGAAGGCAGGGAGGCATCCTGCCGCTCAGCCGCAGTCAGCCGCTGCTGCGGCAGCGGGAATCATACCAGGCAGCAGCCCCAGCAGCTGCACTCCCCCGTTCCAAATCCAGCCCAGCCGCCCGTGCCGCACCGTGCATGCGGCGCTGGTCCTTCTCCGCGGTGCGAGCGCGCTGCAGCTTGGCCTTGCCGCGGCTGGAGAAGACAAAGGCCTTGGGGTTCTGCTTGCGCCGCTGCGGCAGGGGAGGGCGGCAGCAGCAGGCCAGGGCGCGCTCAGTCGGGGGCCAGGTTGCAGCTGCGTGCCTGCTCCACTTGGAATGCTGCAGACAGCAAGGCAACGAACGGCCTCTGCAACAGCAGCCTCCCTCCTGCCCTCAACGGCCCTCCCCGTCTCCCAAGCCCACTTGGTCATCGCTGAGCGCGGCGCGCGTGCTGGCGCCGCCCATGTCCCCATTGCCTCCGCCCCCCTTCTTCTTCCCCTCGGCCGCCTTGCGCTTCTCCGCCTTGCGCCCCGACTTCTTCTTGCGGTGCGACTTGCCGCCCTCCGCCATGGCTGCGGGGCCCCTGGCCAGCCGCCGTTGTGTGTGGCTGGCGCCCCTCTCCCAGCTGTTGCCCTACTGGAAGCTGATCAGGGTAGGTCGTTGCCGCCTGTGTGCAGTGGTGGCGTCAAGGACAGCAGTCAGGCAGCGGCAGCGGCAGCGGCGGCGGCGGCGAGCATGGCTGCGCAATGCCGGTGAGATGGCTCAGGCATATGCTGTCGAGGCACGACACGCTCCCCAGTCGGCTGGGCGGATGGCAGGCGCGCTCAGGCGCGAGCGGCAGCAGCGCACTTGTTGGGCCCGGCTCCTGCGCCGCCGCGGCCGCTGCTATTGAATCTCAACGCCAATTTCAAGCGGTCGAGCTGCCGCGCGGGCGTTTTACTCATTGCATGCATGCTGCATGCGCCAGGCTTGCGGCGGCGCATAGCGGAGGCCCCCATCGGGCCTGCATGCCATTGATTACTGAAACGGCGCAGATCAACTTGCTTCAGGTATGCTTGCCACTCCGGTTGGCGCGCCCTACGCGCCGCCCGGCTTGCTCGCTGGCCCTGTGGAGGGCCTGCAAGCGCCTTGCCTCGCGTATACTTCGAAGATGGAACCTACATGCGTTTGGAACAGTTGGGCAGCGGCACCACGAGCTGCCCCTGCCGCCGCTGCCTGCCGCCGCCGCCTGCCGCCTGCTCACCTGCATCCGTTACTGCCCTCGCTGCCCTGCAGCGCTTCATCTGAAGATTTGCTTACAATCTACACAAACAGACACTCAATCTGCACCCAGCAGCCGAGCGGGTGAGCGGCCCCCATGGGCCTGGCGGCGGCGCTCAAGCGCAAGCTGGGCGGTGGCGGCGGGGGGCAGGCCAAGCGCGCATGTGCAGCCGGGGCGGCCAACGGCAGCGCCGCCCCGCCATCAGCGTCTGAGGCGGTACGGCAGCGGCTTGCCAACGGCGGCTTTGCGGCTCTGACAGAGTCCTACAGCAGCAAGAACACCCGCACGGCACTGCGCAAGCAGCGCAAGGCGGCGGAGGCGGCTCGCAAGGCAGAGGAGGAGCGGCAGCGGAGGGAGGCTGAGGAGGCGGCTCGGCGGCAGCGGCTAGGGCTGCCCGCCCGCGGCGGCGCCGGCAGCGACAGCGAGGAGGAGCAGGAGGCGGCGGCGGGAGGCGCTGCTGCCCAGCAAGCGGCTGTAGCGGGCGGCGAGGAGGAGCATGGCGGGCAGCCGGGCGGGCCAGCCACCGCTGCTGCCTACTCCCGCCTGCTGGGCTCCCTGCAGACCGGCGGCGGCGCGTTTGCCTCGGCGCTGCAGCAGCGGCAGCGGGAGCAGGCGGGTGACTCGGATGCCTCGGAGTCTGAGGAGGAGGAGGGTGAGGAGCTGGGCAGCGATGAAGAGCTGGGCAGCGATGAGGGGGAGGATGGTGACCTGCTGGGCAGTGATGAGGAGGCCGAGGAGGAGGCAGGGGCGGGCAGCGGCAGTGAAGACGAGGGGCCAGCAGCAGCAGCCGAGGACAAGGCAGCAGATGCAGCGGCTGAGGGCGAAGAGAGCGGCAGCGAGAGCGATGAAGGTGCTGCGGCAGCAGAGGGAGCAGAGGAGCAGCAGGGGCGGCGGCAGCACCTGAGTGAGGGCACTGCTGCAGCTGGGGCGGCATCAGCAGCGGCGGCGCCTGAGGACCACTACTTGGAGCACTTTGACTGGTGAGGGGGCGTGCGTTTAGGCGGCAGTTGTGCCTCTGTTCCTGCGGAGGTGTTGGTGCTGCGTGCTGCACGATCAAACCAGGGCAGCTGCTGCTTCGTCACCCCTGCTTCCGGGGGCCACAATGCGCACTGCCTGCCCCCACCTGCCCCTTGTGCAGCCAGCTGAGCGAGGAGCAGGCTGCGGCGTTGCTGGACGACAGCCGGCGCACTCGGTACCTGGACTGCTGCGCTGCTGCAGCACCCAACGGCGGCAGCCAGGGCGGGGAGCAGGGGCCTGCTGTGGCTGGCGACGTGCTGCGCCAGTGGCCGCAGGCGGCGCTGCAGGCAACAGCGGGCGCACGGCTGCCACAGGTGGGGTTTGCAGCTGGCGGCCAAGGCTGTGTCCCGGGGTTACCACCCCGGATCGGTTCCTCAGCGGCACTATGAGTCGGCATCAGCTTGGTGATGCTCAGCAGCAGCACTATGAGTCAGCATGAGCTTGGTGATGCTGTGCTACCACGACGCCCCGCCCTGACCCAACTGCCCTGTCCACCTCCCCTGCCGCAGGCAGCCCCCTCCGACCTGCCCGCCTATGGGGTAAAGGAGCGGCTTGCGGGGCGCTGGCGCGAGGTGGCTGGGCCCAGCCCTGGAGCAGCAAATGGAGGGGCTGCAAGCGGCACCAGCGGCAGCGGCAAAAGCGGCGCCAAAGGCAGCGGCAAGGGCGGCAGCGGCAGCAGCAGCGCAGCCAGCTGTGGCGACTTTGTGAGTGAGCAGCAGCGGGCGCTGTTTGCGCTGCTCAACTGCTACGCCGACCTGCTGCTGCCCTGCCGGCCGTACCCAGAGTCCAAGGACCCAGGTGGGGGGTGGGGTGGCTAATTGATTGGCAGTGCTTTCTGCCCGCTGTGCAGTGTGACCAGCTGTGGCTGCTGCCGCCTGGTCACCAGTACAAGATGCCGCCGTGCTACTTTCGGCTGCTCCTGCATGCATCGGCCCGCTGCTCAACAGCACCACTCCAGCCCAGCAGGTGCTCCCGATCCCGAGCTGGATGCTGTCCTGCTGCACATGCTGTCGCACTGCGCCAAAGCAGCTGACCGCATCAAGAAGAACAACGACCGGCTGCGGGCGGCGAGCGGCGGCGACGCGCCCCCACTGGATGCTGTGCCCAAGGACCAGGGGTTTACTCGCGCCAAGGTGCGTGGCTTTGTGGAGCTTGTGTCTGCTTGCGCTGCGTCAAAGTGTGCTTGAGGGGCTCTAAAATGCCGATGGCCAGGCTGCCCCATGGCTGCCTCAGCTCTGCTGTACGCCGTCTCCGCACCCCGTCTCCACCCACCAAACCACCCACCCACCCACCCTCCTTCCCTCAATGCAGGTGCTGGTGCTGCTGCCGCAGCGCAACCTGGCCCTGCGCCTGGTGAGCCGCCTGCTGGTGCTGGCTGTGAAGGAGACGCGCACCGACACCATCCAGAACAAGCAGCGCTTCCTGGAGGAGTTTGGAGGCGCAGGTGGGCTGGGCTGGTGGGAGGGGTCCTGCTGGTGGGCGGCTGGTTGGCTGTGCTGCCGCAGCAGCTGTCGGGTTTTAAAAACCTGTTGCATACCACCTGGTATGGCCTCAAATGCCTGCCAACTGTCCAGCTGCCTTTCCATTTCCCCCTCGCACTGCCCTGTCTAGACGACGAGCTGAGCGAGCGGGAGCGGGCGGCGGTGGCGCGCAAGCCGGCGGAGCACCAGGCCCTGTTTGGCGGCAACACCGACGACCACTTCCGGCTGGGCATCAAGCTGACGCGGTGAGGCGGAAAGGGTGGGCGGTTGGCTGTGGGCAATGTTGCATGTAGCTGGAGCTATATTGTCGTCTCGTAGCCTTACGTCACGTGCAACTGTGCAGGCTCCGGATTGCCCTCACCCACCCTGCGCCACCTCACCCCCTTCAATTTGTTCGCAGCGGCGCCGTCAAGCTGTTTGCCGACTTCTTCGATTCGGACATCATCGTGGCCTCGCCGCTGGCCCTGGCCACGCGCCTGGCAGGTGGGGAAGGAGGACTTGGGGCGCGCCACGTCTGCAGCTGGCGAGCGCAGCATGCTAATGCGTGTGCCACCATTCCGGGATGCGGGCACGGTCATCAACCCATCGGCGCCAAACTGTGCACCGCTGCAGAGATGGCTGGAGATGACGGCGCCGCCGACTTTCTGTCATCTGTCGAGATGTTGGTGGCAGAGCGGGCAGACGTGCTGCTCATGCAGAACTGGGCGCACGTGGTGACGGGTGCGTGCCGGCTGTGCTGACCCTGCCGGCTGCAGCCCTGGCATCTCGTTCTTGTGCATTGGGGCGAAATTGGCAGCTGGACAGCTGTGTTCACAGGCTGCCGAGATGGAGCCCGGCAACCTCCCTCACTCCAATCTCCACGCCCACAGCACCTACCCACCCGCCCCGCCCCTGGCACAGTGTTTGAGGCGCTGAACCGCATCCCCAAGGACGGGCACGGCGTGGACATGATGCGTGTGCGCGACTGGGCCCTCAGGTGCGCTGGTGGCTGGAGTTTGGGCTGGTAGCCAAGCTGGGGCCAAGCCAGCCTTTGGCTGCTGCATGGTTGAGCACGTTGTGGCAGCACAGCTGCTGCCATGTCCTGCCCTGGCAACCATCCGCCCACCCCTCCCTCCCTCCCCCCATCCGCCTGCCGCAGCGGCCGTGCCTCGCTGTACCGCCAGACCATCCTTCTCTCCAGCTTCCCCTCTGCGGAGATGAATGCGCTGCTGGGCCGCACCTGCCGCAACCACGCCGGCAAGGTCCGGGTGTGGCCCACCCACCGTGGCGTGCTGGGGCAGATCATCCCGCAGGCGCGCCAGGTGTTTGAGCGCCTGCCTGCGCCGGCGGCGGCGAGCGGCGGCGCCCCCGTCACAGGTGCGGTGGGGTGAGGACGATGTGGGCTTGGGAATGTCATTGTCGGCTGCATGCAGGCCTGCAGCTGTGCCCACACCTCTAAGAAAGACGATTGCTGGCAGCTGCCGGCCCACCCCCATGTGCCTGACCTGGCACCCCATCTCACACACCCGCAGACGCGGACGCGCGGTTTGAGCACTTCAAGCGCCAGCTGTGGCCGCGCATCAAGGAGGCGGGGGCGGGCGGCGGCACCCTCATCTACCTGCCCTCCTACTTCGACTACGTCAGGTGGGTGCAGGGATTGCTGGGTTTGTATCGCAGGTGGGACAGGGTTGGCTGTGGGCGGAGGAAGGTAAGCAGCCAAGCCAAGTGACATGGTACCCTTGGAGGCAGCGGGGCTTCAGGTGCGGGGCGCTAGCTCTGATGCGTGGTCGGCGCCACCTGCCTGCCCATGCACCGTTCTTCACACCCCATTACACCTGCCCACCCTGCAGGGTGCGCAACTTCCTGCGCGAGGAGATGGCCTCCTTCCTGGGGCTGTGCGAGTACACGGACCGGTCAGACGCCGCGCGCGCCCGCTCCTACTTCTTTGACCGGCGCAAGCAGGTGGGGTTTGGGTAGTCTGTGGCATCTGCGCGTGCTTGTGTCGTCGAGCGGGGTGCCTGCATTGTTCAGGGCTGGCTGCTCACGCACACTTCCCCCACAATGCCCCTGCCAGGTGCTGCTCTACACGGAGCGCGCGCAGTTCTACAACCGCCACCGCATCCGCGGCGCCAAGGTGGGATGCACGGTTGGGCTATGGCATGCTGCTGCGGAGTGCTGTTGAAAGCATGCTACAAGACCGACCAGTCCAGCCAGCTGCCCTTATGTCTTAACATCTCCCTCCCTCTCTCACCCTTTGCCCACCCCGCCCGAGCAGTCCATCCTGTTCTACCAGCTGCCGGAGCACCCCCAGTTCTACGCCGAGCTGCTCAACCTGCTGGAGGAGGGGGAGGGCGGGGAGACGCCCACGGGTGCGTGGCCAGCGGGAAGCAGGCATGTGCGACTGGCACACAGTCAGGATCGTGTGTGACTGGCACGTGTGCATCCATCTGCACGGGTGTGGGCGCAGGTGGACCTCGGCTGCAATGTGCCCTGCCTCCTGGCGCACAGCCTGCTCTGCGTGAAACTGCTCTCAACCGACGCCTATTCCTCCCCCACTCCCCACCCCCCTTGCCCCCCTCGCAGTCACGGCGGTGTTCAGCAAGGTGGACACTCTGCGATTGGAGCGGGTGGTAGGCTCCGCTCGCGCCGCCAAGATGCTGAAGTCCAAAAAGACCGGCACCTTCCTCTTCTGCTGAGCCTGTGCTGGCACTGGGCCTCGCTCCCTCAGTTGCATTTATTGGAACGCGCTCAGGTGCAGTCACTTTGCGACGCGTCTCTTGGCGAGCAGGTAGTTGAGAATCATGTAAGGACAAAAGCGGTCGATGATCGGCAATAACAACAAACAGATGCAGGGAGCAACTCAACAAAAAACCAACTGCTCAAGCTACCAGGGTGACAGGGAGGAGCGGCAGCCCAGCTCATCAAACACCGGCTGGCTGGGCACGATGGCCAGCAGCGGGCGCCCCGGCCAGCGCGCCAGTGCCAGCGCAGCACGCCAGCCGTACATGTCTGCTGGGTGCTCATCATCCATCGCCAGCCGGCTGAGCCGGGGGTGCTGCACGGCCCAGGCCAGCACCGCCGCCTGGTGCAGCTGGCGCTGCCGCTGCTCCTCTTCGCTGGGTTCTTCCTGCCGTGGCGACCGGTGGTAGGGCCGGATCGCCAGGCACTCCAGCTGCTGGGCTGCCGTCAGCCGCTGCAGGCTGGCGGCTGCAACATCGTGCGGCACGGCCAGCTGGCGCAGGCTGGCGAGCCAGGGGCCGCCAGGCAGGTGCGGGTCTGGCTGCCCCTTCGTAACCACCGGCTGCCAGCAGAAGCACGCCAGCTGTGGCAGGCCGGCCACCTCAGCTGGCACGCTGTCCAGGCAGTCTATGCTGCTCAGCGCCAGGTGTGTCAGCCCCGTGAGGTGATGCAGCGCGCTCAGCAGCGACGGCCGCCCCTCAGGCTGCTGCTCGGCGTACTGTGGTGTATCGCTCACCCGCAGCACCTGCAGCTGCGTCAGCTGAGCCAGGCTGGTGGGCAGATCCAGGCAGGACTCAAACTCCAGCTGTGTCAGGGCTGAGCAGTGCACCAAGGGCTCCAAGTCGTCATCATCGATAAGGCAGTCCGCCAGGTGGAACGACTGCAGCTGCTTCAGCGATGACAGCTGTAGCAAAGTAGGCGGGTGGGCGGGTGGAGATTGGGTGGCAGGCAGGCAGGCAGGCAGAGCATTTGACGTGAATGTGAGCGGGACGGCACGAAAGTGAGCCGGCCTGGTTTGCGCACCACTGCAGGCGGCGGCGCAGGCAGCTACGCGCCACGGCCACCGCACGGAGCCCCCTGTGCCCGCCCTCCATCCAGCTCAAGCCTGGCTGCACTCACCGAGGAAGGCAGGCCCGGCAGGTTGTAGCCGCCCAGGTGCAGCCGGGTAAGCGCGGGCGGGAACACCGTGCCGTCGCCCAGCTGCTGCACATAGCCCCCTATCCTGCATGGAAGCGGCACCATGAACGAAGTGGTCAGCTCCCACCACTTGTGTGGCGGGTGAGTGGAACGTGGTGTGCAGCAACGTGAGCAACCGGGTGCCCAGCAAGTGCTGGAAAAGCTGCACAGGCAGAGGGGCGCACTGGGCTGCATGAGGCACCACAACCCACCAGAGCTCTTGCAGACGCGTCAGCTGGGCCAGGTTTGGAGCCACGCTTCCGTCCCCAAAGTATTCAGAGTCGTCCGCCATTTCGTGACGCAGCCGCCGCAGCGTGGGCGCCAGTGGCGTGAAGCAGCCTGCCACAAATGGCTCCACAGCGTTGCTGCCCTCAACCGAGAGCTCTTCCAGTGCTCCATACGCGGAGCAGTGCGCCGCGAGGCGGAAGCAGAAGGTTTTCAGCGCCGCACACGTGGCGTCGCCAGGAATGGCGGTGTAGCACAGCTGCAGGTGCAGCACCAGGCGCCGCAGGTGGGCGGCCGCATGCCGCACCAGGAAGGCGCACAGGGCGTCGACCTTTGCAGCGAGCCGCTCATCTGCTGCAGCGCCGCTGTGCCCTACTTCGAACACGTGCAGCTTGAGGTTGCGCAGCAACGAGGGATGGGTCGCCAGTGTGTGGAAGCGCCGGCAAACCAGTGCTGCAGGGCCGCACCTGTGGAGAGCGGGATGGGAAGGGAGCGACAGTCGTGGCAGGCAGGCGGCGGCGGGGGCGGCGGCGGGAAAGGGGCGAGCATGGGCGACGCGGCTGGCGATCTGAGCAGGTCACAACTGGCATCCTGCAGTTGACGCACCGGTCTTGCACCGGCAGAGCTGCGAGCACGGCCAGAACGAGGTCATCTGGCAGCGAATTGAAGCTTGCAGCGCCCCTGGGACGGCTGGACATGATGCGCATGTGCGGAACTGTGGCACCGTGGGTGCTGCAAGGGGGGCGCCAGCCACTTGCTGCAACTCAAATGCCACCCAGCGGGCTACCCACGGCATGGGCATGAGCCTGCCGCCCCTGCATGCCTTCAAGCCACAGCACTGCCATGGAACCGCACCCACGCCACACTGTTTCTATGTGATTCGGTCTGCTGCCTGATTGGATGTCTATCCGCATTCAACGTCTGTCATCACCCTCGCCGCCGCCGCCGCCGGCATGCGGGTGTTGACATGACCAGCTGCTGCCTTGCATGTGACACCCTGCTCGCCGCTTCAGCGGCACTTGTATTCAACGCTTGACACCTCCAAAGCTGCGTTTCAACCATAGCCTGCGATCGTGACGGTGCCCACTCGAGACCCAAGCCTTTGAGGTCCCGGCAGCCCTGCACAGCAAGCCAGTCAGGCGAGGAAGAGTCACAAATCACGAACGTGCCACTCCGGCCGGCTACAGCGCGGTTCGCCCTGCCCGTGCCGGTGCCGGTGCCGCCGCCGCCGCTGCCGCTGCTCCCTGCCGCCGGCAGCAGGCCCTCTAGTACCTGGGCCTGGCACACATTTCGTGCTGCATACCAGGTGGCAGACTGAGCACGTGGGCAGGCACCCTCATGCCACAATCCGCTTGGAAATGCACGTTACCGTCCCTCCGGCTCTGCAACGCAGGGTAACATACCAGCCATGGCAGCCGAGGCGGCCTGGTGCCGCGAGGCCCTGGGCCTAGACTACTGGCAGGCCTGGGCCATCGTGCTGGGTTTCTCAGCGCTGGCGGGAGCCTGGATCCGCGCCCTGGACAGGCGGCTGGCCCCGGGTTTTGCCAGGTGCGGTATGAGGGTGGTGAAGCATGGCGAGCCAGCCGCCGACCTGTCACGATGGCGTGACGTAGCGGTGCCCGCACGAAGATGCAAGGGCAAATCGATTGCCAGGCGGTTGTGCGGACAGTGCTCGGCTAGAATTGCGGTACCAGCTGCTCCCTCCACTCTCCACCCCGGGCCCATGCAGGCTGCTGGCCGTGCTGCCGGTGGTGGCGGCCAATCTCCTGCTGCCGCGCCTGTTCTGCCGCGGCACGGACGCTACAGCCGTTGTCCTTGTGGCGTTCAACACGGCATGGCTCTCCAGCTTCAAGGTGAGTGCAGGGGTTGCTTGGCTTTGCTGATTTTGGCACCGGCATGGGGTGCTACCACAAGAGGGGCACCTGGTGAGCCTCCCCCAGCTGCATTGCACCTGCTTCCGCCGTCGAGGTGACCAAGCTTGTGTGCATTTAGTCTGCAGGCCCTGGCGTGGGCCATGAACCGCGGAGCGCTGGCCGACGCCCTGCTCACGCCCGCTCAGTTTGTGGCCACCTACTCGGCGCCGCTGACGCCCCGCCACGGTGCGCCCTGCCGGTTGCTTGCCTGCCGAGTGAGGCAGGCGCGGTGCACCATGCAACAGCAGGCCCGCCCAGCATGCCCAAAGGCCAGCCTGCCCTGCTCTGGGCTGTCGCAACGAGCACCTTCCTTCCCTCCGGATGGGCCCTGCAGACCCGCCCACCGGCCAGAAGAAGGGCCGCCTGGCTGAGGATGCGGGGGGCGTGTGGCGACATGCCTTGAACTACAGTGCTAAGCTGGCGGTCATGGGCGTGGCAGTCACATTTCTGCTGGAGTTTCCGCAAATGCCGGGCATCCTGGAGTCATTTTGCCTCAGTGAGAGCCTGTGGCTGGTTGACTGCCCGTGCCTGCCGTTGTGTACAGAGCCTGTCAACATTGTGTCTGTATTTGAAGCTTGCTGCCAATGCAAACAGTGTCGCTGCAAGGCACTGCTCCTCTTACAAGCTGCCATGACACCGCCTGTACAGCAGCCAGCCGCCCAGGGGCGCTCTGTGTTGCCCATCCCACACCTGCACTGCCTGCCCGCTCCTCCCTTGGCCCGCAGCATGGGGAATCTACTCGCTTTTGAGTTCTGTTATGGATGGACCGGCAGTGCTCCTGGTTGGATTATTAGGCATGAAGCTGTCGCCGCATTTCGACAAGGTGCGCCGCCGCCCGCTGGGAGCGGGGGGCGTTCCAGCCTGGAGGCGACCAACTGCCTGTTGTTTTATCTGCTGAAAGTGCCGCATCCTTGAGTCTTGCAAGTTGTGTGCAGTTGGTTGGTGGTAAGGAGGGTTGGAGCAGCATGCGTTGTGTTCGGTCGAGCCGGACCAAAGTCCTTCCGCGCCCACCCGCACCGGCTGACCCACTCAAACGTTGTGGCCCCTCCCACCCCTCCCCAGCCCTTCCTGTCTAACTCCACCGCGTCCTGGTGGAACAAGCGGTGGGACATTGCCGCCGGCAACACGCTGCGTGCCGTGGTGTTTGACCCCATCTGCGAGCGCCGCTGGGTGGCGGACCGCAAGGTTGCTCCCGCCCGCCCGGGGGCCCTGATGCAGCTGCTGGCCAGCTGCGCCTCGTTTGGCACCAGCGGGCTCATCCACGAGGGCATCTACTGGTGAGTGCAGGGCTGGGGGCTGGGCAAGCAAGTATTGGGTTGCACGGCTGTGCTTCAGGGGGAGCTGGCGGTGCAGCAAGGGTGCATTGCGCCCCAACTGCCGCTGGTGGCTGCACACGTTTGGCTTGGACCTAGTTGGTGCCATTCTCCCACTGCGCCTGCCAGGTACATGACGGGCCACACCACCGGCGGCATCTGGATGTGCTACTTCGTGGCGCAGGTGCAGCCGGGTGGGAGGGTGGCAACCGGTGCCCAGCAGCACATACCTCGTATGGCTGGGTGCAAGCTGCCGCACCACTGCTGCTCCGTGGTTTGGTCAGCTGCGGGTTTTCTTCTACTGCTGCACACCTTTATGCTCCCACGAGTTTGCAGGTGCCGCTCATCGTGGCCGAGCGCGTGCTGCTGGGCCTGCTGCGTGGTGCCGGCATCACGCTGCCCAACCCGCTGCGCATCGTGCTGACCATTGCCTGCCAGAACCAGGTGGGCGCAGGGTGAGGTTTGGGGCGGGAGTGCCTGTTGGCTGCCATTCCTCACCTTTCCCTCCTTGGCCTTATATTTTGTGCACGGCTGGTGCACGGCGCGTTTTCACGTGAGCCACCCGCTCACAGTCCGCCCCCGCCCTCCTATCCCTTGGCCTTGGCTGCAGCTTGGCCATTGGTTTTTCTGGCCGCCTGTCAAGGGCCAGATAGCGGGGCAAATCATCGACAACATCCTGCAGACGCACCGCCAGACCGCAGCGCTGCTGGGCCTTAAGCCGCTGGTGTGATGCGGTGGAGAAGGCGCAGGCTGCTGTGCCTTGCAGTGCTTTGCTTGGCAACTTTGCCAATCGAAGATTTTGACTTTGTATAGCCACGTGGGGACTCTGCATTGCTAATTGCTGCTGAACAACATTCTCACCAAGTGCACTGGGCTTTGTCCACCGTTCTCGCCGAGTGCACTGCACAACCCTGGCTTTGCTTGCGCGGCGACCAGCAAGCTAATACAATGTCGTAAGTGCAATTGATGGGGCCACTTGCTGGCTGCCTAGTAGAAGGCCGTGAGCTGCTACATCTCGGCCAGGGGCCAACTGCTGGCCGACGGCATTGCGGCGCACGGCTGGCGGGCGGTGGCCGCCCAAGTGCGTCGGCCGGCCGGCAGAGCGTATTATACCAATTACGCATCCGTCCAGGAACAACAGGAAACCGCCTTTCAGCCCGCTCGAGCCCTCCAGCGGCAGCGGAAAAAAGCAGCTTGCAGCTCGGGGCCCGCCAAGGCGCCGCGGCGCCATGGCCAGCTACTTGCGATCGTACATAGAGAGTGAGACACCCGCGGCGCCTGCTGGCCCACCTTGCCGGCGCGAGCACCCTGCCCGGCTTTCCCGAGCTCTGCCGCACCCCTGCCCCCTCTCTGCAGGCGTGTCGGATGTGCCGCTGGAGCTGCAGCGCCAGTTCGGGCTCATGCGCGAGCTGGACGAGCGGTCCTACCGCCTGCAGCAGCAGGTCGACGCCGACATGCTGCAGCAGCTCAAGCTGGCGGGGCAGCAGCAGCAGCAAGGTGCGCGCTTGTGGGCGGATGGGGTGGGTGCAGTCACTTTCACAGCCGGGTGTTGCACCGAGCTTGTTGCGCCGCCGGGCAGAGCGGCGGGCACCTGCGGCACCCGGCCGCTGTGCTTCACAACCTTGCGCTCCCCTGCTCGCTCCCCAGCCGTGAGCTCGCCCACCAAGCGGCAGAAGGCGGCCAATGCGGCAACGATGGCGGCCAAGGAGGCCGAGCTGTCGGAGCGGCTGGAGGCCAACATGAACGAGCTGGTCAAGCTGAGCGATGAGAAGCTCAACATCGCCACGCAGGCGAGCCGCTGCTGCTGTGGTGCTGCACTGCAGCTGACATGTCGCTTACTGGTGTACAGGTGGCCCCCTCCGCTGTATCAGTGCCTGTTTGGGGTGACCACGGGATGCCCGGGCTTTGCTGTCTGCCACGTGTTGCATGCCTCACCGTTTCCCCTCAATGTGCACCCCTCCCTCCCTGCCAAACGCCAGATCTATGACTACATCGACCGTCACATCACCAAGCTGGACAAGGATTGCAAGGCCTTTGACGCGGGTGCGCGCAGCGGGGCGGCACAGGAGTGGCGGGCTGGGGGCCTGGGGTCTGTGCTGGGCTGCAGGGGTGGCCAGTGCGGCAGCGAGTTACTGGGATGCAGGCAGCCTGCCCAGGTGCAAACCGGGTGTGTGGCTGCCACCCACCCTGTGCTGCCGCAGAGATAGCCAAGGAGCGGCAGCGGCTGGGCCTGCCTCCAGTGGAGCCCACCGTGGGCGGCGGCAGCGTGGACACGGGGGGCGGCGGCGGCAAGCGCAAGCGCAAGGACGGGCAGGGGGAGCAGCGCAAGCTCACGCCCGAAGAGCAGTACCAGGTGGGGGGGCGGGCGGGTGGCTTGGGAGGCACATGTCTGTGCGGTGGCTTGTCGCCCAGCAGTTCTGCTGACCGTGGCGCGGGCTTGTGGCTGTATAGCACCTTGGCACCTCAGGCGTGCATGCTCGCTCCGCCTGCTGTTCTGAACTGCAGCAAGCGCTGGCGATGGCGGACCCCAGCGAGCCCAAGTACTGCCACTGCCAGCGCATCTCCTTTGGAGAGATGATTGCCTGCGAGAACCCGGGTGGGTGGGCTGCCGCTCGGGTCGCCGCTGCTGGTGCGCTCAACGGCGATCAAAGGACAGACCCAGCTGCCCTCACAAAGCCCTCACCATGCCCCACTGCTGCACTTTTTTTCCTGGCGCAGACTGCCCGTACGAGTGGTTCCACTTTGGCTGCGTGGGCCTCACAGAAGAGAACCGGCCCAAGGGTGGGTGGCGGGCGGGGCGTGAGGCTGGCTTGCTTCTGGTTCACTCGTGTCGCCCGCTGCCTGGGCCGTGGTTCACTGCATGGTGAGGGGCGCCCCTCCACTGCTGCTGGCCGCCCTGTGACTGCTCTGCAACAATCAA
>RRZL01000080.1:276637-289039 GCA_006782975.1 Chlorella sp. Dachan | reverse complement strand
CCCCCCCCCCCCCCTCCCCGCCTGCCTGCAGGCAAGTGGTACTGCCAGCTGTGCAGGAAGCAGCTCAAGCTCAAGTGAAGCGGCACCACTTGCTGCCTGATGAGCCGGCGCTGCTCTAGCCTCCCTGACTGCCCTGATGCGGCCTCCGTAACAACTTGCTGACCTTGACTGACTGACATGTACCACCACCTGACTCGACTTGACTGTTACTCAACAAATGTGATAGCAAGCTTCAAGTGTCAGTGTGGCAGCAGCAGAGGGGAGCAGGAGGAGGGAGCAGCAAGCATTTACAGAGCAACACAGCCGGCAGCATCTGCGGGCCAGCTGGCCGCCAACATGCTGAAGGCCGCACCGCAACAGAGCACCCGGCTCCCCCATGCGGCGCGACCCCATGCAAGCGGTATCAGCAGCTAGGTGTGCATCCATTGTCAGCAAGGCTGCCGGCATGGCAGTCGGTGCCGCTGCGGCAGCAGCTACGGATGGCGATAGGGCTGGTTAGACCAGCGGCATGCCTGCTGCCCGCAGCGCCTCAATCAGCTCCTTCCGCTTGCCGGTGTACACCTCGCCGTGCCGCCGCCGCCAGTGCACGCCGTCCAGCCCTGCTGCCTGCGGGCAGCGGCAGAGGAGGGTGGGAGTAGCACTTTGCACGAGGACCAGCAGGCAGCGGCCAGCAACGTGACGTGCGTGCCTTGCCTCGGCCTGATGCGAAACAGGCTGCACAGGTTTGTGGCTGGGTTCTTGTTTCATGCAAGCCAGCAGGGGTCGCCCCTCTGCCCCGCCTCAGGTCAGGCGCCCACCTTTGCTCGCTGCGCCAGCGACTCGCCAATGGCGCGTGCCGCCTCTTTGCATGATGTGCTGGTGCCTGCTGCTTTCAGTGCCTCCTTTGCTGCCGCCTCGTGGGTGCTAGCTGCCGCCACAATGTGCCCGTCTGCCATGCGCACTACCTGCATTTGGTTTGCGATGATGAGCGGGTGAGCGGCACAGCCATCGGCGTGCAACAGCGGGTTGGGTGCTGCACAGCTAGGCCCGCTTCCAGCACCGCCAGCCCAGCCCTGCTCGCCTGTGCAACAACGTTCTTGTTGCTGAAGAACATTTTCAGGTGGAATGGCTGCATGAAGAGGCCGGGAGGAGCACATGAGCGGTCCGACAATTGTGCAGGCGGCAGCGGCGGCAGGCGGCGGCGGCAGTGGGCACTCGGCCTAGCAAGCAAGGCAAGCCCGACCGCTGCAAGCTGTTTCGGCTGCCTCGCTGCACTGACTGAGCTACCGCCAAGGGCAGGTGCGGCAGCACAGAGGCAGAGCCGCAGCGGCGGGGCCAGGTGAGCGCCCCTGCCGGCCAGCAAGCACGGCCATTGCATCGCCGCCCTCACCTTGGGGACAGGGAGGCCGCCCATCTTGCCGCTCGCTGCCACTGCTTGCTGCCACCGCAACCCGAAGCCGTGGCACGCTCACTGCTGCGATGTGGCACGTCGAGACTGCCCAGAGTTCGAGTAACAGCAGCTGCTGTGAAGGGGAGCGGTCGCTCGCGCCCATGCAAGGCGCCGAATTTGGGAGGTCGGGCTGCCCTGCAATTGAAACTGTCCATCCTCAGCCAGACACAGAGATCGCATTGCTGCGCTCGGCAGAGTGCCAGCCAGCCAGCAGCGACTCCCCCAGGTGGGCTCTTTCGCTGTCGCCGACCCTGCAGCGCTCTGCCATTCTCAGCTCACTGATCGGTGCATGCTGCATTCCTAGGGCGCGCCGCTGGTAGCTGCAAGGCCGCCTCCTAGCAAATGGCATTTGTGTTGCGCTCTGCGCAAGCCTGGCTGCCCCTGATGGGTTCCTGCAACAAACCACCGATTTGCAGGACCGCCAGGCAGCCGTAGGCAGGCGCCCCAAGATGCCGCCCGCCGCCGCCGCCGCCGGCCAAGCTGCCGCCGCTGGTGGCCCTGCGGGCCAGCAGGGTCAGCAGCGCCAGCAGGGAGGGTTTGTGCAGGTGCGGGGTGGGGTATGGGGACGCAGCAGCTGTGTGCGCAGAGGACCTGTGTTAGGAGCTGGGCCCTGCTGTGGCAGAGGTTCCTGGCGGTGGCCCCGCTCCTCGACCAACCCGTGCCTGTGCTGCCTGCTGCCTGCTCCCTGCTCCCTGCAGGGCCTGATGCGCATGCTGATGATGTACTACATGTGAGCTGGTGCTGGCGTGCAAGCAGCTGCAGAGCTTCAAGCTGCCGCAGCCTCGCTGGCTGCTTGCTGCTGCCGCCCCACGACAACATTGCCGTTCCGTGCTTGCCTCCTGGGAGCAGCAAGTTGCCGTGCTCATCAACCAGTGCGGGCGCTGCCCCCACACATCCGCAGGTTCAAGATGTTCACTGGGGGCAACAAAAATGTGGCCAAAGGCCCAGATGGCAAGGCGCAGGTGGGCCGCCACTGTGTTGTGCATCCGCTCCATGCCGCTGCTGTCCCCACCATCTCATCTCCCCAAACCATCGCAGCGCACAGCACGCGCTCAGCACAGAGCGCACAACTGGGCCCCCGCCCGCCCTGCCACACCCCCCGCAGGTGCTGTCGCCGCTGCTGCCGCGCGGCCACCCGGTGGACATGCACCTGTTCATTTCCGAGAAGCGCGACTGGCGCACAGCCGCCGCTGCCGACGAGCCGGTCTGGACTGCCAGCAACTTGGCTCTTGGAGAGCCGGGGGTGACGCGTGGCGGCTCCTACCTCTACCACCCCTCACCCGCCGTCCAGAACAACGGCAGCGTGTGGGTGCACGCCGTGTTCACGCCCGCCGGCGCCTCGCCCAGCCCCAACAGTGAGCAGGGACAGATGCTGCTGCAGCTGCTGCGCTACAATTGCTGCTGCTGGTGGCGGGCTGTGTGGTTGTGTGAGCCGTTGGCTGTGGCCTGGACAGTGGATGCCCAGGTGCTGGGCGACTGGCTGGGCGAATCGGGCAATGGACCCACCAAGCCCCAACCGACCGTCAACCCGTGATCTGCGGCCCTTCACACCCGCCTGCAGACGAGTTTTTCGACCGCGCCGCCTCGTTTGGGCGCACCTCCCAGCTCAACGTGTACCTGAAGAAGCGGCCCGCCAAGTCGGGGGTCAACCTGCTGTCTGGCAAGAACAGCACCGGTGCGTGTTGCCCCCAGGGGCAGGCCATGTTGAGGTTGGCAACATCATCCAGCAGGCCTGCATTTTGGCAGCTGCAGTTGACACCAGTGGCTACAGCAGCTGAGGGCGGCCTCCTCAGGCGTACGGCGTGCCATGGCGATGCGCCCGGTCTAGCCCCCTTGCCGTGCGCAGACGGCGAGGCGCTGCCGGACGACGTGGCGCTGAAGAATGAGACGGTCATCATTTCGTACCTCAAGCCCAACGTGACGGTGCAGATGATTGACGACTTCAGGTGTGTGGCCTGCTTGTTTGTGTACAATGGAGTGTCGCAGGGCCAGCTGCGCTGCTGGGTAGGCGTGCGTCTGGCCATTGTTTGCAGTGCAGCTGGCACATGGCTACGCAGGTCGCAAGCTTGCCCCCGCCCCCTGTCCTTCCCTGAGTGCAGCCGCTACAATGCGGCGCAGGTGCCCCCGCAATACAAAGTGGGTGGGGAGGACGGGCAGCAGCTGGCTGTGTGCAAAGGGAGCAGCGCCTTGACGACACATGCCCAGCCAGATCCCACCTCGCGGCCCATGCTCCCTGCCCCGCCCGCTGTGGCTGTAGCACCGGCCTGCCATCGTGCCCCCGCGTTCCACCTCACCTCAAGCAGGGCGTGATCCAGGTGGACCCCGCTTCGATGACATACAGTCCACACGTATGGTTCAACGACTTCTGGCTGCTGCGCGAGCACCTGGTGCGGCACGCAACTTGGGGCAGAGGGATGTGAGGAGTGGGGCATGCAACTTCTGCTGCCGCTTGACGCACCTGGATGCAGCCTCCACCCCAAGCCCACCCCTCCACCCCCTTTCAACAGTGGTTTTTTAAATGTGGCCAAAATAGCTCACCCACCCTCCCACCCGCCTGCCCCCAGGTCCCCGTCAACGCCTCGCTGCCGGAGCTGACGCTGCACTTTGAGGTGTCGGGCAGCGCGGCCTGGAAGTTCATGCTGGTCAGCCAGCTGGACCAGTCGTTCAGGTGGGCGCCCCTGCTGCGCTCGGCTGCAACGCGCACCCGAGGCCTGGCGGGTTTGTGCTTCCACTGGTGCATCCACTGCCCCGCCTGCCCGCCACCTCGCCCCCCGCAGCATGCAGCGCGAGTGGGGTGCCATGGGCGAGGGTGACTCTGACGACGTGAAGCGCATCTTCCTGGAGTCCAACCCCTGGTTCCTGGCCCTCACCATGGCCGTGTCGCTGCTGCACTCGGGTGAGGGGTGTGTGGAGGGGGCCTGGGTGGGTAGTGGTGCCTGCTCAGCACGGTGGCTGTTCTGGGTTCGCGTGCATCTGTATAGCGCGGGACGGCACGGCGTGTAGCTGCTGACAAGGTTGCTGTGCGCCTCAGCATTGCTTGACCGCCGCCCACCCTCCCCCTGCTCCGCAGTGTTTGACATGCTGGCCTTCAAGGTGAGCAGGCTGGGGCCGCATGCTTGGTTCTGCCAATGCACTGCAGGGGCGCTGCCTTTTGCACGATGGGCTGTGCTTGCTTTGTGCCCCACCTCGCATTGGCCCACGCTTACCAACGGCTGCTGTGCACCACAGAACGACATTGGGTTCTGGAAGTCCAACAAGTCGATGAAGGGCCTGTCGGGTGAGGCCCAGGTCCTCAGCAAACTCCATTGCAAACAGCTATGCTGCCGCTGTTGCCGCAACGTGCTACAAGGGCGCCAGGGCGCACGACGTGCACCCCTCCTGCACCTGAGCCCTCGGCGCCGCCCACCCCTCCTGCACCTGAGCCCTCGGCGCCGCCCACCCCTCCTGCACCTGAGCCCTCGGCGCCGCCCACCCCTCCTGCACCTGAGCCCTCGGCGCCGCCCACCCCTCCTGCACCTGAGCCCTCGGCGCCGCCCACCCCTCCTGCACCTGAGCCCTCGGCGCCGCCCACCCCTCTGCCACCCCACTACCACCCCCGCAGCGCGCACCATCCTCATTAACGCCGGCTGCCAGCTCGTCATCTTCCTGTACCTGCTGGACAACGACACCAGCTTTGTGAGTGGATGCGGGGGCTGCTTGTACGGGGGGGGAGGCCCGGCTCGCTCACTGCAGCAGAGGCAGGGCCGGGGTGGCTGCCCATTGTGCGGCGGCGCTTTGTGGCGGCTGGCTGGCGTGACACTGAGCTGAGCCCCAGCTGTCTCGCGTCACGTGGCTGTGCGCCCTCCTTCCCTCACCTCCTTGTGCCCAGGTGGTGCTGTTCTCCACCGGTGTCGGCACGGCCATCGAGTTCTGGAAGGTGCGGCACCTCCTTCTGGGCATGGGGCCAGCTGGCCAGGCTGTTTACCATGTGCCGCCGCGCCTTGCCATGCGGGCCGGTGCTGCCCAAGGCCATCACCGCAGCCCTCCCTTGCCCTGCCACACCCCTTGCTCTTCTTCTCTTTGCTTTGCAGGTCACCAAGGCCATGAATGTGTCGGTGGTGCGCACCGCCTCGGGCCTGCCCTGGCTGCGCTTCAAGGACCGCGCCTCGTACACCAAGAGCAAGACGGACCAGTACGACGCGGGTGAGCGCTGTATGTATCAGGGACGGCAGGAGCAGGCAGGCCCGCCGACAGGAAGAATGCCATGCCAGCGGTGCACGGGGCTGGCTGCCTTTGCCTGCGGCGCGCTGTGAGCATACCCAGCCTGCCCTGCTCGCGCTGCTGAGCCCGGCGCCTCGCTCCTCCCCTCACGCGTGACACCAGTCCAATGCTCTTGCTTCCTACCTCCCACCCCGCATGCTTCTAACCTTCCACCCCGCAGAGGCGATGCAGTACCTGTCGTACGCGCTCTACCCGCTGGTGGTGGGCTACGCCATCTATGCGCTCATGTACCAGGTGGGTGCTGGGGGCAGCGGGCGGGCAAGCTTGTCAGCCTGTCGGCTGGATGGGCGCAGCAGCCGCTTCAAGTCCGTCAGCAGGCCCGCTGCCCCCAACCTCCCTCCCTGCCGGCTGCGCCCGAGGGCAGGTACAAGAAGCCCAGCTAATATCATCCCCCTGCCCTCGCCACCGCCCGCAGACGCACAAGTCCTGGTACTCCTGGCTGCTCAACTCCCTGGTCGGCGCGGTCTACACCTTTGGCTTGTGAGCGTCACTGCCGGTCCTGCCCTGCCCCCCCATGTGCTGCTGCGTGTCGCCCCGCGATCGGCTGCCCAGGGCCTGCTGTGCAACACGCGGGCTGAGGCCACAGCAGGGCGTCGGCACGCCTCACGCTGCAAGTGCAGACACCCAGCCTGCATCACACGTGCCCTGCCCGTTCCTCCCCGCCCCCGCAGCATCCTGATGTGCCCCCAGCTCTACCTCAACTACAAGCTCAAGTCGGTGGCGCACCTGCCTTGGTGAGCTCGACTGGGACCGAAAAATCGCGAATGAGGCCCGAAAAATGCATGTTTGAGCGACGCGAATTCGGCCCGACCACCTCCCGTACCCCTCCCCTCACCTGCAGGAGGCAGATGACGTATAAGTTCCTCAACACAATTATCGACGACCTGGTGGGTGGCTGGCTGGGCTTGTGGACACGCACTGCGTTATTGGATTGAATACTAGAGCTGCTGGGCCTCTGGCTGCGCCGCCGAGTGCTGCAGCCCGTTGGCCTGCTTTACGGGGCAGCGCTTGTAACTGCCGAGCTTGCTTGGGCTGGCTGGGGCCGCTGCATAACTGCCATCCGCCACTGCCATACCCACCTGCCCCGCCCTGCAGTTCGCATTCGTCATCAAGATGCCGCTGCTGCACCGCCTGTCAGGTGCGCCTGATAGAAATATGGCTGCACGCATGTCTCCTCGTCTCCCGCAACTGCCTAGCAGCTTGACTGTATCAGCAGTGCTTCTTGACCCAACAAGAAGATGGCCAGGTGACAGCTTCAAACTAAAGCCGGGTCAGGGCTGCAGACGGTGCGACACGGCCCGTGCTGCTGCCGCCGCCGCCGCTGCTGCTGCTGCTGCCGGGGCGGCGGCGACCCCAACCCGCTATGCCTAAAATACCCACCGACATGCTTTCAGCATTGCAGCGGCCCGCCAGGCGCATTGCGCGGGCCTGTCGACCATGTGGCGCGCGTGTCGTCCCTCTGAAAACCTCCGCTGTGGCCGCCCATCAACGAACTGACTTGCCCTCTCCCCCTCCCCCTCCCCTGCCTGCAGTGTTCCGCGACGACCTCATCTTCCTCATCTACCTCTACCAGCGCTGGATCTACCGCGTGGACAAGAAGCGCGCCAACGAGTTTGGGTGCGCCGCAGCAGTCGCTTGCTTGTGCTGCGTGCTGCGCAGCAGTGGGCCTCTTTGGGGGCATCTCCCGGCTTGGGATGAGGGTAGGGGAGCCGTCTGCGTGGCGTCTGGCTGCCACTCTGCTGATGGGCAGGCGCCGCAACCCTCTGGTCTGTTCTGCAGGTACACGGAGGACCAGCCAGAGGATGACAACGACGACGAGGAGGAGAAGGAGGGAGAGGACAAGGCAAAGAGTGCGCAGCAGCCAGCGGCGGCCAACGGCGCCGGCCCGTCTGCTACTGCGTCGGCGGCGGCAGCTGGGGCACCGGAGCCCATTGAAGAGGTGGAAGAGGAGGAGGAAGAGGAGGAAGAGGAGGAAAAGGAGGAGGAAGAGGAGGAAGAGGAGGAGGAGGAGGAGGAAGCGGAGCCCAAGAAGGACAAATAAACGCCGACAGCTCACAACGCCTGCGCGACGGCGGCGGCTGGCGGCCAACGGCGGAACCCGTGCGGCCGCTCCAGCAGGGTGCTGCCTGTGTGGCCTGCTTCAACATTCATTCGCATGCCCTTTTGTCTCTTTTCATCGTCTGGCCGCCGTTCCTGGGACCATTTAGGCTTGCAACGCAGCAAGTTGCATTGCATCAGAGCAGCTCCAGCAGGCTCAGCGCGGGCGACCCACAGGTATCGCGCGCAGGTCCCGCGCAGCCAGATCTCCGCTTTAGCATTGCTAGTAGTGCGGCTCAAATCGCTTTGCTGCGGCGCACAGCCGCCCCGCGCCTGGCAAGCATGTCGGTTGCCGACGAGCAGAGCTTGTTCCGCTCCAATGGCGCGGAGTGGACGATGGTTGAGGCGCCTCGTATGTCCATGAGGGAGCTGTACTCGCGCTTTGGCGCAGCAACCAGGCCGCCGCCCGCCGCCGGTGCAACGGCACAGATCACCGTGCAGCAGTCAGGCCACTCCGGCGCCAATTCCGTCGGATTTGTGGATCTCGACGCCAAGGTCGAGGCGGATGTGGAGGTCGGCACAAAGCCAGCCGGCGGCAGCCCCATGTCGCCCAGCGTCAAGGCGGCGCCGCCACCGCTGTCCCGCAAAATGAAGGCAAGTTCTTCCCGGATGTTGGCGGTTTGCCCCACATTCCAACATAAAACTGCAGCGTGCAGATGATTCACTGTCACTAAGTACCGACCTGCAAAGCCACTGCCACCCTCTGCTGCCCCCCCCGCAGATCGGCATGTGGGTGGCCGTCATCGTGCTGGTCGTCTGCGGCACCACAGCCATCGCCCTCGCAGCATCCCAGGGCGCTAAAAAGGGCGGCAGCAGTTCCACCGATAGTGTCAGCACCGCACAGCAGGCAGATGCTGCTGTGCCACCGCCGGCAGATGTGCCGGCAGCTGCCGAAGATGCGCAGCAAGACTCGCCACCAGCAGACGCCAATGCTGGCGCAGCGGCGGCTCCTCCTGCTGAGTCGGAGGGCGACACAGCGGTGAGCAACAACATCTAGTGGTGGGGTGGTAACAGGCAGTTAGAGTGGCGGACCAGCCTGGCCCGATGGAGGCTGCCCGCCTCTTGCCGACGGCAGTTGCTGCGGCAGGTCAGACGCCCACATCCTAACTCTGTTCCTGTGCCTGCTCACCCCAATCTGTAGCCGGACGACGGCAAGGCGCAGGAGCAGGAGCAGGAGCAGGCCGCAGCGGCAGCAGCAGCCAAGAAGCAGCAGGCACAGGATGATGCTGAGAAGCAGAAGGTGAGGGGAGGCGCACCATGGCGACGGTGGGAGGGTTGGTGGGTTGATCAGGGGAGGAGACTTGGCGTGGACGCGTGATGCTGCCTCTGCCGCCGGGCACTTGGCACCCACAAGCCTGTTCTGCCTTGTTGACTCTTTGCAGGAGCAGGGAGGCAAGAAGAAGGGCAAGAACGATGGAAAGAAGAAGCAGGCGGACACGGCAGCGCAGGTGCCAGCAGAGCAGCCGGTACAGCAGGAGGCGGCGCAGCCAGCAGCGGCCACCCAGCCAGAGCAGCAGGCAGAGGTGCCTCAGGCTGCAGAGGCTGCCACTCAGCCCGCCCAGGAACCAGCCGCCACGCCTGCGCAGGAGGCGGCTGCTCAGCCCGCTGCCACCGCCGCCCAGCCCGCTGCCGCCACTGCCCAGCCCGCTGCCGCGGCTGCCCAGCCCACACAGCAGGCAGCTGCTCAGCCTGAGGCAGCAGCAAAGCCTACGCAGCAGGCTGCAGACCAGCCTGCTGCGGCCGCCAAGCCCGCACAGCAGGCGGCAGCTCGGCCCGACACAGCCGCCAAGCCTGCGCAGCAGCAGGCTGCGGCCAAGCCTGCACAGCAGGCAGCTGCACAGCCTGATGCAGCCGCCAAGCCTGCACAGCAGGCACAGCAGGCGGCACAGGCGCAGCAGCAGCCGGCGGCCCCTCTGGGAGGACTGGTGGACGCGCTGGTCGGCTTGTTGGGCGGCCGTTGAAGGGCTGTGTTGGCACTGTCTTGCTACCGCCCTATTGCATTCAAACTACTGCAACAGTCGCTGGTCCGTCGCTGCATTGTCGCGCCATTTATGTCGTACGCAGTGCGTTTTACGCTGTTTATCGTTTGCAGGGGCCCTGGGTTCAATCATGCGCTTGTAATCGACCGTGGCAGTTCCTGCGTGCGACGCGTTGAAGGTACTAGGCCGGGGCCGGGAGCGGCTCATCTCTGAAGACTGTGGTGCAGCACGTTGATACATATTGGTGTGGCCGTTGTGTCCTGCTGTCGCCGCTGCACTCACGACAACGTGGCTGCTGAATGAAATGCGCCGAACACGCGTTGTGTTGTTTCGGCTGGCGAACCGGCACGAGAGGTGGCGGTCGGGTGGTGGTTGGGTGGAAATTGTTCAAACTCGTCTTCTTTTCTCGTTTTCCTATTGAATTACGTGTTATAAAGCCCCATGAGGGTGGGAAATAATTGAAACCGCACTTTTCGAAAGAATGTTGTCGGCCGCTCCACAGGCTAGGAGCGGCGGGCCTCTAAGTGAGGCACCCCAGGCATGACGCACTCCGCTTGTCCTTCAAAGACTTTCAAACGTATCACGAGAACGTGGAATGTAGGGTAGAAGCTTCCGAATCCGTGATCAAGTGCCCCCAGCATGCGACATCTGGGGCTGGAGCGACGCCGACGGGCCGCCCGCTGCGCCCGCTGCGGCAAGGGCACCCTTGCGGAATCATACCCTTAGTTGAAAGAAGGCACCGCTGGCTATTCTGCATTTGTCATCGGCGATCTGGAGCCCGCGAGGATGGCCTGCGTGGTGCAGCCCGCCCCCTCGCTGCCGCTGAACCCACGGGCGGAGTCCTTCGTGTCCAGCCGCTCGGGGAGCGAGGCGAGCAGCCCTGCGCGGTGTAGCAGCCCCGAGGCGCCCGATCGGGGCACAGCAGAGGCACGTGTTGACCCGCAGAGCGCCAGCCACCAAGTGAGGCGTGCCCCGCAGCCTCATGCCCGGCCCACGCACGCTGCACGCTCAGAATGCATGGCCAGCCAGATGGCACGCCCCTGCCGCCTGTGCGGTCCTGAGAGCCGGCCTGCTCAGCGCCGCCGCCTGCCGCCCCCGCCCCGCAGATTATGGACGCCGGGCGGACGGTTCCCTCTCTGGGAGCCCATGCCGGCGGCCCACGCGACGATGCAGCAGCAGTGGAGCCTGCAGATGGCACGGCTCCGCCGTCCACCATCCCGGGCCCCGCCCCGCGCCTCGGCCTGTCCAGGCGCAGCTCCAGCGGCAGCCTGCGAGGGCGCAGCGCCAGCCCCCCGCCGCCGGCGATGCCGCACCCGGGCAAGCACCGACTACTCCCAGCCATTTATCAACATGTGGCTGCACAGCGGCTGCGAACGGCCTGCAACCTGCTGCCAACCGCCCTGCCGCCGCCAGGCATGATCCTTGCATGATTCCGCGCCTCCCCATCCTCATGTCGTGCAGGCCTGATGCCCACGTACGGCTGGGGCCATGCCGCGGTGGCCATGCCGGTGCCTGTCTACCACGTGTACCCGCCGCCTCCCCCTGTGTCTGCTGAGCTGGAGCGCAGCGCGTCGCCGCCCGCAGGTGGGCCACCGCTGGCCTGCTCGTGGGTTGGGCCGGCGCTGGGTTGAGCTGGTGGGGCTGTCACAGCCGCATCTGTGCGCCGCGTGCTGAGCACTCCTCATGTCGGCCCCCCTCCCTGGCGCAGTGTTCCCCCAGGGCGGCTCGCCGCCGCTGCCCACTGGCTTCATCTCTGTGCCGCTGCAGCCGGTGCGGGCGCCACCTTCCGACCCAGGCAGCCCCACTGCACGCCCCATGTACGGTGCCAGCCCGCCGCACCCGCACCACCACATGCCGTATGGTGCCAGCCCGCCGCACCCGCACGTCTACGGCAGCAGCCCGCCAGGTGGGGGGCCGCAGCTGGGGCACGCATTTTGGGTGAACCTGGCCCAGCAGCACAAGCGCACAGAATATCCTCCGGCCCGTACCCACTCATCGCCCCTCGGTTCCCTCCTCCCGCCCCGGCCACTGTGCAGGGATGCCAGGCAGCCCGCCAGGCCTGCTGTACATGCCCCCCGGCCCTGGCCCCTTTGTGCCGCACCACCACCCTGGGGCCAACGGCCACGATGCGTATGGCATGCACGCTGCATATGGCATGCACCCACAGCAGCAGCAGCAGCAGCAGGCAGACTTTGTGCAGCACATGGCGGGCATGTCCCTATCGCAGCAGCAGCAGCCAGGCCTGGCCCAGCAGGAGCAGCAGGGGGCGCGCCCAGGCAGCTCCAGCGGCAGCGTCGGGGCCGCCGGTGGGCGGTCCGAGGGCAGGGCGTCGGCTCGCATCGCGCGGTCCCACCGCGCCGGCGGCGCCTACAACCCTGCCGAGGTGAGTGGGTGCCAGCCGCAGTGGAGCATGGTGTTGCCATGCAATGCAGCAGGAGAGGGCCAGCACGCTGCAACGCCAATTTCTGCGCTGGCCTGCTCTATCACAGGCTGACCAGCTGCCTTGCTTTGTGTCGGTGCCCCTTGTTGCAGTTCGCGTTTGACCTGGAGGAGGCGCAGAGCGGGCGGCCCGATGCGCGCTGTACCGTCATGATCCGCAAGTGAGCCCGCCAGCGCGACGACGTCTGCGCCGTGCTT
>RRZL01000080.1:264589-276624 GCA_006782975.1 Chlorella sp. Dachan | reverse complement strand
CCCCCCCGCCCGCGTCCGCAGCATCCCCAACAAGTACAACCAGGCGCAGATGCTGTCCATCCTGGAGAAGAGCGGGTTCAGGTGGGTTGTGAGCCCCTCCTCGCAGCCGTCCCACGCCGCCCGCATGTGCTGCGGCAGACCAGTCTGAGCTCCATTGTAGATGCATTGAAAACAGCTTCTGTGGGCCGACGGCTGACTGCCTGGGCTCACCTTCAACGCCCTGCCCCCGCTTTGCTGCCCGCAGCGGCTCCTTTGACTTCTTCTACCTGCCCATCGACTTCCGAAACCGGTGCAACCTGGGTGAGTTCCGTGCTCGCCGGCTCGTGCGTTTGGATTGCAGTCGGGCATCCGGGCAGTGCTGTCCTGTGCACGCCCTTATCATTGATTGTTGGCATGCCGCCTTGCCTTGTTGCTCGCACACCACCCCGGCGCCTCGCGCCCACCTCCCGCCTGCCGCCCCGCTCCTGCCCTCCACAGGCTACTGCTTTGTCAACTTCCTGGACGCCCGTGACGCGGGCCGCCTGTACCACAAGTACCACAACCAGCGGTGGGAGGAGTTCAACAGCAAGAAGGTGAGGGCGGCTCGCACACCTTTTGGTGCAAAGGCTGGGTGCTGGGCCACCGGAGGGCAGAGGCCCACAGAGGGCGCCGTGTCTCCTGCCCTGCATGGGCTGCGCTTCCCGCTGGGAGGCCTCATTTCACCCAACCTTCACCCGCCACCGCTCCACCCCGCCTGCAGGTGTGCGAGGTGACGTATGCGCGGGTACAGGGCCGCGACTCACTGGTGCAGCACTTCCGCGCCTCCAAGTTCCCCAGCGACGATGCCACGGAGCTGATGCCGCTGGTGTTCAGCACAGCCACCGGGCGGGCCACCAACCCGCTGCCCATCCACGCCTACCTGGCTGAGGTGGAAGGGGAGGGCGGCGAGGAGGGCGCCGCCAGCTCAGCGGCCGAGGCGGAGGCGGAGCAGCGCAGCTAGGCCCGAGAGCGGAGTTGAGAGGCGCCACGCACCCGCGCAGCTGCCGCGACTGTATCATCAGCCCCCATGCACTTGCAATACTTGCTTGCCCCCGCGGCACCCCAGATTTCATGCGCGCTGCCCGCTACGACCCTCGCGTGCAATTTTTTCCTGCTACCTTGCGGCAGTGTCCCCCAACCTACGTCTGAACTCTCTTAGCCAGTGTTATGTGTCCCCCTCTCCCCTCCCGCTGTACCTGCCTGCCTTTTGTACCCCGGCTGCCAGCCGCGCACGGCAGAAATGGAGCGCCCACCCCCGTAGGCGCCGCCCCGCCGCTTGTAACTCTAGCGAGCACAACAGACAGCACTTACAAACACAGGTTCACTGGTCAGAGGAGCGTAAGAGGCCGAGGGAGCAGCAGTGCGGAAAACTGAGCGGGTGGCAAGCAACAGCAACGAAATAGCGGGAGCTGGGAAACAAAGTCTAGTACACAAGGGGGGTGCGCACAGCGTCGGCTGGCCTTGCGCAAGCAGGGGCCAGCACACTGCCGGACACGCAGGTTGCAGCGCACACCAGGCGAGCCGCTCACTGCACCCGCTGTATCTGGGCGCCCGGGTGCTCCTGCAGGTACGCCTCCTCAAGCTCCACCAGCTGCAGTGGGGGTGGAGGCGGGGAGGCAGGAGGCGGCAGCGCTCAACCGGAAGCAGGGGGCAGGTGGGGTGCAGCGCCGTGCTGCCGCTCAGCTCGCCGGCCGCCATCCAGCAGCAACTGCTTCCGTCCCCAAGCACCTGCTGCTCCCCCACCCCGCACCAGCAACACGTGCTGCGCGGTCTGCCACGCCAGCGCCACCGCACCTACCACACCCCACCGACCCACCCCCGCCCACCTGCTGCCGGATGCTGTCCAGCACGGGCGGCGCCATGCGGTCGTGGAACAGCTTGCCGTCCAGGTGGTCAAACTCGTGCTGGAAGATTCGGGCCACAAAGCCGCTGCGCAGGGCAGGCCAGCGGAGCAGGCAGTTGGCACAGAGGGGCAGAGCTGGCTGCATCCAGCGCACAGGGGCAAGTGTGTGGGGCTGGGCCAGGGAGCAGGCGCGGCACAAGCCCACACTCGGCGGCCGCGGCGCCGCTCCAGCCATGCGGCCTCGTGGCCCATGCAGCCCGGCTCAGCGGGTGTGCCTTAATGCCGCTCACTTGAGGCTCATGGTGAAGGTCTTGCCCTTGAGGTCCTGTGCCTTGACCCGCACCCGCGACGGCCGCTGCACAACGGACGGGCCAGAGGGGCATGGGGAGGAGGCCGTGGGTGGGCGCCGGCCGGAGGGGGGCGTTCACGGCCAGCAGGCGGCAGCAGTGGCTTGTGGAGCAGCAGCAGCAAGTGTTGTGCACTTGTTCTTGACATGCCAAAACCACCATGCCCTGCTGCTGCCAAACCAAAACCAAACAAAAGCCCATGAGGCACACCAAGGCCGCCGCACCTCCACGTCCGCGTAGATGTTGGGGAAGGACAGGCAGCCCTCCTCAAACAGCTTGGGGTTGCCGCTCAGGCTCAGCAGCTGCGGGTTGACCAGCACAATCTGCGGGGCGGAGGGGTCCGGGGGCGGAAATGAGCAGGCACGTGGGACAGGGTGCAGCCTGCCAATGGCATCTGCACAGTTGCTATGCACAGCCACCTGTGCGCTGCTGGCTGTGCAGCTTACCTCCAGCAGCAGCCAACCTGCACAGCCGCCACCAGCTCACACACAAAAGGAGCAACGAGGGCACCCACCTCCTCGCCCTTGCCCTTGACGCCCGCCTCGTTGAACACCATGAGGCGCACGTTGACGCCAACCTGCGGCGCCGCCAGGCCCACACCGTCGTCCCTGCAGTGGCGGCAGCGCCGGCAGCAGGTCAGCCCGCCGCTGCTGGGGGTGTGGGTGCCTGCTCCAGGCACCACGGCACCATGCCGTGCCTCCTTGGGCTCAGCAGTTCCACAGCAACAGCTACCAGTGCCCTCTGCCACGCAGTCCGTGCAGCACAGTTGCAGCAGCGACTCACTCGTACATGACCTCAAACATCTCCTCTGCCAGGCGGCGCAGCGTGTCGTCAAACACGCCGATGCGAGCGTTCACCGCCCGCAGCCGCGGGTCGGGGTAGCGCACCACCGACAGCGGCGACTGCCACTCCAGCTTGGTCACTGGCAGGTTAATGGGGTGGTGCACGGGTGGGATGTGATGCGAGCAGGCAGCAAGCAGCAGGCGGTGGTGGCCAGCGGCGGCGACGGCGAGAGCAGGCAGGGGCGGCAGCGGCGGCCTGTGGGCGCCTCAACGCACTCACCCACTGGCACGCTGGCATCCTCCTCGGCCTCCTCTTGACGCATGTCCTGCAGCAGCTCGGCCAGCCGGTTCCTAGCCGCAACGCGAGCTTCCCGCTCGGGCGCCTGCGGGCGCCGCTGCGGCCACGGCGCCGTCCAGGTTGCCGCCAGCCGGCTGCTACACCGGCTCAGCGGCCGTGCAAGCGCCGCGACGGGCGCAGGGCGCGCCAGGGCTGCCGCCATTCCGCTAGCTCCCAATTGGCGGCTGCAAAGAGTGTCTGGTGCGAAGATAACGGCTTTGCAGCACAATGCGCGGCACTAAAATCCCACGCCAGGTTGCTGCGACCACATCTGGGCGGCGGCGCCCGGACCGCTGAAGTGCTGCTGCATCTGCTTTAGCACAGTGTACTCAATCCCGTAGGCTTTCTGTGCGGCAGTAATTGGAGCTGTACTTGCATCCTTCCAGCAGCATACCAGTTAACGCTCGCTGTGGCCGCCTGCGCCTCGCCATGTCGGCAGCGCTGGCGCAGTCCCTGAGAACAGCAGCAGCAGCGGCACCTGCCACACAAGACAGGGTTGCCGGCCGCCAGGACAAGCGGCAAAAGGGCACCGCTGGGCAGCGGTACAGCAAGCAGGAGGACTCTCGCACCCGCCTGCCTGGTGTCTGAGGGGTGCTGCATCACCGTGCTGCTGCGCTTCCCTTGAGTGCAAGCCTTGAATCCGTACCCTGGTGCACCCAGCTTTCTGAGCATTGCATCCATTGCGGGGTGTGGGATCCACATGCAAGAACTTGGGTGGGAATGTGCAGGATGCACAGATGAGAAGCAAGGTAGGCACAGGCAGTAGCAACGAAACAAGGAGGGGACGGGTAGGAACTGGGGTAGCTTGGAATTTGGGCGGAAATGAAAGTGGATTTGTCTGCCGGCAGACCACTGACAGCGCCAGCAGACCTACTGTGTCAGGATGGGCTCCGCACTGTGCGCCACGACCGAGCCGTCCTGTGCCATAAACACAAAACGGGCGGAGCCGTGATCAATGAAGCGCAGGAAGCCAGCCTCACCATACGTGGGCTGCGCCAGAATGGCATCCCACGCCATGCTTGCTACGGCGTACTCAGCTGCATTGAGGTCTGCCAGGAAGTTTGGCACAACCCAGGGCTGCGCCTTGCCGTTCAGGTACAGCCGCGGGCAGATGAGCGTTTTGCTCGAGATGCCCGCCATGGTGCCGCCGCCGCTGCCGCCGCCGCTGCCGCTAGCTGCGCCGCCTGCCGCCCGCCGCAGGCGCACAGCAGCCTAGTTCTCACGCTGCTCTGCTGCGGGCGCTGGTGGCACCAGCTGGTCCCGCTCCAGCTGCTCCAGCTGCCCGTTGACACGGCCCAGGTCGGCCTGCAGCCCGAGCAGCACCTGCGGGTGTGCCGCCCACTCCGGGGGCAGCGGCGAGCTAGCCGTGGGGTGCTGCAGGTCGTGGATCGTGCAGCTGATCAGAAACTGGCTCTCCTTGAGCTGGCGGTGGCGCAGCGCAGCGTGGTCCTCTGCGCGGCGAGCACCGAGACGGGGGAAGAGCTAGGGTTTTTTCGAACGGCACCGGCGGGGCACCGCCTGCTGAGCTCAGGGCGTGAAGCCTCCTCCAGGCAGTCGGTATGCGAGCTCTGAGGCGGCAGCTCCTGCCAGCAAGCCGCCAGGGCAGGCTGCAAGCAAGGGGAGGCCCGACCCGTTTGGCTTACGCGCTTCGTAGGCCTCAAACACGGCCCTCTTTAGCTCCAGTCCGATTTCCACGCGCTCCTGCAGCGACGCCGGCACGAACACAGCGCTGTCGCGGGGTGTCGGAGCCTGAGCGGAGGCCTCCGCCATTGGCAGGCCGCAGGGGACAGCAGGGGAGCGTCTATGCTGGTTGCCGCCGCATGCTGGCCTAAGGAGGCGGCCGATGTGCAGCTGCCGCAGCGGCGCAGCAGCCCGCTGGGCGCCGCATCGTGCGATCATCTGATGCTAGATTGCTGTGCAAGCACTCATTCTGTTGGCTTGGATTTCGGGGCAACTGGAACCCACGACCCCTCTGTTGGATTGCATTAATAGAGCATGGAGGCGTGACCCTCCCCTCTCTGCGCTCGCCGCTGCTGTCGTCCGCACCGCTCGTAGACCGATGAAGAGCCGTTACTTTCATTGGCGCTCGTGATCAAACACAGCCAGGGGTTGCAGGTAAAATGCGCAGAAATGAAATGCCAAGTGAATCTGTATCATCCAAACCGTGAAGCGTCAGCAGGCATCCACCCGCAGCTCGTAGCGGCCACGTGCCTCGCACGTCACCATGGCACATGCCTCCCACGCCGTCCTGGTGCTGCCGCCTGCCGCGCCTCACGCGTCCAGCCCAGCAGCTGTCGCAGGGCCGTAGATGGCGAGGTATGTGCGGCCGTACCGCCGGTCCCGCAGCTTCTCCAGCGGGCCCAGCGTGGGACGCACCAGCGAGGCCAGCTTCTTGGGGTACTCCACAATCACAATTGACTCCTGCGCGGGGAGGGGTGAGGCACAGCAGGTGCGTCAAAGCAGGTGCGTGACATCTCGAGCCGGCGCTTGAGCCGGGCTGCTAGCCATCATGCTTGATGCTTGCAAAGCCTGGGCTGAGGCCCATGTGTAGAGGCACAGCTGTAGCTGTAGGCTGCAGGCTGTAGCTGGCTGCCGTCCTGCTACACCACACCTCCCTCTCAAGCGGCCACACCGCCAGCCCACAGCAGTGCTGCAGCAAGCCCGAGCCGCCCGGCATCGACATCATGACCTCACCTCATGCAGCAGCGGGGACTCGTCCAGCAGGTCATACAGCTCGTTGTAGTCCACCAGCTCGTAGGGAGGGCAGACTGCAGGTGAGGCGGGGAGCGAGGAGCGGCCAGAGAGGATGGGAGCAGAAGCACAGAGAAGGGCAGCCAATGCGCCGGGAGGGGAGCCAGGAGGTGCGGCTGCCGGCTGGGCACCGCGACGCAGGGACCCCAGCCACGCAGCCTGACCTGACAAGAAGTCAAAGGCGCCGCCCGCAAAGCGGTTGCGCTGCGCCGCGCGCCGCAGGAAGTCCTCCGCCTTCTGCGGCAAGGGCAGCAGCAGGGGCAGAAGAAGAGGGCACATGCTGAGTCGCAAACCATACTACACGTCAGCCAGGATTTCAGCGGGGCTTGGCTTGTGAGGGTGCATGGGCACTTTGCGGCGTCCTGCAGCCCAGCCAGCAGCTGTCGTCCCGCAGCTCACCCCCGTGTGCACCACCGCCGCGCTCTCCAGCTCGCACGTCTCCAGGTTGGGCATGAGGCAGTTGCTGACCACCCAGGGGCTGCGGGCAGTTGGGGTGGGGTGCAGGCAGGGTTGCGGTGAGGTGGTCAGGGTGGGCGAGCAATGACGCTGCTGATGGTGTCCAGCAAAACGGAGGCGGCAGCAGCAGCAAGGTGCATCAGCCAGGTGCAGCCAATGCCACAACCAGCCCCTTCAGCAGGCGCACCTCTTCTCCACAAAGTGGCACTCGCTGACGCCGCGCGACAGGGCCTCGATGCCCACCGCCCCCGTGCCTGCAAACAGGTCCAGCCACCTGCGGGGCAGAAGCGAGAACAAGGTAGGTCGGACGCTGGGCAGCAGGCAGCGGCAGCAGCGAGAGTGGGATGGGTCGGGCGCTGGGCAGCAGACAGCGGTAGCAGAGGCGCAGGTTGGCACCCAGCAGCCACACCAAGCCGCTGCCGTGCAGTGGTGGCAGCAGCAGCAGCAGCAGCAGCAGTGGCGGCCCGTGCACAACTGCACAGGCGCACCGCGTGTTCTCCGGCAGCCCCGAGGAGCAGCCGTAGAGGGACATGACCATGTTGAACACGGCGTTGCGCACCATCTCCATCATGGGCCGCGTCTGAGGGTGGGGGGCAGGGGAGGCAGCAGGGTGTGGGCAAGAGGCAGCGCTGCTCCCCACAGGAGCACGCCGCCACTTGTGTGCTGCCCTGGAGATGCACATCCAGCCTAACGGGATCCAGCGCACCAGGATGATGATCAATGCAGACAGACGTCACGCACGGAATGGAAGACACTGGTGCTGTACATGCCCCCAACGACTCAAGAGCTCCTGGCGACAGCAGCATAAGCACCCACCTGGTCTCCCTGCGGCGAGCGCAGGCGCCGCCCCGCCGCTGTGCCCGAAATGATGCGCAGCTGCTGGTGCGTCTTGAGCCGTGCCGCCGCCTTCTTGCGGGCCGAGGGACGCAGCCGCTCGCGTTCTGCATGCCAGGACGCAATTGCATGCTCAAAGTGACTGGTTGCTTTGGGTGGCAGCGCGTGACTGCAGCGCGTGACCGCAACAGCAACAGAGCAGCCTTCACTTGCCAGCGCGTCACCCATCCATGCTCTGCACCCGTCCACCTTCATCTGCCTCGCGCTGCTCCGCCTCCAGCCGCCGCAGCATGTGGCGCGGCAGGCTGGCCAGCACCTGCTGCTCCGCGCTGCCCAGCACCCGCCCGCCAAACGTCACGGGCTGCGCCTCGGGCGCGGCTGCCGCGCCGCGCTGGCCCTGCCCGCCGCTGCTGCTGGCTGCTTCATCTTCCGCCGCTTCATCAAAGTCCAACTGGAAGTCAGCGCCGACGTCAAAGTCAGCCAGGTCGTCGCTGGGGGTGCTGCCCACTGCCTCCACGCTCCAGCCGTCATCAAGCAGGCTGCCGCCTGAGCTGCTCTTCTTGGACTTGCCGCTGCCGCTGCTGCTGGGCTCGGGGGCGGCCTCCACCAACCATCCATCGCCGGCTGCATCCAGCAGGTCCTCCAGCCCCTCCAGGCTGTCGATTTTCCAGCCAGACTCGATGCTGAAGATCTCGACATCCTCGTCGCCGCCGCCCTGCTGCTGCTGCCGCCGGCCGCCGCTCCGCCCCTGGCCCTGCCGCGCCGCTGCGGCAGGCACCACAGGGCAGCACATCTAGGTGTTGGTTTGACAATCGGAAGACATACAGAGCCACCGGGCCAGGCCGAGAGTGCAGGAGCGAGGGCCGAGCAGGCGGGGGAGGACGCTCACCGCAGCAGCGCGTCGACCGCTGCAATACATCATTTGTGCGAGGTCTGCTGCTTGTTTGCAGCGCCCTGGTGGCGAGCGCCGTGGCACTGAGAGCCGCAGCGGCCATGGTTCTCGCTGCCGGTGATGCTTGCCGGCCTCACGGGTGCTGCGTGTTGAAGAAGACGGAAGGCGCAGGCCAATTGTACATAGCTGCATGCCCATGCATGTGGGCTGACCCGCTGCCGCCGCCGCCGCCGCCAGCCGGGCCTGCACATGCCAGCGAGCGTGCTCTCCCCATCGCCTTTGCACACGTAAACCAAGTGGGCAAGCTGGCACCATCGCTGAGCTACCCATGCCTACGGCTAAGCTACTGCTGTGTGACAGGATCGTAACAGGCGCTGCATGTACTGTATACAAGAAAGCGCGAAATGAATGCAGATGCAGCGCAGTAGAGACAGAACTTTATCAGATGGAGGCAGGCTGTTTACAGGCAGATGGCAAGCAGACGGCATCCCATACAACAGAAACACACAGCTCAGCAGCCCCAGTCACCAAACGGATTGGAGAGGAGGGGATGCCCTTGTTGCTGCGCACCAAGCTACAGATGCGCTACCAAGCAGCGGGCACACTATGGCACTTGAGCACTTTCAGCTGCCGCCTCACAGCTGCTGCAGCGCGTTGAGGTACTTGTCCGGCAGGTGGTCGTTCAGGCAGTCGGGCATGAGCAGGATGCGCTCAAAGGGCACCCGTGCAGCCTCACACACCACCGTCTGGCCGCGTGCCGCGCCAGTCTCGGCAGCGCTGTGCCGCCTGCCACTTTCCACCGCCTCGACCGCCTCCTCCATGCTCACCTCGCCGTGCTGCTGCGGCAGCTGCTGCTGCTGTGCCGGCTGCTGCTGTGGCTGCCGCGGCGATGGCAGCTGTTGCCCCAACTGCCCCTGCTGCGCCCCCTGCTGTGCCTGCTGCTGCGGTGGCTCCGCCTCCTCCAGCGGCCCAGCCGCGCCCTGCCAAGAGGCGTCCATGGCCTGCAGCGCCGCCTCCGCCTCCTCGGCTTCCTCCACAAACCGCTCCTCAGCGGGGAACAGCCAGATGATGCGGCCTGCAGAGGGAGGGAGGGGGGTGGGCGCCAGAAGCAATGAGGAGCATGTGGTGCAGGTGCGCTGCTTGGGGAGCTACAGTGCACACCAATGCACACCAGGCTGCATGAGCAACTCGTCACCCGCGGGTAGGTCAGGGCGCACCAGGTGGGTACAGGTGCTCCGGGCTGCCTGCAATGCCGTTGCTGCTGCCGCTTGCCGCAAGGGGCCCCGCCGGAGCGGCCTGGCTGGCAGCTGCCGCTTGCTGCGCCATGGCTGCTTCCGCTAGCTGTGCATCCATGCCGCCGGCGCTTGGCAGCAGGGCCTCATATCCCGCCTGCTGCTCCTGCTGCATCGGCTCGCGGTGCTGCTGCGCCTGCTGAGCAGCTGCCGCTGCCACTGCCCCAGTACCCACAGCAGCTGTTGCCGCTTCTACCGCCTCGCTGAAAAAGCCCTCGAGGCCGGCGGCATCGGCGGCCGGCAGCGCCGCAGCCACAGACTCCAGTGACGCTGCCGCCGCCGCCGCCGCCGCCGCTGCTGCTGCACTGCTTGGCTGTGTTGGAGAGCCAGCCAGGCCCGGCTGCTGCTGCTGCTGCTGCTGCTGTTGCTGCTGCTGCTGCTGCTTCTGCTGCTGCTGTTCTGGTGCCGCCAACTCGATCACGGGAATCTGCCGCGGCCCCTGTTGCAGCTCTGGATGTGACTGCTGCTGCTGCTGCTGCCGCTGCTCCACCGGCTGCGGCCCCGCCTGCTGGTCGATCACGGGGATCTGCCGCGGCTGCTCCTGCGGCTGCTGGCCAGCGGCCAGCACGCCCCTGCTGGCTGTCTCGGCAATCAGGGAGGCCACTCGGTCCAGACCCGCACTGGAGGCTGTCTTGGTCAGGCGAGTGGAGGCCTCACGCACGGCAGACCAGCTGCCCGCAATCTTGCCGGATGTGAGCGCGGCCGCAGCCGCATCCGACAGCTCCTTCTGCTTGGCCACGGTGGTGTTCTGCAAATGGAGATGGGCGTGTGCAATTTGGGCGAGCGTGTGCCGTGCAGTGTGCATGCCTTGCACAGGACTGGCTAGCAGCGCAGGAGCCAGCATTCGGTCGATGGCAGGACTGGTGCTTGAAGCGAGGATGTCCGTGATGCCCGCCTGCCATAGCACAAAAAGAAATGGCACGTCCAACATGCTACCATCCCACGTGCCAGCACGGCACGGCATGCCGCCCCCAGCAGGCAGCTCACCAGCGCCCCCGCCACCGTGCCGGCCACGGTGCGCCCCCAGCCCTCCACTGTGCGCCGCACGGGGCTCTCCTCGCTGGCCTCCAGCAGCAGCGCCTCGACCGACGCGTAGGAAAGGTGGGGAATGGCGTCCGAGCTGCGCATGGGGCAGGGGGGACACCGGCAGGCAATGAGGCAGTGCCATGTGGTTGCCGGATGCCTGCAAGTACCAAGGCCCCAGCAGGTGGGCATTCAGGCGTGGCCACCGACACCGACCAGCCAACCAGGCACCCAATCTGCTCACCCCAGAATCACAGAGACCACGCGATCGTTGCACGCCTCTGCCAACGGGCGGCTCATCACCGCGGCTGCAGGCAAGGCAGGTGCGTGGTGCGGTCAGGGGCATGGCATCGCAGCTGGGAGTGGAACCGGCTGTGAGCAAATGGAGACAGCACAGCCACGCCTACCCCATCCCCATCTGCGCCATCTCCCTGCGCCAGCCCCTGCCCAGACCAGGCCCTGCCCCCCTCTGCCCGCCCACCTGTGCCCATGGTGATGCAGCGCAGCGGGCCCAGCTCCGGCGGCAGGCTGCCCGAGTCCTGAAGCAGCAGCGTCAGCAGTGCCGCCACGCCGCCTGCACCATGTCGCGACGCACAACAACGGAGTGAGGGTGTGCCTCAAGCCCTGGTGGCCAGCTGTGACCAGGAGGGCAAGCACGGCACATGGCATCATCCATGCCTACCAAAACAATGCCCTAGCAAAGAGCCTAGCCCCTCCCAAAGTTCCTAGCCTTGCCTCCCAGCGAGTGGCCGGTGACCAGGAGGGGCCAGCCGGGGCAGCGCCGCGCCGCCTCCTGCAGCGCCTGCTGTGTGGTGCAGTGGATGAAGGTGGCCGCCTCAAAGATGCCCTGTGCAAGGGGGAGGCAGGGGGGCACAGTCGGTTGCTGGCTGGGCAGGAGCACAGTCCTATCAAGTGGCATGCAGGCCCAGCATGCAATGCACTGTGCTGCTCGGCCAGGGGTGCCATCACCGGGCTGCGCACCTGGTGCACCCAGCCCTCGGTTCCGCCAATGGTCACCTCCATGGGTGTGGCCGCCAGGTCCGACAGCAGGTCGCCGATCTGGAGCGAGCCCCTGCAGCCAGCCACATTGGGACAGCAGGCGGGAGATGGGCGAGGGGGGCAGGCTGAAGCGGACAACGGCGGGTGGCACTGGCACCAATCCGCTGCTGGGGGGAGTGGACTGCTGCCCTGCCTGGAAGGAACGGTTCCCTCCACATGACCACCACCCATATACAGCCCCTGCCCCGCCCCGCCCCGCCCCGCCCCCCACCTGATGGACAGCACCACGCACTGGTTGGCCCGGTCCAGCGCAACGTAGTGGCAGGGCCTGTACGGGCTGTTGCGCCTGCACCGGCGGGGCAGCAGCAGCGGGCAGGGAACATTGCACAGCAAACGCTGCAGAGACTGCACATGAGCAGCCAGCAACCTGCGCTAGCACAGGCCCCACACCAAGGCATGAG